>CAWUFW010002399.1:1840000-2241650 GCA_963921515.1 Calotriton arnoldi | reverse complement strand
AAGATGACTGTATCACTGTCAGTTAGTACAAGGGATGACCCAGATGTGGAAAGGAAGAGACGTGTCCCGTGTGTACTGCAACTAGTCGCCAATCCAACTACCCCCCCATGTCCGGAATGTAAGCCCGCACCTAGGCCCGCCCATCCGCCACATCGAACATACCACCAGCACGACAACCTTCCCATTCGAAACACTGACTGGGGGTGGCGACCAGTGTACAATCATGTGTAGCCTACCCACGCGTACATGTGGGCCCTCCATGATCCATGTCACCTGCGGCAAAGTCATGACATGCGCAATGAGGGAAGTGAGGAGAGCTGTCCGCCCCACGCGCAGAAGGTGCATCAGCTCCACAGACCCAGCAGCGAGTCCAGCAGGGGTCACATGTGCAGGGGCAGCTGTGCCTGGTGTGAAGGCACATGCATATAGACAGCACATCGACCAATGTGTAGTCTGCCCACATCTACAGTCCATCATCATGCGGACATAGGAATTGAACACAGGGCAACACATCTTCAGTTGGTGCACCCACCGTGACCAACAATGCGCAATCATCGACGTACCCGCCCTGTGCATGGCCCCCCACCCAACGGAGGCACATCCAGTGCCACCATCCCACACACACAAGCCTTCCACGGAACATGCTGTGTCCAATGGTCAGTACAGAGTCAGCGCCCATCTGGTGGATCCTGAACAGGAGACACATGCACACACATGCCAGCTCCCACTATGTACGTCTGCCACCTGGCACGTGCAATGTAACCTCTCACCTGTGACGTGTGACTGCAAGCACACAGCCGTCTTGGCATGGGGCTGTCAATGTGGACACCTGTCAATGTTTCGGGAGGTGTGATCCGTACAGTGCTGTACATAGGGTGCAGTGCTGACACCTACTACTGTCTCATATCCCCTCGTGCCACAGGTCCCACTTGTTTTGGCCGCTCAGCCTGTGCCCACATCGTCGTCGTCGTGTGCCATACTCATCCAGCCGCGGAAGCAGTTCCATTGCTCAGCAGACATTCATGTTGCCGTGGCGTTGCCGCTTGACGGATATGCAGTCAGTCCCCATCAGCACGCCCCGCAAGTCATTGGGGCCTAGATCCCCATGTGCATGCACATGGCAGTGGTTTGTATCACTAGCCATTGCCATTGTTGGGAGACCTGTGTAAGTGTATTGTGGCCGTGCCGTCCCAGCTTGACAGCTGGGCTGTGGCTCATGTGCTTGCTCAGTCATGTCAGTGATGTGTATGCGAAATTGCTATGTGTCGTGTTGCTTTGACATGTGTCCTCTGCCATTGTCCCTAGGCGGAGACCGAACATTGACCGCCCATACCAATTGCTGGCGGACATGGACGATACAGAGGTTATTAGGAAGTTTCGGCTGGACAGGCCAACCCTGCATCGACTGTGTGCCATGTTAGAACCCCATCTCCGTCCCCGCAGGGTGTATCCGACTGCTGTCACCCCCACGGCTAAGGTGATGGCCGCCATGCATTTCTTCGCCACTGGGTCATTCCAGCACACAGTGGGCATTGGAGGAGGGATGTCCCAGCCCATGTTCAGCAAGGTGCTGAGGGATGTACTGGCAGCCATGATGCTGTACCGAAACAGGTACATCCGCTTCCCCAGGGCTCGTGAATTGGCGGCAGTGAAGGGTGCATTCTATGCCCTTGGCAGAATCCCACACGTCGTTGGAGCCATTGACTGCACACATGTCGGCCTTGTTCCACCACAGGCCACTGAGCACCTGTACCGCAACAGGAAGCACACGCACTCCCTGAATGTGCAAGTGGTGTGCCTTGCGGACATGGTGATCACCCACGTGTGTGCAAAGTTCCCAGGCTCGGCCCATGACGCACACATAATGCGCAACAGCATCTTGCCACGACTGATGTCCAATATGCAACAGGATCGTGCCTGTATTGTCGGTGAGTATGTGGAGTGGTGTAGCGTGCTGGTTGTGCGATGCTGTCCCCTGTCCAGTTGGAATTGCAACGGTTCTCTGTGTCCCTCACACCCAGGTGACTCTGCGTACCCGAATGGGGCATGGCTGCTCAGTCCATTGAGGAATCCTCGCACCCCAGCAGACGATCGCTACAATGAGGCACATGGGAGGACCAGACGTGTGGTCGAGCGTACCTTTGGCCTCCTCAAGTCCAGGTTCAGGTGCCTGGACCGCACCGGGGGTGCGCTGGCGTACTCCCCACAGAAGGTGTGCCGGATAGTGGTGGCGTGCTGCATGCTGCACAATCTGGCCATTCGGAAGCAGATCCCCCTCATCGTGGATGACGGAGATCAACCAGGGCCCCAGCCCGCAGACCAGGACAGCTCGAGTGAGGAGGACAGCGGAGAGGAGGAAGCTGGTAATGTGCGGCAGCAGCTCATCGCCCGCTACTTCACTTGACGGTGAGTGTCCATGTACGACGGCTGATGTGGCTGTATCTGTGCAGGTGTGTGTGTGCTGTGTCAGGGTGGCCGTTTGTTCACTGCGTGCTGTGTGTCAACGCTCCATGGCCAGGGTAGTATGCCACTGTTGGTGGCTGTGGCATTGTGCCCTATTGCTCTGTGCGATGTGTGTACATTGCTTGTAGTTGTTGACATGTACTGTGTGATGGGTGTGTGACACACTCATTGAATGTGCTCCTGTTCTGTCTCCCACCCCTAGGTCCCTACAGGCCCTCCGGATTCAATTGCCATGCCACGCATCAGGTGCCTTTCCGCCCAAGGTGGCCGTTGTATTCCGTACAAATAAAACACAGGGCACAAACAGCAGTTAGTGTAAAAGGTGCATTTATTACAAACTGTGACATGTGATTGTGTGTAAGGTGATGACAAAAGTGGTGCGTGCAGTGACAATGAGCTGTCGGTCATGGCTGCGTGATGCTCAGGGTGTACCCACTGGTTCTATGTCCATAGTCCAACACACACATGCCATCCAGATGGCTGTGTGGAGTGGGATCGTAGTCCAAGTCAATGCAGTGGCTGGTCAAGGAAGGCTGGCGGAAGGCTGGCTGGCTGCCTCACTTGCGTTTGGAGCGTGCGAAGTCCTCCCGGGAGATCTGTTTCCACTTCGGACGGCCCCTTCCACGTTTGCGAGGGGGGTGCCTGCTTGCGACATGCTGGTGGTTGAGGTGTGCTCACTGGCTGTGGACGCAGGGGAACTGGACACTGCTGCTCCACCCTGCGCCCCGGCAGGTGGTGGCGGAGGGGAGCTGCTGTCCCTGGCAGTGACCTCACCGCCACCACCAGCTGGCCCATGAGGTCCACGAGTTGGCCCATACGGGCGTCCATGGACCTCAGCACCCCCAGCACCTCACGCGTGTCTGAAGCAGACCGGACCCATTGTCCTTGGGCCTCTTCATAGGCCCCAAGGACTCTGGCCATTTGAGGCAGGGCATGGCTCCCAGGGGAGGCTGGCGTTTCCCTGACCCTGCTCCTCCTACCAGTCCTGCTGCCACCGGCCTGCCCACTAGCCACATTGCTCACCACGGTCCTCGCTGTGGCTCCCAGGGTGGATCCAGTCGGCCGGGCCACCACCTGCGCTGGGGCTGGTGCCAGCGAAGACGTGGTGGTGGTGGCGGCGGTGGTGGTCGGTGCGGCGATGGTGGCGGTTGCGGCAGTGGTAGTGGCCACAATGACCGTGGGTGTGGCCGCAACGACAGTGGCAGCAGGGGGCTGGGAATGTTCAGCAGCCCTGGATGATGGGTTGGTGGGTAGGAGGGGTCCTGGGGAGCGGCTGGGCCCTGCCACACCAGATGGGCCTGCTTGGTGGTCCGTGTCCGAAGAGGAGGACAGATCCTCCAGATCCGTGTGTCCTCGTTGGGGGCTTGTAGGCTGGCTGTGCTGGCTGCTGGCTCCATCCCCAGCATCCAGCAGTTCGTCACCTGTGGAGAGAATGAGATTTGTTATTGTGTTGCACCTGGCGAAGTATGTAGTTGTCGTCTGACATTAACAGTTCGTGCAATCTCGTACATGGGTTTCCCGGAGGCGTGTGTGTGGCTGTAGCATTTGTAGTTGTGTGTGCTTGGCAATGGGACTGTGTGCTGTGCACATGTGGCATGGGACGGATTGGCCATGCCGATGGGTGTGTTGCTGTGCCCCTACTTATTGTGACTCTGGTGTATGCGGGCTCCTGGCCCATCCTGGGTCTGGTTTGTACTTTGCTTTTGGTGTTCAGATGGGACGCTTAGGAACGCATATGGCAACATGGGGGCCATGCCCCAGATTCGCATTTGGGAGGGGATATGCTTTTGGGGTTCAAATGGAACGCTTAGGAACGCATATGGCAACATGGGGGCCATGCCCCAGAATCGCATTTGGGAGGGAATATGCTTTTGGGGTTCAAATGGAACGCTTAGGAACGCATATGGCAACATGGGGGCCATGCCCCAGAATCGCATTTGGGAGGGAATATGCTTTTGGGGTTCAAATGGAACGCTTAGGAACGCATATGGCAACATGGGGGCCATGCCCCAGATTCGCATTTGGGAGGGGATATGCTTTTGGGGTTCAAATGGAATGCTTAGGAACGCATATGGCAACATGGGGGCCATGCCCCAGATTCGCATTTGGGAGGGGATATGCTTTTGGGGTTCAAATGGAACGCTTAGGAACGCATATGGCAACATGGGGGCCATGCCCCAGATTCGCATTTGGGAGGGGATATGCTTTTGGGGTTCAAATGGAACGCTTAGGAACGCATATGGCAACATGGGGGCCATGCCCCAGATTCGCATTTGGGAGGGAATATGCTTTTGGGGTTCAAATGGAACGCTTAGGAACGCATATGGCAACATGGGGGCCATGCCCCAGATTCGCATTTGGGAGGGGATATGCTTTTGGGGTTCAAATGGAACGCTTAGGAACGCATATGGCAACATGGGGGCCATGCCCCAGATTCGCATTTGGGAGGGGATATGCTTTTGGGGTTCAAATGGAACGCTTAGGAACGCATATGGCAACATGGGGGCCATGTCCCAGTATCGCATTTGGGAGGGAATATGCTTTTGGGGTTCAAATGGAACGCTTAGGAACGCATATGGCAACATGGGGGCCATGCCCCAGATTCGCATTTGGGAGGGAATATGCTTTTGGGGTTCAAATGGAACGCTTAGGAACGCATATGGCAACATGGGGGCCATGCCCTAGATTCGCATTTGGGAGGGGATATGCTTTTGGGGTACATGCTGTGAGCCATGGGTGCCGAACGTGACATGTGTTGTGGCAGCATGACAGTGCATGGTTTGAGGTGTGTGCATGCTTGACATGGCCTGCATATTTGCTGTCTGTTGTGATTACTGGACATGGCATTGGACGCATCGTTATGAGTGAGTGATGGTTGTGTGCCAGCCAACGTATTGCAGTTGTCCCATCTCCTTGGTGTGCGTGCTGCCCTGTGCCATGTGCATCACTGCAGTGCTCGGGGGGTGTGGCCCATGTTGTGTGTTGTTGCTCACAGTGTGTCGTGCGCTTCATTGACTTCTGGCACATGGTTGGTCATGGGCATGTATCTTAGCGTGACTGCTGTATGTGTGGCAGCTGTGCGGATGACATGCCTTTCATGAGACTGGGGCTGACGGATGGATGGTATGTTGTATGTGCATGGTGTGTCTGTGTGTTTGATGGGTTCAGTGGTGTTCGTGTGCATTTATGTTGTTCCGCTCTGTTGCGTCTAGTGTTGTTTGTCTTACATAGGCGTAGTTGTGGGGTGTGTGGTTGACAGGCAGTAGGGGCTACATGGACAGGACTTCAATGGTGTTTCGGTTGTGTGTGATGAGTTGCACAGTGGCTGCCGTGTGGTACTATATTCAGTGTGGCTTGTGCATGCAGACGTGGCTCCTTGGGTGTTGCTATGTATGTGATGGGTCATGTGGGGTGTGAGTCTGTTGTTCATGTCCGTGTGCACATTGTTCACTTGTTCGTGACGGTGGGCGGTGCTGCGTGTTCGTCTGCTACGTGACATGTCCCATGTGTTGGTCGTGTTATGGTCCTCATGCCTCCAGTAATCCAGCCCTGTCCAGTTTCCCACCTGCAAGTTGTTCGTGCGTGCACTGTACTGGATGCCACATGGCTCTAAGCGGGGGGTGCTCCATGTTGCAGGTCTGTGGGGGTGGGGGGGTGTTGTGGGTCGTGGGGGTGGCTGGACACCCACTGACACCGATTGCTGTGGACCGTGATGTCTGCCTTTCGGCTGTCGTTGTGCACTGCGGTGGCTGACACGTGGCTGTGGGGTGTGGGGGATGCTCCTCCTTGCTGTGCTGTGGGACTGGGGCCTGGTGTGTGTTGTACTTGGGCTGTCCACCCTCCCACCCACTGCACTTTGTGTTCCTGCCACTTACCTGTTACTTGTCGGTTAGTGCAGCTGTGGCGGACACATGGGTGTGGTGGGTGCTCGTTGTGGCGCTTCTGGCATATTTGGGGACCTGTTGGTGGTTACGTGGCTGGCTGAGTGTACACATGTCCCCACGTATGTTACAGTTGTTCGGTTTGGGCTGTGTGTGGTGGTGTCTGTTGCATGTGTGTGTGATGTGTTGTGTATTGTGTGCTGGACATGGGGGTGTTTGTCCCTGGGAGCTGTGGCATGGTGGTAGTGCATGTGAGTACATAGCGGTGTGCTGGTATACATTAGTTTGTACTTACCAGCCTCCACTCCCCCTGCTAATCCGGCGAGGATCTCCGGATGTATTATGACTCGCACCTTCTCCTCCCACGCTTTGAAGGTCTTAAAGAGCGCGGGATTCCCTCCGCCAGTGACGGCAGCCAGCTCTCTGTTTTTGCCCTCCTTCTTCTTGACCAGGCTCTTTACGTCATTCCAACGTTTGTTTATTTCACCTCTGTTCCTGGGCAGGGTCCCGACTGCATTGACCTGGTCTACGATCCGGTTCCACATTCTGTTTCTGGTGGCTAGTGGTGTGTGCTGGACCATGTTCCCATAGATTTGTGGGTACACCTTGATGATCTCGTCGACCATGACCGTCAGCTCAATGGGCGTGTACTTGGGCATTCTTTGTGGTGCCATGGTGTTTGTGGTGCTGGTGCGGTGTGTGTTGTGTAATGTGCAGGGGGTTTGTGGTGCAGGTGTTTGGTGGTGGTGGTGGTGGTGGTTGTGATGTGTGCGTTTCTGTGGTGTGCTGCTGTCCTTGCTGTGTCACTGTGTCCTCTCCTCTCCTCTCTGGTTTGCAATATAGCAAGGGGTTGTGGTCTGTGGGAGTGCTGCTTTTGTACTCACCTATGTGGGTGTGTCCTCATGGTCTGTTGTTTTCAGGTGTGTTGTGTCTGGGGTTCTGGCCTTTGTATTTTTTGTTTGTCCGGGGGTGTTTTCGGGATGTGTACTGTGCTTGTGTATTTGTGCGTGCCTTGCTGTGTGGACTTGTTGGCCATGTTGTGTGCTATTGGTTTTGTGAGCGGATGGTTTCTGTGCAGGTACGTGGGCGCCATGGCTTCTGCCGTGTCGATTCTCATCGGCGTTGTTTGCGCTGGCGGGCGGTATATTTGTGGTTTTTCCGCGCTCATGGCGGTGCGATCGTAATTTCACGTGCGGTGTGTCGGCCGTGAGGGCGGGCGGTTTTGTGTTGTCGTGCGTGTTTCCGTCCGTGGCGGGCGGTTTGACTCCGACTCGGACGTTGGCGGGCGGTATTTTGTGTGATTTTCCGCCGATGGCGGTTTTCGGTTTGTGTAATCGTAATGGCGTGGTCGGTGTTCAGGCGGTGTGTGCGGGCGGATTTTTGCCGCTTCCATGCCTGGCGGATTTTTTTACGCCGGGTATCGTAATGGGCCCCTTTGTCTTTTATTTTTTCAAGGTAAATTCACATTCAAGCAACATGTCTGCTTGAGTTTGGAATTCAGCCGTATTTAGTCCCTGGTCCTTTGAAATCCTGCCTCTGGTTTCTTTTGCATCCAGTAATTTATTTATGCGTTTTTATATAGCGCGGACTTTACCCGAAGGTGTCAGAGTGCTTCACAACAGGAACAGTAACATTGCATGAGGAGAAAGTTACAAGTGAGCATAATACAAAGCAAGCGTTACATTACATGAGGAAAAAGTGACAATTGTGCAAATAACAAAAACAAACAAGATACAAAAAGAGGTATACGTTACAAGAGGAAAAAGTGGCGGGTGTGCATGATACATAAGATACAAAATACAAATAGAGGTATAATACTGCAGTAAGTGACAGTCACTCAGAACACACTGGGAAGGCACTTCTATAGGCATGGAGTACAGAATTTCCTATAGTGGAAGAACTTCCTTGAGGGAGTAGAGAGGGCGAGAATTAAACAGGAGACTTAAAATGAAGGGTACACAAACATAAAATCCGACACAGCACGCAAGGGTGAGGAATGTACAGGAAAAAGTACAAATTTACAATGAAGAGCGCACTTCCTAGAGGGGCCTGAGAATGAAAGTATTAGTTCTGAAAGTGTCTTTGGAAGAGAAGAGATTTGAGGTCAGCTTTGAAGATCCGGGTAGAGGAGGTGGCACGGAGCAATGGGGGAAGCGAGTTCCAGATTCTCACCGCATTGCCTGAGAAGGATTGCGCCATCAATCTTTCCCTTTTGAAGACGGGGGCTCAAGCAGAAGCTTTTCCGCATTGCGAGAAGGGCGAGAGCCACCGGACAATTTCAATTTATTCGCCAGGTAACGAGGGGAGGACGTGTGTAAGGCTTTGTGTGTGATGCAGGCAGTTTTGTAAATAGATCTTGCCTCGATCGGAAGCCATCGAAGAGAGGACAGGATAGGAGTGATGTGGTCGCTTCGTTTAGACCCTGAAATGAAGCGAGCTGCTGAATGGAGGATGGATTTGAGAGGGGAGAGGTGGGATTTGGGTAGGCCCGTCAGAAGAGAATTGCAATAATCCAGTCTTGAGAGAACCAGAGATTGTACCAAGGTTTTTAAGTCTTTCTCCGGGAAGAACCGACGGATCCCCCATAGAAGGCCCAACTGGTAACGTGCGTTCTTAGCAATAGTGTTGATGTGGGAGATTAGGTTGAGTCTTTTGTCAAGAATGACACCTAGGGATTTAGCGCTGTCGACAATGATGGGTTTGTTGTTGAGTAGGTTCAGCTGATCCATCCAAGATTGAACAGGAGGAGGTGAGAGGGAGGTGGAGAGGAGGAGGAATTCAGTTTTGGCGGGATTAAGAATGAGTTGGTGAGCTAACATCCAGTTGTGAATAGAGTTGAGAGTAGAGTTGAGTAGCGAGAGATCGTGTGCGGAAGACACCTTAAGGTAGATTTGAGTGTCGTCCGCATAAAGATGGTAATGGATCCCAGCTTTGCTTAGAAGGTTCCCTAATGGTTCCAGGTAGAGATTAAACAAAGTGGGTGCCAGGATAGAACCTTGAGGGACGCCTTGACCTACAGCCAATGGAGATGAAAGACTGTTCGCTATCTTGATCATTTGGGATCTGTCCGAGAGGAAAGAGGCAAACCATTTGAGCACTGTGCCATCCAATCCCATTCTCTGTTGAAGAGTGTTGAGGAGGGTGCTATGATTAACAGTGTCAAAGGCTGCAGAGAGGTCTAGAAGAATCAGAAGACACGATTCCCCAGAGTCGAGTAGTATGTAGCGCATCATCAATCACTTGCAGCAGGGCTGTTTCAGTGCTGCAATTTTGGATGAAGCCAGACTGGAAGACGTCGAGGAGGTTATTGTCCATAATATGTAAGGAAAGTTGTTTCGCAACACATTTTTCGGTGATTTTCGAAAGAAAAGGGAGGTTGGTGATAGGGCGGAAGTTGTTGAGGTCGTTCGCATCGGCTGAGGTTTTTTTTAGAAGAGGGGTGACCTGACCTGATTTGAGGGCAACCGGGAGGGAGCCTTGACTGAGGAAGAGATTGACTAGCCTGGTCCAGTAAGAGAGAGTAAGGTGTAGAAATCGATGGCGATGTCGCTAGGGATGGGGTC
This sequence comes from Calotriton arnoldi, assembly GCA_963921515.1. Taxonomy (NCBI): domain Eukaryota; kingdom Metazoa; phylum Chordata; class Amphibia; order Caudata; family Salamandridae; genus Calotriton; species Calotriton arnoldi. Next base: position 2,231,743 of record CAWUFW010002399.1, on the reverse strand, counting down.
AGAAGAATGGTTGGAGGGTTTAGTTTCGAGGATGCATTTGAGGAGGTCATCTTCCGAGATGACGTCAAAGTTCTGCCAGGTAACTAAGGATTTCCGCTCCTCAATGGGGGTGGGGTGGGCGACCTGATCCACCAGTGCTTTGACCTTTTCATCAAAGAATATAGCGAAATCTGCTGCTTTCTTTGTGGAATCCTCAGGGTTAATGGTTAGGGGAGAACAGTATGGGTTTTTGATGAGGTCAAAAGTTTTTGGGGTCTGTTTTTGGCTGAGTCAAGGAGGGATCTGAAATGTGATGCTTTTTCAAGGAAGATGTGGTTGTGATATTTGGATCTTGCTGAACGTAAAAGAGAGAGATTGGAGGTGGAAGGAGATTTTCTCCAATGTTTCTCCAGGATTCTAAGGTCTTTCCTTTTATCGTAGAGAGCTTTATTGAACCAAGGTGCTGAGGGGGTGGGTCTTTTCCTTTTGCTTTGGAGTGGAGCGACATTGTCGATTTCGACTGCTAGTACTAAGAGGCACTGAGAGGTGAGAACGTTGACATCCACGTTAGGGTCTAGTCTAGGAAGTGCCCGCATAGCAGAATCACAAAAAGTGTCAAGATCAATGTTCTTAGTGTTGCGGAACCAGGTAGTAGCTCTTTTAGGTTGGCCGAGAGTTATAACGTGCGATAGGTGAAAACGGAAGGGAATGAGGAAGTGGTCAGACCAGTCTACATGGATGGGGGGAGCAGTAGTCAGCAGGTCTGCTTTGGATATGACAAGGTCCAGTAAGGCACTTTAGCTGCATATTGACGTGTTAGATCTCTTACCAGCATTGCAACGTGTTATTTATTCAGTTTCTTCACTTTCAGGCAGCGCCCGATTGTCTCATATTTTATGCACAGGCACAGGTATAAAGCAGTACTCTGGTTCCAGCTGGTTCAGGCGATGAAACGGTTAATACCCGTAACTGCTTTTCCTCAAAAAGAGATTACTTGAATTGCCATGAAACAACAAACGGCGACTAGTAATCAATGCGCACGAGATCCAGCGCATTAATGGTGAGGGAAAAAAAACCCTATCACCCCCTTTTTTTCTGTTAAAGTGAAATGCACCCCAAGTTTGGGAACCTCGTTTCAGCCGAATACAAATGTTGGCAAATTGATTTGGCAGTAAAAGACAAAAATAACGCGCACATCCTCAATAGGCATAATTATTGGATGCCGTGCTGGTGGTGCCCATTTAGTTGCCTGTGATTTCTGTCAGTGGAATTGACAGGTAGCACAACACACCCTCGCAACATAACCTTCCTCCTAGAGGTACCTGCTACAGTGTTTTAGTGCACAGGCTGTTACAGTATTCACGTGGTTATGTTTCGCCTTGCCTCATCCTTTCGAGAGGGTGGTGGGTGCCTGCCTTCTGCAAACCTGACGAGCGTTTTATTTTCCCAAGGCTGCTATTGCTGTAGTTTTGCTGGCTTCTCGGTGTGTGATCAATACGGAGCAAGTAGCGCTTAGCAGGCTGCTAAGCGCTACTTGCTCCGTATTGATCACACACCGAGAAGCCAGCAAAACGACAGCGTTAATTGGGTCCACAGGAATCCTCGCCCGGCCTCCCACTGCCCCCCTGGGACACGGCTTGCTTTCTGAGCACTAAACGTGCGCGCGAGGCACGCTATGTGAGTGAGTGTAAGAGGAGGCATTGAGGCGCCCAACGGATCTGGCACTGGAATGCGCACGGCGCCTGGCAGCCCCTTCCTCGCCCCGACTGCTTATTTGAATTAGACTGCCATTCCCCTCTCACGCCTGCTCGCCCTCTCTCTCTCCCCCTCGCCGAAGCCCAGTCTGGAAAACTGCTGCTGCCCCAGAGTGCAGTTGCCTGGCTGTCCTGTCAGCATTGTTCTGCTGCTCATTTCATATGTATGTCACATCACGGCTCCACGCTCTCCTCCCCCCTCGCTCCCCTTCCCCCCACTGGTGCGCTTTCTCTCGCTCTCGCTTTTTTTCCTCCTCTCCCCTCTAGACAGGTTCTCGCCGAAGCCACCGAGCTGGGAAATTCAAACTTGTGCCGCCCCGTGCCCCCGCGCCGCCTGGGCACCATGTTGCCCGGACAGTTGCTGCCGGAGAAAGTGTGGTGGTGGGCTGCTGCTGGCTCCCGTGTCTTTTGAGGCGGCTGGTAGGGCTTGGCAGCTCCCGCTCTCGCCGCCTCTCGTTGCTGTGGTAGCCGGTGCCTCTGTGCAAAGCCGAGAATGGAGCTTGCAGCCCGGGCTGCCTGCTTTTGGGAGCAGTAGTGGACTCCATGGACTGGGGGTGTGTTCAGCAGCCATGTCCTGGAAGCTGACTCGGCGTGTTTTCTCTCACTTGCTCCGGTCAGAGGTAAGCTTTCCTGGATTCCTGCGCTACTTCTGCAAACAAGATGTGTCACTGTGATCCAGATATGTAGGATTTCATGCTTTTACTGAGGGAACTGGAAATAATATGGGAATATTGCACAGTGCATAGCTTTTGAAGTTCAGCAGAATTATTCAGTAACACCTCGCTGACCTTATGTAACCCAGCCCCTTATCTGGGTGTGCGTCACCCCTCCGTGCAATGCAACCATTAAGCACGAGCTATTCACACATATGCTATTATCTTCACTGCCCAGAACTCCGTATTTTGATCCGTTTATTGAACTGCCCGAAAATAATATTCTGAGATTGTGCTAGGCATGTGCTTCTGAAGAGCCTAAAATTGTCCAGTGAGTTTAAGCGCCAACTGTTGACACCTGTCGTGATCATCATGTCGCGACCTCTAGTCGGTGATGCCTGTTCAGCCCTCCATCCTTCGGGTTCAGCAACCAGGGACCACTACCCACGTAGGCTCAAAGCAAACCAAACACTCGTCCAGCCACACACCCACACGGTGTAGCGTGCTGTCCGTGTGGATAAGCGCTCAGCGCCCCCATATAGGGGTAGTAAGCGCTATACAGAGGTCCTACCTCTTCTAGTCTCCTGTTTATTTTTGTAACGTTCTATTTTGTAACATTTCTCACATGTAAGTAACTGGTTCTATTGTACAGCGCTCTGACACCTTCGGGTAAAGTCCGCGCTATATAAAAATGCATTAAATAAATACAGTGCAATAACATCAGATGAACACCTGCCACTTATTTACCACGGTTCGAAACTGCTTAACTGCGAGATGGAGCAATAAATAAAACAGGTTATGATTGTTATTAGCTTGTCACGCGGCTTCGTGTGTATGTTCTGTCAGAGTCTCGTTTACATTTCACTGACGAGAACAACCTGCGCCGAGGATGAATCAATAGTGTCAGGTTATGTGAGCTCGACCCCATGTGGCAGTGAGATTCTAACTTTCTTCTGCCCTTGGTTCGTCGTGCACGCACTTTTGCCAGGCAGCGCGGAGTGGCACACGTGGATTGCAACTCGGTTCTATTTTTAAAAAATTACCTGGCTACGGTTGCTGCTGGGGACGGTTATTAACGGTTTCCACAGAGACCGGTTTAATTGTGTGTGAGTGTTCGCGAGGTGGCGGGGGTGGCCGCCTCTGCCGCTCGTGCCACCTGAAGGAGAACGGCAGGTCTCCAGTTTGTGTACATCTGACAGCCGAATGTTGGCAGCGTCTGTCCGACACCTTTGCGTGTCTGTATAAACACAGCAGGGGTGTGTGTGTGTGTGAGGGGGGGATATGTTACTTACTGTCTTGTAACGTTGCAGGGCACCCGCACGTGCACAGCGAGAGAGCGTTCCACAGTCCGGATTCCTTTCAAAGAGGCAGTCCCCTTATCTGGCATCGCTGGAATCTTGCATCTGTCCTGCGAGGCGAGATTACAATATTTTCACGTTAGGCTGCTCGGGTCTGCTTTTGCATACTTACTTCCTAAACATTTACTGAAAATCTTAGCTCACGTTCTGGTGGCATGCACTTCACTACTACCCTCCTGTGGTTGGTGTTGCGTTTTTGTGTTGTGTAAAATTTTGTAATGCCATTTTGATGTGTTCTGTTGTGTCACGCGCCTCTGCTATATTATGTAATGTCAGTTATGTCCATTCTTTTACGTTATGTCTTGATGTGTCCAGAAATGTGCATATATGGCACTGAAAATCTTTAAACAACTAAGCGCTTTGAGAAAGGGGCTTCCGGACTGAGGGCCGATCTTGTAAGCTCATTCCCGAGAGCGCGTTTACCTGTGCCTGACCAGCCCTGCTCCTCACTTAGTAGACAATGCATTGTGTTGCAGGTTTCTACATTGTTTCTACATTACAGCCACCCATCCCCCTTTTCCTTTTGACAGCAACTCGCATTAATTTTTAATGTGTATTGTAATTGTCAGGTGGCCACATTGCCGATGTGTCCCAGAGTTTGCACTAGCAGCCATCATTTGGAAAATGTAACGTATGTTTTGTGAGTGTCTGCCTTTGAATAACAGCACTCTTGTGTCCTGCATTGTCTCAAGCCTGTTCCACTGTTTCAAATAAACAGACTTCTAAGGGGACATGAACATGTGCGGTTCAGCTCACACTAATCCCCTTCCAGATTCAGTTTCACCACCCTGCAGACTCCGGGAGCTCTTTGTTTACATTGATTGTGACAGACTTGATGTAGCTCCTAAGGGTTTACTCACAGCGCTGAGCTATGTGCTTGAAGCAATTTGCTCCCAGCTAGAACATAGGTTTAAAGTCATGGAGCAGCGCCGCTGTCTGCATATAGTGCTTTTCATTTTAAGTGCTTCTCAAAATCTGTTCAGTGAGCTTATTGCGATAGCAGAAACAGCCAATCACTTGATGTTCCTAGAGAGATGAAAGAAAACATATTGCAACCTAAAAGTGTAATTTATTAAACATATTTGTTCCACTTAGTTTAGCGAATATTTCCTACAAATTTGTTTCAATTGATGCATTTGAGTTGAACTGGGTTGTATTGAATTTGGTTGGGCTGAAGTAGATGTGTTGGACTGGACTGAATTGGATGAGGCCGAGTTGGATTGGTTGAACTGGGTTAGGATGTATTTGGTTAGAATGGATTGGATAGGGTTAAGTTGAGCTGGATCAATGAAGTTGGTAGGATTTATTTGAATTGGATTTGAGTGTATTGTTTTGGTTATTCCTCGGCTGGGTTGAGTTGGCTTTGGTTGAGGTGAATTGGATTGAGATGTGTTGGGCTGGGGTTGGCTTGTTGCATTTAAATTAATTGGATGAGGCTGAGTTAATTAGGTTGGTTGCATTGGGTTGGATGTATTTGGTTGGATTTTGTTGGTTAAGTTGGGTTGGATAAGTAACATTGGTTTCAGTTGGCTACAATTTGTTTGGATTGGTTTTGAGTGGATTGTGTTGGATATGTCTGGGCTGGGTTGAGCTGGCTTTGGTTGAGGTGAATTCGATTGAGTTGTATTTTACATGAGGTGGCTTGTTGCATTTGAATTAATTGGATGAGGCTAAGGTAGACTGGTTTCATTGGGTTGGAATGTATTTGGTTAGATTTAGTTGTATAAGATTAAGTTGGGTTGTATTAGTTAGTTTGGTTTGAGTTTGATAAGATTTGTTTGGATTGGATTTGAGTGGACTGTGTTGAGTATGCTTGGGCTAGGTTGACTTGTCTTTGATTTAGCCGGATTGGATTGTGTTGTGTTGGATTTGCTTGGATTGGGCACATGTTAGTTTTCTGGACTAGAATGAACTAGACGCGCTTGAGTTACATTGGTTGCATTGAGTTGAGATGCATTTGGTTAGGGTGCGTTGAATGGGGTTGGGCTGAATTTGGATCAATTACACTGGATCGGGATTGGTCGATTTTGAAAGGATTTGGTTGGAATTGATTTTATTGGACTGAATGTGATTGGATTGGATACGGTTAGGTTGAGCTGGGTACGACTTGGTTTGACTGAGTTAAATTAGATTAAATTATGTTGGGTTGGATTTACTTCTTACTGAGTTCGTAGAGTGCAACGAGATTTTGGATGCCTCCCAAAATGGCTTTAGGTCTCGTCACAGCACCGAGACTGCGCTGATGGCTGTGACCGAAGAGATCCGCGGCAGTCTTGATGAAGGTAGTTCAGCGGCTTTGATTCTCCTTGACCTAAGTTCCGCGTTTGATACGGTGTCTCATGTGATACTTTTGCATAGGCTGGAAGAAATCGGGATTGGGGGTTTGGCTCTGACCTGGTTTCGCTCCTTTTTGGAGGATAGAACTTTCCAGGTCACGGTGCCACCTTTTCAATCCCAGGTGCATGTCATCAAACACGGGGTACCACAGGGCTTGATCCTGAGCCCCCTGCTGTTTAACATTTATGCCCAACCTCTGGCAGTGGTGGCCAGGAGCAGAGGGCTGTCTTTGGTGTCTTATGCAGATGATACCCAACTAGTGATTGCCTTCTCTAAGAAGTGCAATCTCAATCTAGCAAAATTTAAGGACGATATGCAGGCAGTTGCTAACTGGATGACAGTCAACTGCCTACAGCTTAATGCCAGCAAGTCCGAAATTCTTCTGTTGGGTAAAGATAGGGATCTGTGGTCCGAGCAGTGGTGGCCGGAGGAACTTAGACCAGCCCCGACACCAAAGGAGGTGGTCAAGAACTTGGGTTTTTTGGTTGACAGTAGTCTGTCCTTTGACCCCCAAGCTAAGTCCGTGGCAGGGACCTGCTTTGGGCTTTTGAGAGGCCTTAAACCCTTGCTGGGTTTCTTTAACCCCTCTATCCGCCAAACCATCTTGCAGGCCACGATCCTGTCAAGATTGGACTATGGAAACGCCCTGTATTTGGGGGCCAATAAATCCTGTATCCGGCGGCTACAAAGAGTACAAAATGCAGCCGCTCGTACTTTGCTGGCACTTCCGAGATCCTGCTCAGTGTCTAGCTCTCTGTCCAGGCTTCACTGGCTGCCAGTGGATAGAAGGATTCAGTTTAAGACCTTATGTGTGGCCCATAAAATTTTGAACCATCGAGCCCCGAAGGTCCTTGCGAATCTACTAGTGCCTTATATTCCAACTCGATCCCTCCGCTCCACAGATAAAAGGCAAGTTTGTATTCCCCGAGTTTATAGAGCCAGAGCCCGGCCGTTCATTTAAGGTGCTAGCAGCTAGGCTCTGGAACTCCCTTCCCTTTGGGATTAGAGAACTGCAGAACCATTTAGAGTTTAGGAAAGCCACAAAGACCTGCCTTTTCCCGGGCTAGCCCTTTCTTTGACATCCTTCTCCCGTCTCCTGTCTTTGTTCCTGGGTAGCGCTGGGACGCCCCGTCGCTGGGGCAGCTATGCGCTGTACAAAATCAGTAAATAAAATAAATAAATACATTTATTTGATATAGTTTGGGTTAGTTAGGGTTTAGGCTGGTTCTGTAGAATTTGGTTGAACTATATGAGTTTTGATTTGGTTATGAAAGGCTGAGTTAGATTTAGTTCAGTTATACTACATTAAATTGGATTGGGTTGAGTTGGAAATGGTGTGGTTGAATTTGACTGGATTGTTTTCTTCCAGGTTTGCAAAACAGTAATCCTTTCTGCTATTGTCTATGAAAGTAAATAACTGGCAGTCACCGCAGCATTCAACACAAGTTTGTATTGCTTGTTGTCCTGGGTGCACCTTAAGTATCAAAGGATTGAACATCAGACTTACGGGACATTAAAACATTGAATTAAAAGAGATTTTATTTTACTGTATAAGCAAGGGTCATGTGACCTCTTTCACCACATGGCTAATTCATCAGGAGGTTGGACTGCTGGGAAAGCTGCTTGGAGTGGGTTTATAACATCACCACGGGGTGGGGGTGGGGGAGGTGTAATTTCAACATTTCAACCAAAAAGGAAGGATTGTGAATGTGACTTGAAAGCTACATGTTTTAAAAAGCTAGAAATAAAAAAGAGGCCTTTCAATTGAAATTTATAATCAGTCCATTACACTTCCTCGTGTGGCGTCTTGGATTTTTATTCACATGTACATGTATTAGTGAAGGCATCGCCAGGCCTTGTTTTTATGTCCTATAAAACGCTAAGTGTGTGGCAAAAATCCCTTACCTTATGCCTTGCTCCTGTATTTTTGCAAGCACATCAATTTCAGCCACATGCGCTGTTCAGATTCTTGCACGTTCGTTGCCTAAGCAAAAAAGGCATGTATGTGGTTTGTGGGCAAGTGGTCTGTGAACCTCCGGTAGCCATTCCTGCACTCTGCTTCAGCCTGAAATTCCTCTAGTTCGGCAAAGTGACGACAGTAGCGGGGAGGCACAATAGAAGGGCTGGTGTAGAAATTAAGGCAGTGGTCACTGACTTTGGACAGGTTGAAAAGAGAAAGGTTGTCATGTCAGTGATCTGCTCTTGGGGTTACATCGTGTGTTTTCTGATTGTGCCTCAGTGTGTGTGTGTGTGAGTCACACTCAGGTCCTCTCTGTGTCCAGGAAACGTAGTGTATACATTTTATCGGTCTAGTCTAGTTTTCCCGATCAGCATGCAAACATGAGTGTGATACAATGTGACTTCTTCCCCATGCACTAACACATATGGCCACACAATTAAGTTTGCATTAAAAACAAATTTGACAACTCCCATTGTCCTACAGGTTCACAAAAACACCTAATTGTTACTGTCGCCCTTCACCCCTTTAGTCCTCTGATGACGTCACATTGGATGCCATTATGCATGAACAGTCCAGATATTCAACCTCTGCTTTAATAGATGCAGTGCTAAAAAAGCATGCACGGATCTGCATGCACTTATATTGAAATGAAATCGAGGGAATGTGTTTAAACGCTCTCGTGCACATAAGGCTTTGTCCATTGAGCGGGAAGGCAGATGATTTATTTATCTGATGCGAACACCACGTTAGCGTGCCTTGGAGAGCTAGAAAGGTCATCGAAGGACACGGTGGCGATAGGCCGCGGGGGAGACGGCTGATGGGCATATTTCTGAAGATTAGCTTGACCCACACTATCCCCCTCAGTCGTTGCAGCATGTGTTAAGAAGAACAATGCCATTGACTACCCGTGTATTGCATTCTGCACGACTGAAGTGTTTTTTGATTTTTGATTGCAATTAAAAACGTGTTTACATTGGAACGGTGTCAACTGTTCGTTGTGCTTTCATTATGTTTTCGCCTTAATTATTTCAATGCAATATGACAAAAATCAGTTTCTCACGTTTTCCGTGCTTCAAAGCTGCCAGAAGGCTAATAAATACACAAATTGCACATTTTTTTCCCAAAAGAGGCGCACCTGAGCTGGTTGTGTATTCTGCAGCAGACGCAAAATGTCGGTAGTCGCGAAAAATAGTGTGGGAGCCTGAAACACATTAGCATTGCATAGCAGAAGGGCTCAGCGGCCCATGCCTGCAGACTTAGTGTGGGGGAGGGGAGTCCTTCCAAGATCCTCTGAGCGTGGATTTCCCTCGAGACTGTAAGAACCCCGGTTTCAAAGTATTGCTGGAAGCATGCTACTGCACGAGATACCACCAATCATGTCGCATGCATGGATGCGGTGTAAAAATTAACCTGCACCGCATTGGTTAATGCAATCTAGCCTGATAGCTAACATGAAGAAAATGCTGGAAAAAGAGGAGTATTTTCTTAACCAAAATTAGGATTACATTGCCCACTATGGGGCCAATTGCCAGTTGAGTGGAACAATATTTATGGAGGTGACACCGCTCTGCTGAATTATAAGCAGCTTGGTGTCCTACACCCAGCTTTCCTGGGTATGGGAACACCAGATCTGATTTTACAAATCCAGCCAGTACAATAGCTTTGGGATTGAGCTGCAATTGCAGATTAGTCAACGAGCGCAGCCCTACCCTTTCTATAGCACAAGGTGGCATATAATGTGATTGCTGCCAGGCAGCCACCACCCATTCAACACAGTTCCTGCAATTTATCCTAAGTACATGTTCAACCTTACCCGGACCGAGACCAAAATTACTGAATGGCTTCTGTTTACCTGAATAATTCAGAGTTTTAGACGCGGCCAGGGCAACATGGTGTGGGCACAAATCTGGTCAGGTAAGGTAGGATGTCTGGTGAATGTAGGAATACAAGTTGAGTGACGGATGAGGTTTAGCTTGTATATTGCTATCAACATTTCCATCACGTGAACAATGAGTGTGTGTGTAGCAGTACTGCAGGAATCCGGTTTTACATACTCTTTCAGGCCCTTATGAACTGGCCCTGAAAGGTCCAACTCTCTTTAGCATAAAAAAAGCAGAGCAAAGCACTTTCAAATTATAGAAATTGCATATGAATATGACCTCAATATTCCCAATCTATGGGGCCGATTCACAGAACTAATCTGAGATAAAATCCTAAACTTACTACTTTTGGTATTCACAGAAGGCATTTAGTGGTAGTAAAGTTAGGACTCCTAACTTACTACTACTAAACTGAGACAAAATCCTAACTTTACGACTTTCGGTATTCACAAAAGGCATTTAGTAGTAGTAAAGTTAGGAATCCTAACTTTACTACTACTAAATGCCTTCTGTGAATACCAAAAGTAGTAAGTTTAGGATTTTATCTCAGATTAGTTCTGTGAATCGACCCCTAGATGTTTTGAAGCCAAATCACTGAGGAAAGTAAGAGTACATGAAATAGTACGACAGGAGAACTGTTTTTACATCCTCTGACGTGCCTTTGTGCATTGGCCCCAGAGTGTCTTCTGTCGGATGTCTCTGGGACTCCTTCATACACCATTGACTGTGGAGCTGGATAGCTTATCGACAGCTTTCCTTTTGGTTTCCTGTGTTCCTCGTGCCCAGAACTTAAGATGTTAAAATGGACCAGCTGTGCTCCAGAGGTGTTTATTGACACTGAAAGTGTACATTCCTGAGTATTTTGAATTCATGGGTGCTGCAGAGATGTGTGAAATATGCAAACTCTATTGTCTGTATGCGTACTTCTGTTGCGTGTGAAAGAAGACATTTAGGGAGGAATGGTGAGGCAGGGATCATTTCTTTTCGGATTGAATTGAGTGAGGGGTCACTAAAAATATGTGGTCCTGTGCTTTGTGACCCCTGTCCCTTAAGGGTGCAGCAAGTCACAGTGGCACATTGCGAATGCGACATTGGGGGGAGCATGCAGCAGTCAACTGGACCTGTATGATGTGCCCTTTCTGATGACCCCAGCCTGCACAAGCAAAGTGTAAACAGGCAGAAATTGACAGTTTACAGTGTGCCTACAGGAGTCAGTAACTGCTGCATGCTTTTGTGAGTGACGTCACACGTCAGTAAGATGGAGCAATGCAATGGTTCACAATGTGTGCTCTGCAATCTGCAATGGACATTGTGTGCTGGGATTTGTAATTCCAAAGTGCTGATGTGGCCCAGGCGACCTGTGTCTCAGAGGCACTGCTGCTCATTTCTTATACTCACTCATCCATAACCTTGGTGAATATATGAGTGAAGTGACTCTGAGTTAAAATCACCGCTCGGGGAGCAAAGGGATGGTTTCTAGCAGAAATAAGAATGGAGGTTCCAGATGAGGCAATTGTAGGCCAGGTAGACCATCTTGATGCAGATTCTGGCCCATTTCAGTAGATATACACGTTAGTCAAGAGTCTTTGCATCTCATTCAGACAGTAACATTTATTGAAGTGCCAAGCCGGGTCTGGTGGCTTAGTGGACAAATACGTTCACTGTAGGGGTCTGTGTTCCACCTCTTGGTCACAGGTTCAAATCCAGGTGGGTCCACTCAGCCTTTTATCCTGCTGAGGTCGATAAAATGAGTACCATTGAGTTCAGTAACAATAAACATCTGTTATTCAGCACCAAGATACCCTTGGGTGAATGTGCGCTTTACAAATGCACGTTATGTTATGCATGTATGTGAATACTCACTTATTTTCTATTTCTTTTTTGACACTTATCATGCTTGAATATGAGGCGGCCAAGTTATGTTGTGTTTCTGTGCCTCACAACGGGATGCACCTTTGATGCCTACAAACAGAAGTGCTTTGGTTCAAAATTCGCCAGTCTTCTGTTATTTCTTTGTGCTCATCCATTGGTTCTGATGTACAGATGTTTAATCAGCTTGAGATATGGTAGATCCAGTTGTTGTCAAGCAGATACCTATTTCCAACCTGTGGAGATTACACCCTCACTGTAATTGAAAATAGAATAAATGTCATACTGCTTGGAGACTGTCATCATAGCAACTCAAAGGATCAGTGTGGCCTGGGCATCAAAGAGATGACTCCAGTTATTGTGAAATTCATTTTAAGATGTAGCAACAGCAAAATAGAAAAAAAGGAAAAGGGAATTTTAACTAAGCCTGAGCACTAAAAGTAAAAAACAAAATAAACCATGGCCATTTAATATGTAGAATATCCTATATTAATATAATGGAGGCAATTAGAACTGAACGCTAGTAATAAAAAAAGGAGCAATTAAAATTTATGTCCAATTTTGAGTGCAAACTTGACTCCTTCTTTTATTTGCACAGGGCACCAGGAACATGGCGCCTCAAGTGCAAACAATGCATTTGGTAAAAGTGGTCACAATTTGTGCAACAACTTCTACTGAGTGCTTTGGTATTTGGCAAACTAACTTGTTTACTAATAGCTCAGTTCACAATTCAACCTCAAGAACTTCAGACCCATCTCCTTGCTCCCCTTCCCAGCCAAGGTCATTGAGAAGGCCATCAATACCCAACTCTCTGAGTTCATTGAAGCAAACCACGTCCTGGACATCTCCCAATCTGGCTTCAGGAGCAACCACAGCACCGAGACCTCACTTCTCGCTGCCACCGACGGCATCTGCTCCCTCCTCGACCAAGGCAAAACCGCAGCCCTCATCCTCCTGGACCTCTCAGCTGCCTTCAACACTGTCTCCCACTGTACCCTAATCAAGAGACTCCAAGACGCCAGCATATGTGACAAGGCCCTGGACTGGATCCACTCCTTTCTCACTGGTCGAAAACAGCAAGTCAGACTACCTCTGTTCCTCTCTGAGCCCACAGAGATCAGCTGCGGAGTTCCCCAGGGCTCCTCCCTGAGCCCCACCCTTTTCAATGTCTACATGGCCCCTCTCGCGACTATCGTCAGCAACCACAAACTCAACATCGTCTCCTACACCGACGGCACCCAACTGATCCTCTCCCTCACCAACGAACCAACAACTGCCAGAAACAACTTCCACAGTGGAATGAAGGCCATCGCCACCTGGATGAAGAGCAGCTGCCTCAAACTGAATTCGGACAAGACTGTAGTCCTCATCCTAGGACCCTCACCCTCAGCATGGAACGACTCCTGGTGGCCCTCCATACTGGAAACCCCGCCCACTCCCACAGACCACACATGTAACCTCAACATCATACTGGGCTCCTCGCTCACAGTGACCCATCAGATCAACGCAGTTTGCCTCATGATGCTTCCACATGCTTCGCCTGCTTCGAAAGACATTCAGATGGATCACCACCGAATCCAGAAAAACAGTCACCCAGCAGACTCAACTATGGTAACGCATTCTATGCCGGCTTCACCCAGAAACTCCTCAGGAAACTTCAGAACATTAAAAACGCTGCTGCCAGACTGGTCCTCGACACCCCTCATCGTAGCCACATCTTTGAACACCTCTGAGAACTCCACTGGCTCCCAGTCAACAAAACAATCGCCTTCAAGCTCCTCACTCACGCCTACAAAGCCCTCCATGACGCAGGACCAGCATACCTGAATCACTGCCTCTCATTTCACGTCCCCACCAGATACCTCCGCTCCGCCCAGCTGGCTCTGGCCACTCTCGGATCCACAAGACAAGAACTGGAGGAAGATCCTTCTCCTACCTCGCCGCCAAGACCTGGAACACCCTGCCTACCCACCTCACACAATACCCGTCTCTGACCCAATTCAGGAAGGACCTCAAGACCTGGCTCGTCGACTGAACACCTAAGCGCAGATGGACCAGCAGGAAGCCCCCCTGCCCCCAGCGCCTTAAGACCCTCGTGGGCGAGTAGCCGCGCTTTACAAACCCTGATTGATTGATTGACTGATTGAACTTACCTCATAAATATTAAGTAGGTAGGTTGCAAATTGCAACCCACTATGATTCACTGCCATCACAGGGATTGTGACCTACTGGAGTCAGCATACCACCATGCCTGTGATTGGTTTTAAAAAAAGCAATCATTTAAAAAAAAAAAAAAAAAATGCAGCCCATTTTCTTTAAACAAAAACTGGATGACTTAAAAGAAAATGTAAAATTTTACAATCTTTTTTAAGACTAGGCAGTGGGCCATGGGACCATTGCCAAGTCTTAAAAAATGTTTTTTCAACATTCATAAAGGAGAAAGTGTCATTGGGGACCTCTTTCCATTTGTGAATGAGTAACCACCTCCATTGAGGTATTGGTGAAATGTTAATGTTCTGTGGCCGGATTTCAGTCAGAAAACATTAATACAAACCATAAGGAATCTGTATTTGGAAGGGACGGCTTAAGCAGGTCCCTTCCAAATACCGATTCGATATGGTTTCCTAAACCCAATTAATGATTCAGAAAACCTTTTCTGAATTGTTATAAATGGGTTGAGTCCATTTGAAAGTCTTATTTAGTGAATGAGAGGGTATGTGAATGCTAAATCCCTTGGTGCATGAGGCCTAAATCCTCCTCAGTGGTACTTACCAATGTAAAACAGTGAGTTATGTATAATAACACTTGCAAAATTTGTATAAATACCATCTGAGCATGTTATTCCCCACATTGTAAACTTACAATAGTGTTGAAAAACGCACCTGATAGGTGTCATAAATGTTACATGTGCCGCTGTATTTTTGCACCCCATTACCCTGTGCGTTTTTTTTTTATCTTAACCAAAATGCAGGTTAGCCACCAGTAGCGTGTGAGGCAGAAGTTTAAAAATGGATATATCCTGGTGCAAAGTTCTCAGTGTGGGCTACGGCAAAGGGTGCTCACAGTGGGGTAAGGCAAGGGCTCACTGCAAGGTTTGGAAGAGCTAATAGGGGACTTTGGAATGGGCTTGAACTGCTGCCCCCAAAAGAATCTCCCATTAAAACTTACTTTCTTCAGCCCCCATAAGCATATCTGGTTTTCTGTGATCATGAGTATACTAATCAACCACTAATACTTTTGGGTTCCGTGGTAGCGAGCTACTCACCGAAAAGTGCTTCGGGGTAGCAAGCACTATATAAATACAATTTCAATAACTAGAGAAGAAAACTGGAACCATGCAACATTTGTACTAAGTCTCTAGGTTGACATTTTTCCCCACAGAAATGGCTGATGTGGCTTTAGTTCTGGCTTGAGTCAATCAACAGATGCATTGTTTTTTTTAGAAGAGGGAAATGTCAGAGTAGGTGTTGAAAAGTGAAATGTGGGGGCCTTTTACATTTGTGAATTAGAAGGCAGTTGGGTCTTTATGTGTGAGAAAGGGTTTGTCTAATCTGGTAGGTCACACAGAAAGTCTGTCTTGCTACAGTATTTTGATGTCTTAGTGGGACATGGGAAAAGTGTTTTTGCCTCATGAATTTGTCACTCAGAGCTGGGTTGGCTTGTTGGGGAATCATTTTACAGAGTTTCATGTCACCGGGGAGATGATATGGAGTATGGTTTGGGGCAGGGCTCAATACAGCTTAGTAGGGAGTGAAATCCAATTTGATAAGATACACCCCAGCAAGGATTGGCTTAATGTATCTTAACGCTTAAAGCTTGGTGTTTGGCCTTGGGGCTCGCCATTGCAGTGCCATGCCCAATCTCCCCCACAGAACATTTAATGCTTTCTTAGTGAGACACATAGTAAGACACAGGGATGTCATTTTTCTTATGCTTACAGATCAACATTCTGCTATTCCCTTGCTTCATCCCACATCCAAACATGTATTGTCCATGACGGCACTAAATGAGCCTGCTAACAAACACCCCATCAACCAGCAGCAGAAGTGGGAGCTTCAAACATGTTACTGTGTAGCCACACTAACATGTAGAATACATTTATGTTATATATGATTTTCCAAAACGTCAAGTGTACTCTATGCTGCAGTGCATGAAACTGATGCAATGAGCATGCGCTGTCATTTTGCATATCAACAATGTTGGGGTTAATTTTCCCTTTCTATGTTACTTAAGAAGCAATCTAATTAGATCCTTGTGTTTGCAAAATCTCTCAGTCTTGTAGACTGTGCTGTTATTTTGTTCATATATATGAATGTTGCACAATTATTTGCACCATTTCGAATGTACAGTGATATTCACTAGATATTGTTCCAATAGCAAAAACAATCACAGTCAATTACTTCCTTAAACTTGAGCACATGCGCACAGCTTTTGGTAACAGCTTTGCTCCAAGTAGTATAAGCCAATTTGAAATGTATTCTTTGCATTTTCACTCAAAGGGCTTACTAACTGAAGCCCCTCCTCTTCTTAGAGCGCCTCTTCCCATCATGCATCTCATCTCCCTATAGAACATGCACGTTTGTGGGTGGTAATAAAAGTTTCTCTCTATCCAGTGCTGCATCTCCAACAGTCACCAACAATAGGTCTGCTAGGATGTTCATTTGACTGATTGGGTTTTGAAACCTATTGTGACATTATTGTGACATCATTCACCAGAGGGCCCCGGTAAAATACCTAAACACACATTCTGATGCTCACTGCAAAATTCGAAATTAAAGAACTTGAAAGTATAAATTGTAGTGCATTCCGAAACAGAACCAGTCAATGGAGCATGCGGCAAGCATGTATATAAACTGCAGAATATCCTTCATATTTTTTAAGCAGTTTGTGCTTCTGTGTCTTTGCATTATAACTGAGGAAAGAATGTGCTATTCGTTAAGTCCCTCCCCCTACTTCATGAGTGGCCAGTCCTCACTTCATTCTTCTACAGGCCTCATATTATTGCAAACGTTGCCTCGTTTGCCTGTCACATGCTGTCAATGGAAAATGTAGACAGTCCACCTGGCAGGTTCAAGGGCAGCTCTGAGAATTGTATGGTGGCAGACATGTTGTTTTGACATTGTATTCCGTTACGCTCTGGCGCGAGGTCCCCAGGCCCCGTCTGCGTGTGTGATACAAATGCATAAATAAATAACAATAACTGCTTCTGGGGAAGACCACGCTATGGGAATGGCCGTGCCGCCTGAGCTGCTTCAGTGAAGGCAGGGACATATCTGTTTTGTTTTTATAAGCTAACTCAGCCTTACCTTGACTTAGAAGTGAATGGCCTCTCTCTGAGCACATGCTTGTGTTGGTATGGAGTGGGACGACACACAAAGAATCAAGCAGCACAGAAGGTCTCCCCTACCAGCTTGCATGGTCTATTCACGTAGAACTGCTGACCCAAGGGGGGTGGGCTTGCTTGCCTTCATGGCTACCCAAGATCCCATAAATTTGGTGAGGAACCTTGCATGCTGTATGTCTCACTCATGAGCAAGGGCTCATTGCTGGCATAGAGTAGTACACTGAAGCTGAGTCGTTATGCCTTGAATTATTGAGTGGATTAAACAGAGGAATATAAAGACGCTGTATCCTTTAAAAGTTGCATAATGTCTTTACTTTAATTGTGTAAGATACAGATACACCACACCATTTTTTCCATCTTCTCCATTAATGGTTACAGTAGAACTTTGAGGCAGTAGATACTCCCTACATCACTTTACTTTTGCAGTTAGCTTTTGGTTCAGTAGGGACAAACCAAGCACCATTTGGATTCTCCACCAATGTTTTCCACGCGTGCGTCTTCCCTCTGGAAAAATGTGAAATGTTATATGCGCATGTACTTCCCACAGTTCACAAAGAGCAATCTACACATGTTCTACCTGGATGCATGCAAATATAATAGGAGTACATGCACTTTGACTGGGTTTACAAAAGTGAGCATCCATAAGGGAATGTTAGTGGAATAGCACTTTCAATGAGATATTCTTCCACACAGAACTAACTTTTGGGGAACTCTCAGACCTCATCTTTTGCAAGTACCAAATGTAGCAGGACATCTAGAAACAACTGGGTGAATTGCATTATTGCTTGAGTGATTGAAAGCATGGATGATTAATGAGGAATTGGCCTCCAAATGCTGGTGTAATTAGAGCTACAAATATAGGAAATTACACTAATCACACCTCTCCAATTGCCACTAACTCTATTAGTTTACTATCCATTTTGAGAATTAAAGTAGGTCAATCTCCGAAACAGATGTCAACTAGCCTCTAACCCAGAGTCCATTTGCCAGGCTTTGGCCATGCATTCACTAACAGCAATATTCATTTTACACATGTGAACATACTGTGAACTCTCGGTTTGCAGGATACCTCAAAGCGACAACTCATAATCACAACCCCACCAACGCTATTTCTTTCTGCCTCACTCTGCTCAGACATTTTTTCTTTATAGTCCCTACTTAATCAATTCTACACCTTTTATCCTCTTCCAGTTCATTTAGAATTAAGAGGATCTTCCCCCTGTGGATGCATTCTGTCTTTATGTGTGTCTCTTATCAGTTGTCTACTTTATTTTAATAAAGTCCAAGTGGCTGACTCATATGTGAAGTTGGTTGGCTTCACTGATGCTTAGGCACAAATGCTTTGTATAGCATTGTGGACTGAAATTTGTTGAATGAATGGAGAATCCAGCAAAGACCTTACAAAAAGGCAAATTGAGGAAGCTCCCATGTGCTACCATGCTGCATCATATCCAACCAGACACTCAAATACTGTGTGTCATTGCAAACAAGCCGGTAAGACATCCCAACATGATATGGGCTCCGTATTGGTACAGACATCTGTATATAACCGGGGGTGGTCAGAAAATAGCCGTGCGTCTGTTATGTCAGTGACTTGTGCACATTGCAAAGAAGTCCAGTGTTCCCTGACGTCACCCAGGGCGTAATATAACTTTTGTCCCATCCTGTTCCTCTATATGGATGGGACATCAGGCGACATGGAATGTGTTTTCCTGCTGTCCATGAAGGCTGTCTGAGCCACGAGTTGCAGTAGCTAAATGTAGCCTCTATCTGTGGATGCGTCACTTCCCTTACCCGCTGCTGGAAATCCCACTCAAGGACCTCTGGCAGCTGGAAAAGGAGATGTGGACAGCACTGCTGAAAACAGCTCAATACTGAGCAGAGTAACTAGCAATTGAGACTGACATGTTTTATATAAATGGCTCATGCTATTATTAGGGGGAGCAGGAGCACACCATGATGTGAATGATACGGCTGCTCTATAACACTGTGTTAAGGGGTGGAACTTATTCCTTACCCTGCGCGGGAGCTCTCATTAAAGACAGGTTGTTAGCCCATCTAGGCTGTGACATGTCTCGGTATCCCTGCGCCCGTGGCATTGAAAGCTCTCGCGCTAATATAGTACCCGGCAGCAGCGGAGTGTGCATTCTCCCGGCGAGCGACAAGACCAGCCCCTGCTTCATTAGAACACGCTTCCTCGAAAGTACTTTGCATACTGTAATTACAGTACCAGCGCTAAGCATGATTGACTTTCAGATTGTTTCGACCACGTTTTCAGTTAATGAGTGATTTAATTTCTCCTTTTCCGAGATTTCACCTTTTGAGTATGGAAGTTAAAGCCTAGCAAAACGCTGAATGTGTTTGGTAAGTAGTAATAGATTCAAATTAGGATCAGAGAGGGGCAAAAAAAAGCAAAAACATATGTTTTTAAAATTTTACTTGCGCGCCTAAGCACTGCTCCTTTACAGCTACACAAACACCTGCCAACAAGGAAGGCTGCTGTCCATCAAGACACAATGGGACTGGAGAAAACCTGGGAATGTGCCCAATGCTGGACTTTTCTATCTTTTGATGCGTGCTATTCCACGTTGAACAGGCTACTTATAAAAAGTAATGTAGATTTTCACGATAATAGTAAAGTTAAGAATGTGCCTCAATCACACCAATATGGACAAGACATGTAAACTCAAGCTGTCCTCTGCTCCTCTGAGTGTTTCACGTGTATTGTGTACTGTAGAGCTGTTCTACAATGGTTGGAAAACACAGCTTTTGACTTGCCTGCCGCTGACTGCACCTACTACACGCAAAGTAGACGTATTGAGAAGAAAAGGGTGTGGCTAATGAATATAATTTTCAAGAGTTTGAACTGCTGAAAACTAGGTGGCACTTGCACTTCCTGGAAGCGGGTCGGTGCAGCCCAACCTATGGCTAAGCACGGGTATAGATTTTTACATTGAATAGATTATCTATCAGCAAATGCCTAAAGGAGCTTCATTCTACACATTGGCAAATTTGTGGAGGCTGTTACTCACCTGAGCAATGGATGCTTATTTGCCTGGTGTATTATTTTACTTATGTGGAATTGTCGATTGTGGCATAGTGCAAAAAACTACCTGCAAGTGGACATATGCCTAGCAGACCAATGTTGATATGGGTTGCCATTCTCCCTCCATACTAAACTATATCCTGGCACACACGCGGCTACCCCCTTCCTGAGCACACATTATGACTTCATCTTTGATGGTGTTAAATTTAGCGCCTTTCTGTGCAGCTGGAGTAGGTAACACAGGGGCATATTATCAAGGGCTGGCGATATAATTATCGCCGCTTTAGCGTCCGTTTTCGGGCGAAAAGCGGCGATAATTATATCGCAATATCATCAAGGACACGCTAGCGCGTGTTTCCTTGATGTAGAGCCTGCTTTTCACAGCCTCGCCTTGCATCGCTAATGAGATGCAAAGAAGGCGTGGCTGTGAAAACAACACAAGCTAATATCGCGAAGGCAGCTTCGCGATATTAACAAGGAGGTGCAGCGATAAAAGAAATCGCGCTACCTCAGTTTTAACTCAGGAATTTAACGCCTGTTAAATTCCTGACTTAAGCATACTTTACATGGGAGATGGATTCTGCTGATACGACCACAGGGTCGTATCAGCAAGGTTATCGCTGCTCCATGGAACATCGCTGGAAAACCAGCGATGTTCCATGGAAAACAAGCTATCGCAGGAATAATTATCGCCATTGCGCTATGCGTTGTTAATACAGCTAGCATGGCGATAATTATCTGCGGTAGCCGGCGATAACTATTCTCACGCTGTGAACGGCCAGCGATAATTATCGCTGGCCGTTGATAATATGCCCCACAGTTTGTACCATCTTAAATGATAATAAGCTGTCACCAACCCTAGAGCGAGGGTTGTGGCTCTGTGACTTGCAAATTAAGGGGCATATTATCAAGGGCTGGCGATATAATTATCGCCGCTTTAGCGTCCGTTTTCGGGCGAAAAGCGGCGATAATTATATCGCAATATCATCAAGGACACGCTAGCGCGTGTTTCCTTGATGTAGAGCCGCTTTTCACAGCCTCGCCTTGCATCGCTAATGAGATGCAAAGAAGGCGTGGCTGTGAAAACAACACAAGTTAATATCGCGAAGGCAGCTTCACGATATTAACAAGGAGGTGCAGCGATAAAAGAAATCGCGCTACCTCAGCTTTAACTCAGGAATTTAACGTCTGTTAAATTCCTGACTTAAGCATACTTTACATGGGAGATGGATTCTGCTGATACGACCACAGGGTCGTATCAGCACAGGTTATCGCGTTTTCATGGAACATCGCTGGAAAACCAGCGATGTTCCATGGAAAACAAGCTATCGCAGGAATAATTATCGCCATTGCGCTATGCGTTGTTAATACAGCGCTAGCATGGCGATAATTATCTGCGGTAGCCGGCGATAACTATTCTCACGCTGTGAACGGCCAGCGATAATTATCGCTGGCCGTTGATAATATGCCCCTCAGTGACTTAAAAAAGGTAAGGGCTGTCCCCTGTCCCAAAGGAAAACAATAAGGGGCTAATTCTTTTCCATATTAGGAGTGACTCACCGGCGGCGCAAGGGGCTTGTTAATAAGCACCTAAATCTGTTATTAATTTAGTGGTCGCATATGCTGCCATATTTTAGGTGCACGATCACACTGCACAAATTATAAAAACAAAGTCCACTATGTTGAAAGCATGCCTTACAAATTCAAAAAGAGTTTTACGAAGATACTATATTTTCGTGAGAACTCTTATCTGATTATTTCAGAAACTCAAATAACAGGTTAAAACAAATGTAACTACCAATTCTTGTTACAATCTTGGGGTAATTTGGCATAAACAGTGTATTAACTAGTGGGCAGCTAAAATAATTCGGGGTGCCACTTACACACTTCATAAGACAAGACCAGCCTTCACTCTGCTGTAAAAATAAAGGTGACAATACATGTCTCACGGGTGCATATATCATAGCCACACTCTATTTCCCATACACACAGAGATATTCAGGTAAAATGCGCTTATGATGGATGTGTTTTCTGTCTTTTAAATTAACTACCAGTCCTTAAATATTTACCAGCAGTTAACCACACAATTTCACATCAGTAGTTTGTTTTTTTAGTGATTTTCAAGTAGCCAAAAAGTAAAGTGTTGTCAAATTACAAAGGACAACCTTGAACATTTTTTCCACATAACTCCCCAGTAGCACAATGTCATCACATTATTAAACCTTCCATGAAGATTAGCAGTGCGTTTAAAGGACGATGCTGAAGACTATGGCCTATAATCAGCGCACTGCCGATTGAGGGAATTAGGTGGAGATGGCGGGAATTCTAATGAGAAGGTGCATAGAAGATATGAGTTTGTAAATTAAGGAGTTGGCAAATTGGGGGTGAAGCAGAAGTGGAGTGGGAGGGATATGAGAGCCAATGAGGAGTAAATATTGTAAATTTAACTTACCAAGGTTAGGGGGAGTGATCATTTTCATACATAGATTCGTAGACAATGGATTAGTTTGTTGTGTGAATCTTATGAAATTTGCTAAATTCTCGAAACCTATATATATATATATAGTACATAATATATGTATATTAATACCTAATACACATAGTAATACCTATATACACATACATAGATGTATATACACTTACACAAACATATTTTATTATGCTATTTTTAGCATTGCTGGGTGTGAGGCGAGGCCAACTTTCACAAGAGGCAAAGCATCGAATGGGTCATGCTGCCTCTCCCCTCCCTCAACATGGTAATCAATAGCATATTACACTCTGCATGTATGTTATATGTGTTTTTGTGAAGTAGATGCCCTAGGTACGATGGGTATACCAAGACCTGGGTACTTTGCTCACACTGTCACAGGAACCAAGCTTCACATTGTTGACAAGGCCTATGCAGGCTGAAACCAGTATGTGTCTGTGGTTGCTTCTGTTCCCATATGAAGAGCACCTGTCCGGAAAGTTCTGGCAGGACTGTTCCTTTTTGTACAGGGCCAAGTCAATTTAAATATGTCAGATCTGTTTCTAGAGTGGCTGAGTGGGTAAAAATGATAGACTGGAATATTGCGATGGTACTTGCATTTATGTAGCACTTACAACCCATAACTAGGTGTTGAAGCGCTTTACGGCGTATAGGATGCTACAATGGAACCCAAGAATAATAGTAAATCATTAGTATTGTTGGTTATTGGGATTAGTCATGTGCTGAAGAAAACCATTGTTCTGTGCATTTACTTCAATTTATTTGTGGTAGATTAAAATTAATACCAGCTATTTGTGAACATTATTGGGGGCTATGTGAGTCAGGTACATGGTTGGTGAGGTCAATAAGTTGGGGGAGGTTAGATATTGTTAGGTTGCAGGGATAGGGTTTTAAAGAATGAGAGGCTGTGATCTATGAAATGAAGTGTGCGCCCTTTGCAGAAATATAATAACAGAGATTAAGATAGACAAGCATGTGACTGAGAGACGGCTATATTCGGAAATAGGAGGCGTGCAGAGGATTGAAGATAAGGAGAGGGTCACTCTGAAGAAACACAGGACAGGACTCAATCGAAAGTAAGTCAAGGTCAATTTTTCATGCAGGATTTTAGGAGTGTGGAGGGAGAAGGCTGTCTGCGATAGCCAGAAATCTGAGAATGTAAGCTGTGGAAAGCAGCAACAGTATATATATAGAGTGCCCCATGTCCGAGGCAGACAGGGATATGGCCTGGAGCAGTTGCCAGGAGCTGAGAATAATTAAAGCATTCCTTCCATTACCTTTTTAGGTCGAGCCTAGCGCAGCGCGCATGCGCTGCTCTGCGAGTCTTTATGTACGGGATTTCGAAAATGGCACCAGACGCTCGCACACGCTCCGCACACACTCGTGCGTGTGCTTAACTGCTATTGGCGTTTGCGTGCGTCTTCTTTACAAAGGCAGCATGCGATTAGTCCAAGGCGGGCGCATGTCCCACCTTCCTTAACAAATGTACCCGCCCATTGCATATTGCTTGCGGTTACGCGCAGCAGCAGCATGTGTTTAGAATTAGTGGTTTCGCTTTGCTGCCGCGCTCGGTCGCTCGCTCGCCCTTGCTCCTCTCGTGTGTTTTAGTATTTCTGCCGGCCCTTTTTGCTTCCTGCACGAGTCTAGCGCGTTCGCTTTGCTATCGCGCTCGTTCGCTCGCCCTCGCTCCTCTCTTGCATGCTCTTGCATGGTTTACTATTTTCGCAGCTACAAGGCAAAACACATAAGTTTTCTTTAAGATAGTACAGCGCTTTAATAGCATCGCGCTCGCTCTCTGTCTCGCTGATTGGTTCGCCCCTGCTCCTCTTTTGCATATTTTAGTATTTTCGCAGGTACAAGAAAAAACACATAAGTCTTCTTTAAGATAGTACAGCGCTTTAATAGCATCGCGCTTGCTCGCCCTCGGTTTTCTTTTGCATCCTCTTTTTTCCAAACACACGCAACACAGGTCCCATGAGGGTGTTCGCTTTGCTATCTCGCTCCTTTGCTCGCCCCCGCTCCTGTTTTCCGTGTTTTACTATTTTCGTCACCACGAGTCAAAATACCTAAAATTTCTCTACATTATACAATATACTGCAGGGGCCGCATTTATACGGAGGGGGAATGTACGGAGTCTTAGTAAAAAAATACTAAAAAAACACGCAGAACAGGTGACATAACGGATATAAGTATTGTTTTTATATGTTTTAATATTTTCGCCGCCACAACTCAAAACACATCAGTCTTCTTTCTGATAGTACAGTGCTTGATATATCATCGCGCTTCCTCGCCCTCGGTTTTGTTTTGCATCATATTTTTTCAAATAACACACAAAACCGGTCCCAGGAGGGCGTTCGCTTGCTGTCTCGCCCTTCGATAGCCCCCACTCCTTCTTCGGTGTTTCCTATTTTTGCCGCCACAACTTATAACACCTAAGTTTTCTTTAAAATAGCACAGCGCTTCATATAGCATGGCACTTGCTCCGCCCTTCCTTTTTGTTTTGCGATCGTTTTTTTAAAGTAATACGCGACAACAGGTCACATGCAGTATAAAAGTATTGCTTTCACACGCATTGTACATAAACACACGCAAAAAAACAGGCCCCAAGAGGCTCCTTTGATAAGTGGCAGCAACATGTGCTTACTATTTTCGCACTGTTGTTATCTCTTCTATGTCACAGAACTCTCCCCTTCCCATCCTCGCTAAAATGCTATTACAAAACCAGTAGGTTGCATTTACAACTGTACGCCTACACATACAAACTTTTTGCTTTACGTCTATTTCCTATAACAAATACGCCAATAGGTATAGAATTCTAACCTTACAAATATTCAGCCATGCAACACTTTATATTACTGCACATAAAAATAGATGCTACCTAACTACACACTTACAACATACCAAAAGCGAGACCTATTGGCTATGCCAATGCTTGTTGTTGTTGCAGAAGATACCCTACATGCAAGAGGTATGTCCAGATATTGATCCTGTGTTCACTACGCCACAGGACTCAAGCTATACCTCAATGACAAGGCCTAGTTAGGCCAAAACTAGTCTTAAACTGCTTGTGTTGCCCTGTGAAGGGGCTAGACGGTTCATATTAGAAGGGGACCTAGATTGATTTGCATATGCAGGTCTCTGTCTAGAGTGTTACTGGGCAAAGAAATGTGGGCTGGGATGTCGCCACAAGCAATTGCCAGGGGCTGAGATTAATTCAAGCATTTGATTTGTTTATTGATTTAAAAAATATATATATTTAATGGAAGCCAGGATGCAAGGGGTTACATATGTGCAGAGAAGTAAAATCACACCCCAGAGGTTTTGTGACTAGTTCCAAGAGTAAAGTCATTGTAAAATGCAAGCAGCAAGTTTGCAAAACAGCATTTTTCTCATGCCAGTTTTCTTTACTGTGCTAATAGTATCGGAATTGAACTTTGCACTGTATTAATATATTATTTGTTTATGTCTGTTCATTAGTAAATTTGTTCTTAATAATGTGTTATTTGGCCTCATTTATTTTCACCGACATGGTAGAGACTGTGTGTCTGTGTGGAGTGGTGTGTGTTGTGTTTGTGTGTGTGTGTGCGTGCATACACTCGCGCGTGCATGCATGGCCTTAGTGTATTGAATGTATTGAGCTTGCACATGGTGCAAGGAGATCTGAGTAGGAAAGGCCAACGCGTTGCAATCTGTTGAGTACAGTGAGAGGACACATTGATAGTGCAGAACAATCAGAACACCCAGCATTCACTCGGGACCGAAGGAGAGCTGAAAGAAGTTCCAAGTCTGGCATTGTCAGAGAGAATTTGTTCACGTTCAGTAAAGACATGCTGCAGGAGTTGACAATAAAGTGAATAAATAGACCGAAGCCTAACACAGAGTGAAGTAGACACTCAGGGTATGATCAGCAGGGGTGAAAAGAATTATACTTGCATGAAAGGTGAAAGACAAAGACGAAAAAGAAGAAGAATTGTGAAGATGAGACTTAATGAGTGGAGCTAAGATATTCATTCAGAGAGTCAACAAAGAACTTGGTTCAAAAAAGATAGAAAAGAGCTTCTGATGCTTGATATATAAAGAAGGGTAACATCTGCATCTATACTCAATGTGACCATAGGGACACTTTAAAGAAAATAATACAAACAACACAGTATAATCAAAGGAATGGCAATTATTGTTAACAAGTTTGCCATCATTCTCTTACACTGTTTCTGTACAAGTGTTTAAATACAATACATCTAAACTAACACATATAACCAGCCTTTACAAATAAAGAGTTGGATTTGAAAAATAAGGGCAGTGTAACATATTTGGAAAACACACACAACACAATGAGACACGAGAAAATACTTTTTAAGGTACATAAACGGGTGGCCAGCAGGATGGCTCACTCAGTTAAAGTCTCACAGCTGAAAACACACAGAGGTCCTGTGCTCACACTTTGGATACGTTGAGGGTAACACAGTTTCTGTCCCTTCAAAGTCAGCCAATTGAGTGCCATTACATTTGATAATAGAAGTACCTGCTACTTTCAGTGCTTAGAAACTGCAGAAGTGCTATTTATAATATCAAGTTAAAATTATTTTTCACAGATAAAGGGCCAGGTTGCATTAAAAACACAATGAAAATATTGGTTGTTCAGCAAGCATGTTGCTTTCATGCTGGCTGGTCATTGCTAATACCAGTGTAAAAATGCCCTGAACAGGTGAAAATGTATGCAGTTGGTCCCAATAAGTGCAAGTGAATAAGGGTCTGGCAGAAAGATATGCTTCATTGGGTAACAGTGAATGAATGGTAAGCTACATGAAGAGAGAAGCTGTGTAGTTAATTCTTGTTTTTTTAGGTCTGGTGTTAGCCAAAATCTTTTGATTTTACTAATATTACACATACTTATTGGGGCTTTCAGTCAGCCCTCTTCATCCATTGGTCAAATATCTAGTTTCTCACATTTTTCTCCACCCACTACAGCATTCAGCAAGGAGCAGTGGGTACAACACTTCAGCCATTGGTTACCTTCACTGTGAGTGACTGTATTCTTCCCTTTCACAATATGGCCAGGTACGGCCTAGACCCCCTCTTCCTATGACCACAAACCCCTACTAACATTGGCCCCTTTTTACTTTACCGGTGTGAGGATTAGTGCCTCCCATCCACCACCCCCAAGGTGGCAAATAATTTTCACAAAAGGTTTTGGGTTAGGGGGTCGTAAACCCCCGGCCGTATTTATTAAAATTTCAATTAAAACAATTTTTATATACATTATTTACACAATACGCAGAAAGTCCATTGCATTACTACTTTGATTACATTGATAGGTACATATGTCATGTTTGCTAACCTTAACATATCTCTAATACATAGACATTCCTATCCGAATCTAGACATTACATAATCAAATACGTTTACTTTCTGCGTATCCCTATTTGAGCCTACGGCAAGGTCAATGACTGGCGCCAGATCCTGATCAAACTATGCCCGCCCTCCAACCGAAGTGCGCATGCGCAGGGGGCCCGTTCCCCGGGAGGTACTCCCCCCCCCGAGCACCCCCATACGCCCTGCAGATTAAATCCATAAGGGGCCCTTGCAGTAATGCGCCGTTTACTTGCGCCCTTGTCCGCGTGCGGGGTGGCCAACCAGCCTACTGGAAAGCGTAACTTCCCTCCCCCCGCACCCTTCCAGCCAACCGGCTGTAACTGCCCCTGGAGTTCCGTGAGAGACCACTTGTCCCTCCCCCTTGGGCGACCCCATTCAAGAATGGCGCCGCCCTATAAGGATCTTAAATTTACTGCTCACCAATCATGACCTTACCGCTGACCAAGGAATAGCACTATAAAATACGACAATTAAACATTTCCTGTAAAAGAAACAATAACACTTCCTGAAAAGGAGAAAGAAAAACACACATACTGAGCACAAATAAGTCAACCTGAAATGAAAAACCACTGCAGAACAAAACATTGAAAACCTTGCTTTAGGGGACGGTGGGTGGGTGAAATTTAAATAGAGCCTCCTAGCGAGGCCCGAAAGGATGCCTGTGCAGGCTGTGGGAGCGGCGCGCAAAGAGACAGCCTTCGCCGCTCCCCCGCCTTTTATTACCCCAAAGTCCACCCAGTAGCCGGTTCTAACCGGCCACTGGCATTTGTGCGACGAGCGCCCCGGAAGTTATTATGATCACTTCCGGGGCGCGAACCGGACAAACCAATCGCTGATGGGGCACGCCCGCCGCGTCACTGCTGCGCGCGACGGGCACGCCTTTACATCGTCATCGGGGCCCGGCACGACCGCCATACATGCGGCGTGTCCAATGCCGGCCCCTGCCTTACTAGGAGCACACCCACACACAAGGAAGCTCTGTTGCGCCAGGGTCTATTCTTCCCATATATGCATTTCTTTTAATACCAAAAAGTATTTTAGTTTTTATATTGATGATGGACCAGCAGCTCAAAATGCTGACTGGAAGTGCCAGACCTGTTGGCTTTGGCAATACTTGGTTTGATAATGTAGTCAAGACCTCACATTAAAATGTGGTCCGAATTTAGGGATTGGGAAGCATTGCAAGGCCATGATTGGCCCCAGTTTAGAAAGATAGGTTTCTTTCCTTCTCTACCATGTAAAAGAGAAAGTGGGCACCAGATGCTTTCAAGCTGTCAACATAGTTTTAAATGTGAATCTAAGTCCAAAATCTCCTGCCATCCTTGGCAGCTGATCTGTTTTGCATCCTGCTGAAAGTGATGTAGGAAAAATGGACCGTATCATTGTAACTGCTGTTCCACAGGGCATTCTCAGACTAGTGCATCACTCAGTGGTTCAAAGTAACCTAAAAGTAGTTTTGCATTTTTTTTTTTGAAAGCACATCCAGTGAGCTTTCACTTGATGCTGAGTTTTTGGCCGCTCCACGTAGTGAGGAGAGGCATAAGCAAAATCACTCATGCTCAAAGAAAGTTGTTCAGCAACAGTGAAATGTATATCAATGGTCCTCAAAAACATTAGCAGAGAAAGGGAATCTATCCATGCTAAAATAAAGCATGCAAAACCGTGTAAAAAGTGAAAATAAAATTGTCAACAAAGATCCTGTTATTGTTCGCACTGAAGGAGTGAAAGCATTTTCGAAGAAACCAACTTAAGGGAAATCTTCACCCACATAACATTTAGGTCCATAATAATTAATGTTACACTCAAATGCTAAATATTTTTAATATATGCTTGGAGCGTTTCTGCATGACTATATGCAAGGGGAACTTATTTTTGTGATTTTTTGTTGTTCCATAGAGTTATTTGCGCTGGGCACGATTTACCAAGTTGTTTGCTTTGTACATTTGGCTTACATATACAAATAGTCTTTTTTACAAGAGTCAAGCCACTTTTAAAATTCTCAAAAGTTGGTATTGTATTAATAAAATATTTACTTTCACAAAGCTTTTTCTGTGAGAAAATCTGTTTTCCGTAGTACCAACTGAGTGTTATTGGAGGAATCCTCTGTGTGTTTCTCACATCCCACACTTACACATTTGTGGGCAATCACAAACGTGTCTCTTACCCCTTCTAAGCATTGAAAGGGTCACAAATGTAATTACTTTGGGTGCACCTGAGAGGGGGAACATGGCGGCCAGCTAAGAAGCCGGTCGCGAGCCGTCCTCCACTAACCTTTGATATGGACGCCCGATGGTGATACTTGGATGTTGTGCCTGACGACATTTTCCCTGCTTGCTTTCACTTCCTCATGGTGATCGTTTCTCCGTGTCTCCGTGCCTCCGGGGGGGTGTTCTGCCTTGAGGTCCCTGGCCGTCTTCGGGACTCCTGCCGACGCATTCGGACTGTTTCCTTTCACTTTTCCGCCGGCATTTCGGTTTCCTGGCTGCGGACCGAGACGGCTGGGCGGTTCAAGGGTTGGGAGCGTGCGGTGCCCAGCGTGTGAGCACTTCCCGTTCCCTGCAGACCGGAGAGTCCTGAGAGTTGCCTGTTTGATTTATTTTTTGTGCTCCGTAGATCTGAGAGTAGACCTGAGAGATGCCTGTTTTTTTTGTTTTTTTTCCGAGGCGTCGAGGTCCCGAGGTACAGTGCAGTGCAGCGTATAGAAAAAGTGAAGACGAGGTGCGGGAGAAGCTGCCACTGTGGTGAGGGGGTGTTGGCGGTGGAACTGGTGAGCTGTCTCCTTAGGCCTCTCTAGGTCTTTCCGTTATTGAGAGTTGTTGGAGTAGAGCGCTTGGTGAGTCTCGCCATGCCCGGTGCTGTCTCCCTGTGTTGTCTCCCTGCTGCTGGGTCTGAGCTCGGCAGAGGCGCAGGAGATCCCGCCATTGTGCTGAAAGGGGTAGCAGGAGCACTGGTGAGTTAGTTTTCCTGGTTGGGGCTATTAGTGGACCAGAATCTGGATGTGTGGTGGGCCTGTTTTTCCGCTACTGAGGGCAGCCGGAGCGTTAGGTGAGTGCCGGCGCGCCCGGTGCTGTTTCTTTGAATTACCCCCCTGCCAGTGGGTTGACAGTGGCAGTAGTAGAGCCAGTACTCGCAGCTGGTCTCATTCTGAGCCGCGTACACTGCCCCTGGGCACTTCGGGAGGGCGTCTTTCAGCTGTTAGCCCCCATAGATTTAAGCCAGATAAAAGGGGATAAGGTAAGGTATGATACTGCCCTAAGTCTATGGAGCTAGCTGCTCAGCAAGGTGGGGAAAAAAAAGACAAGTCTCTAAGGGGGGTCCTCTAACACTACATAAGCCTTTAACTGTCCCCTCCACTAGCCCCACCACGGATAGCGAGGCACTATTAGGCAAAAGGTACAAACTAAGATCCAGTACATTTCTTGGGAGTGAGCCACCTCCTCAACAAGCTACTCAGCCCATCCAACCTTTAGGGGCCTCATTGAATAAACATAAATATAGGAAGCTGCCAGTCAAAGCTGGGAAAGTTGTCCCGGTAAAGGAGAGGAAGAAAAAAACTAATCTAGCACCGGCAAAGGTGACTCCCTCACTAAGATCTTACTTTAAACTTAACACACAGGGCAGTATGGAAAACATTAAACAGGGTGTATCGGTACCAGGGGACCCCTTGCCATTAAATTCTGCTATCACTCTGTCCAATAGATTCTCCCCTTTAAGTGAGTAAGCTACAGCCCCGGTGGGAGGCAGTCAGAATGAAGGAGATCAGTTAAGAGATACGTTCCTGGAGATAGTAGCACAGGACACTATACAAGGGATGTTGAGTCAGCTATCTGCGGCGATTAAAGAGCGTTTTTCTACTTCAGAAATAAATCAAAAGAAGATCCAGGATACTTGTACCAGTTTAGAGGAATATCTGTCTGCATTGGCGCATCGGATGGAGGATCTTGAAAACAAGGTGGGGGAGCTGGGGTTGGAGGTGAAGGGTAATACTCAGGAAGTGGTTAAGTTGAAGGAAAGGGAAAGGGACCTGTCGGAAAGACTGGAGAGACTTGAAAACAATTCCAGAAGGAATAATATTAGGATTTTGGACTTGAGAGAAGGGCCGGAAGGAGATAATATTAAAACTTTTGTCGTAGAGATTTTGACTAAAGCCTTCCCACAGGTCGCCACGGCATCGGTCTGGGAAACTGAGATCCAGCGAGTTCATAGGGATCCTTTTAAGTTGAACCCTGGACGGAAGAAGCCCAGGAAAATCTCAGTATATATCCAATCCTACCTTCTTAAGGAACAGCTACTTGGGGCTGCTCTCAACCTTAAGAGTATACAGGTCCTAGACGCTTCTTTCAGAATAAGGTCGGACATTTCGCGGATTACAGAGGATAAAAGGTGGGAGTTGGGTAAGCGGATGGACGCACTGAGAGAGCTTGGGGCTCAGGTACAGTTAAGGTTCCCTGCCCTCTTGAAGGTAATGTGGGCCAACAAGATGTATAATTTCAGATCACCTGAGGAAGTGGACAGTTTCTTGGCAAATAACAAATCTTAGTTAAATGCTTGAAGGGAGTCCAGTTCAGTTTTGCGGTGATGATATTGTGTTTTTTTTTTTAGAGGTTAGTGGGTTTCGGCTCGAAATGGCAATTGTTAATTGCCAATGAGTGGTCAGGGAGGGTTCCCATTGGGGGGTGTTGCACGTGTGTTTGTGGGGAGCATTGGGAAAAAAACAAAAAAAATCCATAATAGGGACCTCATGTGACTTAACAACCACCTGTAGATATAGACGGGGGTGGATCCAGGACAATAATGGGGGATAGACTCACTCGTGGGAGAGGCGGATGCCTTGAACTTTTATGTTGGAATGTGAATGTTTTAAGAGTTAAGAGAAG
Source organism: Calotriton arnoldi (assembly GCA_963921515.1). NCBI lineage: Eukaryota > Metazoa > Chordata > Amphibia > Caudata > Salamandridae > Calotriton > Calotriton arnoldi. The sequence goes on along the minus strand of CAWUFW010002399.1, from coordinate 2,198,825 downwards.
ACAGCGCTTGATTTTGCAGTATCTCAAAGATAGTCCAGCTAGGATCCTTATGATCCAAGAGACACATCTGCTACAGTCAGAATGCAAAGCCCTGTTTGATAAACAAAGATGGGTTGCTAAGATTGTAGCCTCTGATCAACAATGCTGCTCGAAGGGGGTGGCCATAATTCTGAAAGTAAATTCAAGAATTGAGATTATTAAGACGCAGGTAGATGACAGAGGACGTTGGGTAATAGCTGAGGTTAGGTGTCAAGGGGCCAAATACACCCTAGCCAGTTATTATGGCCCCAACGAGGATGATATTACTCCTCTGAATAATCTTTGTCTTGCTTTAGCAGATTTTGAGGCCCCCCTGATATTAGGTGGAGATTTCAATGTGCTCTTAAACAATAAATTGGATAGATCCCTCCCTAGAACTCAGATAGCGGCTCCACTGGTCAAAGCCCATCTTCTGGCAATATTAAAAAACCTTAATCTTTGCGATGTTTGGCGGAAAAAAATGGGGGATACCAGGGAGTACTCTTTTTTCAGTAAGAAGAATTCCCATTACTCCAGAATTGATTATATATTCATGGAACATCCAGAATTAGCTAAAGTAGGGTTAATTGAATATCTTCCTATCCACCTCATCATGGGGCTATAGCCTTAAACTTGGAACTTCCCCCAGAGATCTCTTTAAGGAGACGGACTCTGAATAGGAGACTTCTCCTACAACCATCCATCCCAGGCTTGATAAAGAGGGAAACAGCCATCCTCTTTCAGCATAACCTGGGTTCAGTCCCCTTGCATATAGTGTGGGATACCTTCAAGGCCTGGTTGAGAGGGACGCTAAAGGGTGCAGCTGTGGGTTGGGCTAGATCTGAAAAAAAAAGAGATGGCTGATTTGGAGATGCAACTAGCAGGGGCCGAGGCAGATCTGAAGGCTGGCCGGACCTCTGGCGTAGAGAATGAAAGACTACTAGGGAGGGTTGAAGATCTCCAGTTGAAGTTTAGGCTCAAGACTGAAGAGATATTACTTCAGAAGTGGGAGGTAAGCAGAATGAGGGATTTTGATCAGGGCGAGAACTGTGGTAAACTTTTGGCCATGAAGAGTAGAGTAGATAGATCATGCAATTATATCAGCAAGATTAAGGTGGGCAGCCAAGTTACAGAGGATAAAGGGGAAATTGAACAGGGTTTTATGGAATTTTTTCAGGGTCTATACCGGGAAGATCTATTGGTTGAGGAAGAGGCCATTGACAGTGGCTTAATGGGAAACAGCTTCCAAAGCTTAATCCGGATAGCCCAAAAATTCTTACCCAAGATATAACAGGGAGTGAGATTCTGGCTGTCCTAAATAAAGCTAAGAAAGGGAAAGCAGCAGGACCCGATGCGATCCCAATTGAGGTCTATGTCTTAATGAGTGAAGAAATTATCCCGGTGTGGCTGAAATTGTTTAACGAAATTCTAGGAGGCACTTCCCCTCTGCCCGATTCATGGAGTGAGGCTGTCATTACACTCATTCTGAAGCCCGGGAAGGATCCAACCCAGTGCCAGTCTTACCGGCCAATTTCTTTACTAAACTGTGACTATAAGATCTTTCCAGGGATTCTGAATGCCCGGCTCTGTAAGATGGTAGGGCCTATAATTCATGAAGATCAAAAGTGCTTTCTCTCGGGCAGGCAGATGTCGGATTTGGTCTACACCTTAATTGGTGCGGTTGACTTGGCAACTGTACAGGGCCTCCCTCTCTCAATCATTACCGTCGACGCAGCAAAAGCCTTCGACCGAGTCAACTGGCACTACTTGAATAGGACCTTGAGGGATTTTGGTTCTGGCGATGGTTTTAGGGAGGTCCTTAAGAAAATATATAAAGCTCCTCGGGCTCAGAGTTTGGTTAATGGCAGCCTCTCCGCGCTGGTTACAATAGAGCATGGTACTAGGCAGGGATGCCCGCTTTCCCCCATTCTCTTCGACTTGTACATTGAGCCCTTGGCCCAGAGTTTAAGGCAGAATGAAAAGATGACCCCCTTCACAACAAATGGGTGTCCGAGGAAACTAGCATTATATGCTGATGATTTAATTTTACTGTCTTCAAATGTTAACATTACTCTACTGGAGCTACTTACTGAAGTTCAGGCTTTTGGGAAGCTATCTGGCTATGAAGTCAATAGTGATAAAACTGAGATCATGGCCTGGAACATCATAGATCAAGGGGTGAAGCTTGCCAAAGAGCTAAGATACCTGGGAGTGATAATAACCCAAGATCCTAGAGAAATTCCCAAAATTAATCTGGAGAGAGTTTCCAAAGAGGTGGATGCTCTATTAAAAAGATGGCAGAATATCCCGCTATCACATTATGGGCGGGTGAATTTGATTAAAATGTGTGTGCTCCCGAAGTATGCCTATATGTTTAATAACATCCCCCTGGAGTTTGGTAAAGGTGATCTCCTTAAAATACAGGGCAACATTTCTTCCTTCATTTGGGCAGGTAAAGGGATCAGGCTGTCCTGGAAGAAATTAAGACGTAAACTCTCATACTGGGGTATGAGCTTACCAGATTTCCAGTTGTATTGCTGGGCATATCAATTAAAAAACTGTAGGATGCTACTTCTCAGACCAGATAGCTCGCTGATTGGTAGCATGTTTAAAGCCATGCTATCGGATGTAGCGGAGGTAGGATTTATGTATAAATTTGACACTCCTAAATTTTTTTTAAAAGTTCGGCTGAAGACGTTGTTTGCGGCGGCCAAACTTTGGTCGGACTGTCGGGTCTGTTTGGGACTGTCCTACTACAGTGATTGGGCCCCAGTGTGGGACTCCCCTGGAACACCGGAATGTCTTTTGGACTCTTTAGTTCAGCCTTTAAAAGATGTGGGAGTCACACACTGGAAGGACATTGTGGTGGACAACAAATGTCTTCCCTGGGAGGAATCTCACCAGCGGATCTCTCTCCAGGTTTAAGTATTACCAGATTTCATCATGGTGCAAGAGCCAAAATTGGCCACTCGCGGAAGACAATTCCATGGAAAATGAGTTACAAGATCTGACTCCAAAAAAGAAAGAAGTAGCGCTGTGGTATAATCACCTCCTTGCTGCAGTGGACAGGAAGATGGAGCGCCCATTCCTGGTCTGGGAAAAGTGCTTGCCGAGCGAGGAGCTGAAAGATCTTTGGCAAGTATCTGTAGACACACTTTATTCAGTGATTAAATCTGCCCCACTTAGGAGAAACCACTTTTTACGCTCCACAGGATATACTGGTCCCCACTTAAAATATCCAGAATAAAGGGCAGTGGAGAAGCCAGATGTTTGAGATGCGGTGCCCAGAAGGCGGACGATATCCATGTGTTTGCTTCCTGTCCCATGATTCAAGAATTCTGGGGCAACGTGGGTAGACTCTCTCCGAGGCCTTGGGCATTGAGGTCGAGGTAATCCCTACTCTTATCTTGTTTGGTACTGTATTGATGCCTGAAGGGGCACTAGGCTTCACGGGGATACAGAATAAATTGGTGTTTTATTTGATCTTGTTCGCTAGGAGGGAGATCTGTAAGCTATGGCGCCAGGCGGCTCCCCCATCATGGAGAGCCTGGTGGAACTCAGTAAGATACTATAGAGATTTAGACCAGAAGGTTAATGTATATAGAGAAAGAATAGAACTTGGGTTATTCTGGAAGTTGCTAGATGATTTAGTACCTGATTAGATCACATTAGATTATATTATAAGGTCCAATGATTATACCTCTTGGTCAGCTCAGGATGTGTGCTGCGGGTTGTCCCCGTAAGAACATCAGCTGAGATTGGAATCCCCAAGTTATAAGTAGCTGGGGTGGATCAGGCCGAGAGGTTGCTATAGCTACGGAGGTCATATGAGGATGTCCAGTGCTTTTCTTTAAATCTGACTCTAGGTGTAACCCATGTCCTTGAAGTCAGCCTCAAGGCCTCGGCGCCAGATGTTTCTTGGCCATCCTCTGTCCCTTTTCCCTTGAGGGTTCCAGGCCAGGGCTTGCCTGGTGGTGTTTGATGCGAGCTTGCGGAGAGTGTGACCTATCCAGCACCAGCGTCTTTTCAGGATTTCTTCATGAGGATGAAGTTGGAAACTCTGCTGCCATAGGACGCTGTTGCTGATGGTGTTTGGCCAGAGGATCTGGAGTATTTTCCTCAGACAGGTGTTGCTGAAGGTCTGGACTTTGTTGGTGGTGGTCCCTGTTGTCCTCGAAGTTTCTGCTCCATACAGGACTGATTTTACGTTGGTGTTAAAGCCTGATCTTGGTTTTCAGCGTTGGGTCCTGTGAGCTCCAGATCTTCTTTGGTTAAATGAAGGCCGCCCTTGCTGTGAAGATTCTTGCCTTACATCGGCATCTGTGCCACCCTTCTTGTCTATGACACTGCCCAGGTTGGTGAAGGCCTCAACCTCTTCCAGTGCATCGCCTGCAAGAGTCACTGCAGTTCTGCTGGCTGTCTTAGCTTTCAGAATCTTGGTTTTTCCCCTGTGGATTTTGAAGTCAAGTTGTGCTGATGTGGCTGCCACATTGTCGGTCTTCTCTTGCATCTGCAGATGTATATGGTAGAGTAGGGCCAGGTCACCTACAAAGTCCAGCTAGTCGAGCTGTGTCCAAGGTGCCCATTGGATCCCATTTCTTCTCCTTGCTATGGCTGTCTTCTTGATTCAGTCTATGCCCAACAGGAAGAGAAAAGGCAAGAGCAAACAACCCTAGCGAACTCCGGTGCTCACATGGAAGACCTCCATGGACTATCTTGCATGTCATTCCCTCATAAAAGTTCCTGATGACTCTTATGAGTGTATCTGGCACAATGCAGTGGCCGAGGAGTTTCCAAAGGGTCTCTCTGTCCATGCCGTTGAATGCCTTCTCATAGTTGATGAAGTTAACATAGAAGGGGGAGTTCCATTCCATTGACTGCTCAATGATGATGCACAGTGTTGCAATCTGATCTGTGCAGGATCTATCTTTGTGGAAACTGTCTTGCTAGTCTTGCAACTGAGTGTCAACTTCTTCCTTCATTCTGTTCATGATGACTCAGTTGAACACTTTGCCGGGGGTTGATAGAAGAGTTATCCATCTTCAGTTTGCACAATTACTCAGGTCAACTTTCTTGGGAATCTTGATAAGATATGCCTCCTTCCAGTCTGATAGCACATTTTCCTCTTCCCAGATCCTTCCAAACATGGAGTAGAGTATATCTACTGATGTTTCAATGTCCGCCATCAATGCCTCTGTCAGGTCCTGCTGCCTTCCCATTTCTCAGATGTTTGATGGCTTGCCCTATTTCTTCCTTGGATGGTCTGCTGCAATGACCTGGCAAGTCCTTGTCATCTGGCTGTTGGTCTGGTAGAGACTGCAGCACGGACTGGTTCAGCAGATTTACTCCTGTCAATTGAAAGAGAAAATCCCTTTCCAAGTTGAGATGGACTAAGGGACACCCTAAAACTTGGCGGGTGTAGGTAAAGGAATTTATCAGAAGGAAAACGTATTTTCCATGTGGCGAAAAATATGAAACAGTCTGTTTCTCATGGAGATAGTTGTATGTGGACATTTTTTGTAGTGCACATAATACCATTTTACATTAATTTCAAAGTACTAAAACAGGACAGAGGAAGATGGACAACTGGTATGAATAGAGAAAACGAATGGGTTAGAAACAAACAGCCCAAAGAAAGGTGTACAGTTAGAGTTATTTCATTGTCCAACAACATGTTTGAGTCCTAAATACTTCAGGAAAATATAATATCTTCAGAACCCTCCTGTATTCGGAAAAGGTGTTCAAGTCTTTGGAAGGAGGGATTTAAAGAGGGGGAGAGTTCCAAGTGAGTCATATCAATGGACTGCATTAGGTTATGGTGATATGATTGAAAACATAGTTGGGTGTTCGAGAATTTAAAAGGGAGGGCTAAATATTTACTGATTGGGATGTTACTGAGATGGAAATCCACTGCCTAGAATAAAACTGTCAGCTTTGGTTAAACATTTGTTTATGGAGGGTTAGGTGTTTTATTTCATTGTTGGTTTTTAGAACATCCTATTCAATGACTTTTAGGTTTGTTCACTATTGACAGTGAATCCTGCGCTCCATTCATATCTCAACAGAGCTTGACAACACCATGGCATTAGTGGTGTTAGCCTTTAAAGGGCTAATCTGTATCACACAAACTTTCTTTCAGGGAGTTGCAAAGGAAACCTTTGGCTCTTGTGAAGTTTCACTGCATAATCTCTCAGACTTATCTGACAGAGGCATAGAAGGCTAAAAGCACTCAGGGCATTCTCTTGATGCTCACATAGTTCAGTGCCAGAATGGGGCATTTAGCATCTCAGAGCCTTCGGTTATTTCTGCATGTGATGGGGAATGGTTGGCTTTGGCCATGCAGCTTTGAATCTAATCAAACAGCAAAGGATGTGGATCGTATATAAAGTTACAAGATGACTCCTTTTATGTCTCGGTTTACTTCAGCTGGACTAAAGTGCTAAATGGCAAAGATCTTTAAAACAGAGCCCAGTAAAGAAAATGTAATATGACCAGTAACATGAAGTTAACTGGTAACCACAGACTGAAGCCACCCTGTTGAATGTGTTATTTATGTCGAAGGATGGCCTTATTTAAGTGTAATATGAAAGGGATAGTTGGAAGGCATACAAAGATTTGTTTTTGTAAATTTGTGACTATCATTAAGAATTATTTTCTTAGTCTTTAAAAGAGAAGTACGTTTCATTTGACTTGTGTTTATTTCTGCCGTATAAACAACATAGCTGTTGTGAAACCAATGTATATAACAAGTGGAGGTTGAGGTACGTTCACAGGAATGTAGATGGAAATAAGAGCATAGGGTGACAATGTTTTAGGACATTTAGGAAAAACACTGTTGCAGAAACATGGTCTGTTGTATTTGTGGGGCAAAGAAACACAGGAGGATAGCGGCATACAGATATCAGCAAGACTCAGCTGCAGCAACTACAGATAATTTCAAGGAGATACTTCAATGTTTTTCTTATTTTTCTTTTAAACGACTCTCAATGTGGATATGGATACAGTATAGGTTATTAGCCAAAAGATTCATTCTTCTTCATTCCTTCATGCATCCATGAGCTATTATTCCAAAGTCGTATGAATCCAAGAGGCATAAACTACTGTAGGAACGTTGGGTGCCTCTGTGAAGAAGAACACATGGGATATAAATAGCAAATCTGTAGAACAAAGGGTCCTGAATGCAAAGAATATAGTGGTGATAAGTGATAACTAGAAGTGTAATCGTTTTAATTTAGGAAGAGAGCATCATATAGAATGCAAAAGATAATGGCAACATTTTGGAGACCTCTGGTTAAAGAAATTCCTTCAATTTTACAGTACATAAATAATGTACATTTGGCGACAGGGAAAAGAATGGTCCATGTCGCTGACCTGACTTTTAGACATAGTCCATGTCGCTGAACTGATTTATATGAACAGTCACAGCACTAGTGTGTTGAAACGACTGTGGAAATATCCTGACAGTATTCCAGATAGATCCCTTTACCCATATTATGAGATCCTAGTTGAAGAGTGGGGGTTCTGCAAAAGGTGATACATTTAGGAAGTGCAGAACCAGAGCCCACATGAGTCCAGTTAGCAGATGCATGGGTTTGATAATAAATGCACTTCATGGCTACAGGAGTACAGAATAGACACTGACACAGGGCCGGACTGGCCGTAGCGGGCACCGGGCGTTTCCCCGGTGGGCCGCTAGGGTGGGGGCCGATTTTGGGCCCTTGGGGGCTGTTTTTGTTACAGGGCCGTTTTTGCAGCATAGCTGCAATATCGGCCCCTGTAACAAAATCGGCCAAAACCGGCCCTGGCAAACAGCTCGGCCGCACCCCCAACCCCTCGGGGCCGGCCGAGCACTTTGCCAGGGCCGGTTTTGGTTTCCAGTCCGGCCCTGCACTGACATTATAGTTGTGGGAACAAACGCATATATATTTGGGTGGTATTGGTCACATCAAGCACGTGCCTATTGTCATCACTAAATATCTAATTCTTTAATCAAAAATACCAAGGGCATTGTGTTGACCTTTTCTACCAAAATATGCACTGCAAAGTGAATTCACTAGTTATCTGAGTGAATACACATCATATTCCTCCAACCTGCATTACTAATAGTAAAAAATACAAGGGCCTGATTCACAAACTGTGCTTTGTTGTAGGTTTTGTAGGGCTACAATAGTACTACAAAACCTACTCCAAAGAGCAATTTACAAACTGCACTTTCGTTGTAACTGACACTTTTGAGTAAGTTTACTACTTCTCGGTATTTGCAAACTGCACTTTTGTAGTAACTTACACTTTTGTACTAAGTCCCTATCTCAATTATCTTCTATTAGAGAGTGCTGTAGTACCACTGGTTTGCCATTTGTACTGCTGTATTGCTGGAGTTACTACAAAAATGTATGTTACCTCAAAAGTGTAAGTTACTACAAAAGTAAAGTTTGTGAATACCGAAAAGTAGTAAACATACCCAAAAGTGTAAACCTACTCAAAAGTGTAAGTTACCTTTGTTAATTAGGCCCATAGTTCTTCACACATACGTCTATTAGAGCCGGGGATATCTCTTTGACTTTGGGTAGAGGCATTGCTCAAAAACAAGAAAGCGATACTGCACTGAAATTTAAATGTAACTATTATGTCTTTTCATCTACCTTTACACAGAACTGCCAAAAAGGGGATGTTTCTTTAAACCCCACTATTTCAGTTGAGGAATGGTGAAAAATTTATTGAAAACATAAACATAGCTAATGGATTCATTTTTGTTTCTAAAAAGAAATTTATTGAGTTAAAAATTTATTATTTTTTAAGAGTCAATCTGTTTCATCAATTTTCCGCATACAGATTTGGTTGAAATGGGGCTGATTGACAATTTGGCTGTGTATCAAATATTGGGCTAAAATCTACTCAACCAACTTTTGGGCAGATTATATTTGCCCAGAACTAGTTGTAATGATCACCAGAAATATTATGGTCTTTTAGCCGTAGGTGAAATTTCTCACAAAGCGTACAATGAAATAACCTACCCTCTTCTTAGCTCCCTGGTGAGTCAAAATGAGCAAGAACACACAGTGTGACTATTCGTTTGGAAATATTAGTTCAGGTCTGCTCATAACAGCACACCGATGTAGGCTTAAAAAGCTATTGTCTGCAATACAAAACAATAAGTGCCTGGCTTACAGTGGCTTCTGAGCAAAGTGTTCATTATATGGCTTCTATATTTGGTCTGGGAGCTGCAGCGGATGGAAATCTGTTGTTAAGAAAGGTATACGGTAAGTGAGCCTTGGGGACTTGGGGGAGGGGGGTTCTTTAGCTCGCTCCTCCTTTGTACTGTTACGAGCCAGGACTGCAGAGGCGCAATCAATAAGAAGAATTAAAATGAAGTGTTGCAGCAGATGATTCTGACTTAGTGCTGAGTATGTTTGGACTACAAATGTCTAGGTGGTGCTTTTTTTTGCAAAGCCATCTAATATTGCAGGAAACATACTTCTAATCACAGGCCCGTTCTTTATTTCATAAGAGGCTCTCTTCTGCCAAGGACTGCGTGGTGTCCCCCTCCTGCTACATCAGAGAAATTGATCATGTTTGAGATCTTGCTGCTGTTTCTGCCTCGGGGGTGGGGGTGGGGGTGGGGAGGGATTTTGCTAGGGCGGGAGAGATTGGGGAAGGGAAATGCTTCAGGTTGATGTGGAACACCCAGATAAATTGATGCAACTAAACCTTTCACTTCTATTGGTTGAAGTCCGCTTGAAATATGCCATTAATTGCAGCACAAATTTGTGCATACGGATGCACATATTTTAATTTTAATGACCTAGCACTTCGGGGGAAATAACCGCTTACCAATTAGTACTTTGGAAAACATGTTTTTCATATTCAAAATGTGTGTATTGCAGGGTTTGGTGTGGAAGGAGATACACAGCTAGAAATCTTGTCTGGGGGGTGTGATATGTACGCTAACATATGCTTTCCTTTGTCATGTGTGTTCATCTGTTTGCTAACAACAAGAAAGTAAATATAAAAATATTGTATTTCTTGCTGCATGTCAAAAGGCAGGAAATGGTGATTTAGAGAGAAGATTTTCCAATTTTGCTCCCAGAGTAGCTTATTTATATCATTTATGGAAAGAGGCATGAGCATGTTTGCTTGACTGCTAACATCTTGCACCGGCAGGCGCGCAACGCCCATAGGGCTCAAAGGGCTTCAGCCCCCCCCGTCGTGTGTGTCAGCCCAGGCTGAGACAACTTCCCGGGCACACACACAGACTGTTTTTGAGCTGCTGTAGGCTGGCTGGTCTGGCGTCCGTCTTATCGTCTTATTGCAGCCGCACCCGAGTACTTCACAGGTCTTTAAAAACCCATTTACTTGTTAACGAGGCTTTGTTGTTTTTTCACCCCTTGTTAGAGGCCCTGCATCTCCACTCTGCCTATTGCTGGAAGAATTAGTCCCACCCCCCGAAATTTTTGTTAGTCCCCCCTGAAATTTGGCTCTAGTTGCGCCTCTGTGCAGTGGGATGGCATCTGTTTTTAAGACCTGCATGTAGCCTACAAGTTACTGGTTCAGATCCCTATAGGTACATTTGGCATTCCTCCACCCAAGTCGGGGAATTAATGAAAGTCGAAGAGGATACTGGGGTAGTTGCAGAGACTGATACTTTCACTGTATGTGCTATATTTAATCTTAGCTCCCATGCACAAAGAAGTGCCATTGTCTACTTCTGGCTAGTGCCTTTTCAATAGGAGGGTGGGTGATGAGGGAGAAGGTGGAGCACCGAATATTGCAAAATGATTGAAATTAAGGCAGATGTTGAGAAATATTCATGAAGATAAGGCTCAAACTGCAAACTTGAGAACTGGTCCCAGTAAAATGGATGGTCAAAAGCATGGCCAAACTCTCGTCATCAGAACTGCCAACTAACAAGGCGCCATTGTGTGGCACATGATAGCACCTGTCTTCACACAGTCTCTCGTTGAAGAGCCAATATCACGGTCTGTACACAGTGAGCTGGAAACTCCTGTAGAGAGCAGGTTTCCACCTCATTTTGTTGGAAGCTCAAAGCATCTGACATCCATCGGGGTTTTTAAAACCTCCCCAGGACGTTGGCAGCAATGTCACAAGTGTTTGTAATTTGTTTTTGCTGAAGAGTGGGTAGATCTGCTCAGGTAGCGATAGGTTCCAAACCCTAGCCCCTCTCCTTGGACTCCCTACACCTCCATGTTTGGTGTGGTGGTAATGCTCTGAAAGCTCTCCGCCCGACTCTAGACCCCACCGCTTCATGGCCCCACCCCATCATCACACAGGGAAATCAATTTCAAAGTTGGTAGGTCTGCATCATTCATGACTGAGCATTGATAAACAATTATTAATTATCCTTGGTTCATGAACTTAAAATGCAGGGGTCTTAAGCCCCACTACTGCATGCAGCCTTTGCTCCTGTTTGTAGCATTCATCAGATGATCGTGAGTGCGACAATAGCAGATGTGGAGTCGAGAGTGAAGTCCTAGTAGCCTCTTTGAGGTCAAACTAAAACCTCAAGCTCTAGAGGCAGTCTTGAGTCCATCTGCTGGAAAGCAGCCTCTGGTTCCTATCATTAGCTTGCAAAGTTTGATCAACAGTGTGGTCACACATACTACATATTACATAATGGCAAAGAAATTAGGAAAGGGGCTTCAACAAGAGTGAGGTATAGCGTATCTTATGTACCAAGACCCTACAGCTCTGTAAAACTTCTCACTTGAAAGCAGAATTTGGGCACAGAATATCAAATAACTTCAGAAGAGAGTACCCTAGCCAACTTAGGTGTGGGCAAGGGCGTCACCAACCCTCCACCTTAGCAGCTTGAGCATGGGTGGGTGTCACCGAACAATGTTTTGTAACATGAAACGTTTAAGTTGTTATTTATGTCTCCTTTAAATTTGATATGTGAATCTGGTCTTTAAGAATCTCGTAAAAATGACTTTGTGCTTTCAAGAAAGGGGTGAGGGTGGACAGAAGGACAGAGATGAAGAGAAGGATGGGTGGTGGATGGATGGAGAGAGGATGGAGAGATGATCAATTAATGCAGAGATGAATGGAGGGCTAAATGGAGAGAAGGATGCTGGATGGATGGAGAGAAGGATGAATGACGAAAAGGATGGATCGAAAGAAAAGATAGAGTGATGGATGTAAAGAAAGAAGGAGGGTGGATGGATGGATGGATAGGCGGACAGATGGATGGAAGACAAAGAAGGATGGCGAGAAGTAAGAATGGATAAAAATAAAGATGTACAGAAGGAAAGATGGATGAATGGAAAAGACAGAAGGATGATGAATAGAGGAAGGGATGGATGAAGAGTTGGATGTATAATAAGACAGAAAGGATTGCGAGAAGGAAGGGAATTCATAACTTCAGAATTCCATCTGAGGGTGCGATCTCCTGAACAACTGACAGATTTGCTTGGCTCGCTCCTTCACTAAGAGGTACTTGGGACATGGTTTAATGTGAGGGTTGTTTTATTTTTCAGGCTGCTTGCTTGGGTATGACAACTGAGAGAATGTAGAGATATGGGCTGGAAACCAAGATTGAAAATGCTGGTGGCGCCTAGTGCAACAATCTTTGCCAGCCCTTCCCGCCCCCCCCCCAAAAAAAACTCCTCCACGATTTCCCTCACTACCACGCTCCACCAGTGACCCTCATCCCTCCATATCCCCTCTCTCACATGCATTTCATTTGTTCTATAGCGTTACTCATACCAGCGTAGAGTGTCAGAGCACTTTACATCACACACACATTATACAGAGCCGATGAATCATACGTGCGTAATTCAGTGTATAGGAAATGTTACATAATACAATGAGAACTGTAAGGTGTTGGAGTCACATGTCACCGATACTAGCAGTCAGTATATTTTACGAATGTTTACTCTGGTGAAGCACAAACTCAAGATTTAAAACATACCACAGTTATCGGCTTTACTAATAAGAATGTATTTCTACCCAAATGAACAGTTTTTAGAAAACAATTGGTTAATGAAAGACTGCGGAAAAAAACATAATGTTCTAGCCTATACCATGCAGTTTACTTACGGCTCTTTGATGGCAGTTCAAAGCTCACTGTACTATATTAAGGTTGTACTCTATAAACAGCAAGTAACCAAATGATGCATGTGACGAAAGCAGTTACCTACAGAGAGGTTTCGTGATATGCTGGTAAACATTCTTTGCAGCAGGTACATTAACCCACTGCGCAACTGTGTCATGAGTGTAAACTGCCATTAGACAAAACTCTGATCTCTCTCAAGCAGGAACATTAATCACCAGTTATCTTGACATTTTTATTGTTGCTTGAAAACGGCTGGCCACACAAGGAACTCTGCAGCAGGTGCTGTTTAAACCTGTGTTATTTCTAAGCGCGACGCTCCCCCACCCCCACCCACTGAGGTCAGCGCCAGGTGCAGCTGCTCCAGGTGCAGCTCAACTGGTCACACTGCCCTTGAGCCGCACTTCTAGTCAGAGCTGGACTGTCTTACATTAAACTAATATGTGCACGTGCAAAATTGGAACCTAGCAGATGAAGGAGTATTTATGAGCACATGAATGATAAACACTCTGGGCCTTAATCTCAAAAAAAGGAGTAAATGTGAACGGGAAGAAATACACTCACATACAGGTAAAGATTAACTACTTTTTGCAGTTGATCAACATTCCCAGTAGTATGCCTGGACTGCTGCACCAGGGACAGGCTTAGAGACTTACGAATGAGAATGTTGTGTGACATGTCTCATGGTGTCCTAGTCGCCCCTTTGTCAGTGCTTAATTTGTAAAAAAACATAAGTGCCGGGCCCTCTTCAGGAGACATTGCAACTTAAACCACCCATTGCCCATGCCAACGTTGGCAATAACACTACCAGCACAACTACTTGCCATTACGCTCCAACAGTCTGACAATTCAGAACATCCCAGGCCTCCTAAACTTTAAGAATGGCTTAGTCAGTAGGTACAAATGAGAAAAAACAAGGACCCCCTGAACAATGGATAGTTCAATTCCTAGGACAGGGACTTAAATGGTAGTAACAAAAACTCCTAGGCAATGTCAATAAAATAAACAATATACACAGTATCTATAACATTAAGAAAACCAAGGAAGACAGAAAAAATATGTTCAAAGGTGTTACCATTTTAATAATTTCTTCTCATATTGTCTAAACAAATGATATTTATACAAAACATTTAAAAATGAAACACAATATGTAACACATCACTTTTAATCAATAGATATAAATAAAGGGTTAAAAAGTGGCAATATCTTTATTAACTCGACGCGCGTTTCGGCGTATACAGCGCCTTCTTCAGGAAAGCCACACAATTATAGATCCTGTTTCAAATTAGTCCCTAGTGATTAAAACCTGCAACTCCATAGTTGGTGGATGTTCTTGGATTCTAATAAATGGCTGATAAAAATGCGGTGCACCGAATGTGCAACGATGTCTTATTAATATTAAAATCAACGATTTCACGAAAAAGTCGGATGTCTCGTGTAGGTATATTTGAAAAGCGACCTGGTCCCGCTAGATGTTAAAATCAGTAATATGGTATTCTGGAAAGCCTCTTGCGATGGAAGAGATTCAACGAAGAAACTGGAACAAGCGCTAAATATGCGATAGTGTTCCAAATATGTAGCTCAATAGGCATGCACAGGAAAGGACTTGTCTAAAAAGGAATGTAACAAAATATATCTATGAGCGTGTAAAACTACAGCTTCAGAGTAAAGCAAGTTCCCTATAACTACAAACATGAGCACATGAATAATAAACACTCTGGGCCTTAATCTCAAAAAAAGGAGTAAATGTGAACGGGAAGAAATACACTCACATACAGGTAAAGATTAACTACTTTTTGCAGTTGATCAACATTCCCAGTAGTATGCCTGGACTGCTGCACCAGGGACAGGCTTACAGACTTACGAATGAGAATGTTGTGTGACATGTCTCATGGTGTCCTAGTCGCCCCTTTGTCAGTGCTTAATTTGTAAAAAACATAAGTGCCGGGCCCTCTTCAGGAGACATTGCAACTTAAACCACCCATTGCCCATGCCAACGTTGGCAATAACACTACCAGCACAACTACTTGCCATTACGCTCCAACAGTCTGACAATTCAGAACATCCCAGGCCTCCTAAACTTTAAGAATGGCTTAGTCAGTAGGTACAAAAGGACAAAAAAGAGGGAGGAACCCTATATTTGTAATAGTCAGTAGGTAGTCATTGTTTTAATGTATATGGGATTAATATACAACTGTTGTTGTGCTCACCTCTACATTTAGCAAACAACGCCACCATGTGCAGACTGTTATAAGTGCCGGTGTTGCCAATTAAGTGCCGAGCAACGCAAACCACTTGCACAAATTAAGCATTGCATTTTGTGGATACACAGTATAAAATTCTGTACAGAGAAAATAGCCTCCTGTTAAAATGTCAATTTTTATATGTGCAGGGAAAACATTTTTCCCCATGGAGGAAGCTCTTCACCTACACCCAGGGCAATTCTTGGGAGGATCAGTTCCCTTTCTCATCCTGGAAGGGAAATATATCTTTAGCCATTTCGAGAGTGGGAAGAGGTTGGATAGAAATATGGAAATGGCCACAGATGTACATGTTGTCATGCTTTGGGTGTTTCCAAATGCCCATGGAAAACCATGCCTGGGAATTCCCCCTTCCCACCTCTTGAGTGGGACATTTATACTTGACTGCAATCAATTGGTGAAAGTAATTGACAAAATTGGCCTCGAGGCACAGTTGGTTGTTCTTGGTAAAAACTATCAGTGTCATCATAATTTGGTGGGTTTGACAAGTGCAGCAGATTCCATAGGCATTAATCATCTGCCTACTGTCTGCCTGTTCTCTGTTGATGTGTTTGTTCATGTTCGCATACTGTGTGTAGTTCAAGTTGAAAGAGCTTGTAAAGGAGGGTTGGTCTACCACTTTCTGTTGGACTCGTAGATGAGAGGTGCAAGAAAGGGTTGTTTATGATCTATGTGTGTCTTATAGTTAACTACTGGTCATGTGGTCCATGAGTCGGCATGTTGTGGTTATACCCAATGGAGAAAACTCCAAAGGAGGAAGGTGGTGAACCTTTCAAAAACCCTACAAAATGAGTCTGTGGTCAGTCATTAAGTCATGGGTTGCACAGAGGTCACATTTAATTTAACTCATATGTGTGTGCCACCTAATAGTCTTTCATTTATGGGTGTTTCTATGGAAGGGTGCTTTCAAATGCTCACTTCTTCACGGCTCCACCAATCCCCCCTCCCAAAATCTACGAATGGGTGACTTAGAGTGTTTCTTTGTGTGGGTCTTCCTGTTGAGGTCTGTCATGTGGATGATTTTCATGCCGATTGTTCACCCATGAGGAGTATATGGTCTGAGACAGTACATTGCCAGTCTTTTGACCAACCACTGAATCTGTGTCATGGTTTTTTGTGTAGTCTATGATTTGGTCAGACCATGTATGCAATAAAGGTAAACTTGTGATCCAACCACCACCCAAGCAATACCTCATCAACATGTGAATTTTTGCTCATCAAACTGGCTGAACAATGCCCTCGCAGTTCCTCTCCCCCACCGATCCCCCTCATTGTACCCTGAGGCTACCCAGCAGCTGGTTCTCCCACACCGTCTTCCTGTCCCCATTTTCCCATATCCAGTGGCGGACAGTGACCCTCAACACTGTAGGGGTGTCAGGGGGACTAACAGACAGACCCATTTGGGGGCACAAAGATTGTTAAAAAACTATTTAAGTGCACTTACCAATGTTTCGCTCTCCTTTCTTCTTGCATCTGGCATCAGCGTGACGGCAGGCACCTCAAGGTGGCTCATGCAACCCCCTTCTGCAAATCCCGATGCTGCTCTCATGCTGCAGATGAGCAGCATGAGAGCAGCGCCAGGATTGGCTAGAGTGGGGTGCCTCGATGCTCCAGCAGGCACAGGAGACCTGTGCCGGCTCTCCACCCAGCTGTCTGAGAAAGCTAGGTGGCGAGGTTTACACTGCACATGTCAGGCTGACCATCGCAAGACAACCTGCCAAAGAGACTTGGGCAGTGTAAGCTGGTGGAGGGAGCAGCACTTACCTGCTGCCAGTCAACAGTAGCCCTGCCCACAAACACTGCTTGGGCTGGGAGCAGTGAAAAATAAAGCGGTAATTCATTTTATTACCGTTTGATTTTTCACTTTTGCTGCACTGGCAGCAGGGGGGCGACGCTCCGCCGCCCTAATGGGGGGGCCCCCGCTGCCCATATCCCACTCCATCCACCATTCTACACTATCTCCAACCATCCTTCTCTTGTGGTAATGTACCTCCCTCAACAGTAGGGTGCTCCATGTCTTTGTAGCTAGCTTAGTGCTCATTAAATCCATATATATGCATACATGCAGGTGTGTAACATAGGCCCCTGCAGCCCATGTGGTGCAGGGAGGCCCCCAACACTTCAGGGGCCCCCAACCCTTGAGAGGTCCGCATTTTGCCTAAGGCTAATGAATGTCAGTGCTTTATGGGAGCCTCAGGGGCCCCTCTTCACATTCTGCAAGGGGGGCATCATTTTATGTTACGCCACTGCATACATGCACAAGAGGAATGCATTTCATTAACATACAGTCGATTCTCTAAAGTTATTGGACCCTACCATACCTCCATGTACAGAGAATTACTAATTTGCGTAGCAATTTATGGCTCCAAACTGAGATATATCATCCCAGCAGAGATGACTGTTTAGTTACATAATACACCCTACTCATAGAAAGAAAAGCACCTGCAAGGAAGAAAAAAAAGATTGTGTAGACCTGCATGTCGTTTGTTACACATGCATGTAGTATTTGTGTCTTAGCAGGACTTCAAGTGCTGCAGTACAAAGGGGCTTTCAAATGTGATTGTAAACCGAACAAAACGTATTTTATCTTTTGTAGTAGTGCTTTTATGGTCAAACGCTGGACATCATGACCTGTACTGAGGTACATGCGCCAGCACGGCAAGCATCCTAGACAAAATCCTATAGTTTTCCGAAGAAATAAAAGATAAAGGCTGCTGCCCCCTGATGGCACATGCTGTTATTTTTTGTTCTTTTAGAATGACTGTTCTCTCCTCAGGGAGAAATGTTCAAAGATGCGGCCAGGGTGAAGCTGAAATGAATGCAGTGCCAGACACAGCCCAAATGGAGCTTAGAAAGGTCTGCGTTTCAACCATCTGTTATCCAGTGTGATCTACCTTTATTTGTATTTCTTTAACACACACCTGGCCAGAAAGCAATGGAGCAGTGCACCTTAGTGAAGGGGTTGGAAGATGACTCACGGTGAAGACGTGATTTACACCTTTTAATTGCACTTTAGAATTACATTTGACATGTTTTCACTTATTTACAGTTGCATGTCATTTCACATCTTTACAATTGTCGGCAGTGGGTAATTAAGTATTTTTTCCAAAATCATTCAGCCGAAGTTTAGTCAAAAGCTGAAGCCAAGATTAGGATACCGGTGCCAGGTTCCAAAATCAGGGGTTTAGCCACTAGAACAGGATTCAACTTAGGTCCAAGAGGGGTGGTCCATAATTATATGATAACTACTTACTCTGTAATTGAGGTCAGTTTAGATTAATTACATGCATATGTATCTTATGCGTTTATCCTAAAAGTCTTTTTAATAGGTCCGGCACTTCTGGACCTGCCTTGGATGCCCCTGAACTAGACTACGTCCATTGCTTTAAAAAAATGTCCTGCTGTATTTTAATTTCTGTTCCTGACTCTTACCCAGTTTACGCCTGACTTCTCTATGGCTTCAACCTTCTTTCATACTTTTAATGGTTTTTATATCACATAGCTGTCCCTCAATTTAATGCAGTATTGACTCTGCGGCTGGCTAATAACACTATCAGTCCACACCTGACTTATGAGCTTCAGCCAGAGAGGGCACAAGAAGGAAAAGCAGCAAATATTATCATTATAGACCAGCTCTGGGGTCATAACGCTGTTAGCACAGGTGCGCGCCTTTGATAACGCCAGGGTCAGTTGATGATGAGACGGGGACATTTCAGATCGATGTGCTTGGGACCCCATGCCTGTATCTGGGATCTTACAGCAATGCACCTTAATATGTTACAACATTAAAATAAACAATGCCAGTAAGTTCAATGAGAGCACCTGTGTGGGGGACACAGCAGCTCTGAATGATGCCAGCCTGCCTTTATCTGCAGCTTCGGCTCATCGCTCTCTCTGTCATGAGCTGGGGACCCCAAGGGAGCTGTGGCCCCTTTCAGTTGAGACAGATGAAATGCCCTGCCACCGGCTCTGGTTGACACCTACTCCATCCCTCTACCGCCAATCTCAGTCCCCAAGGTTGGTCCTCCACTAGTCATTCTCATTGACATGTCGCCACTGAAACCTAAGGGCCAGATTTACGAAAGGGCTGGGTTGGCTGTGAGTTACGCAAGGTGACGCAAGGGCAACGCAAGCCCTAAGTGAGATCTACTATGCCACGCAAAGCCACCTTGCACGGCTCTGCGTGGCATAGTAAAAAATCTTAAGTAACGAAATGTAGCGCAAGTCACTTCCGCTGCGTTACTCTTCCTTGGGAAGGCGTTCCATGGGTGGAGCGTGGGTGTTCCCATGCATCCATCCATGAATTTTGGCGCATTCCCCAGGTTTACTACCAGTAGTAAACTGGGAAATGCGTCAAAAAGGTAAGCCTTCCCAGGGGAGGCGCAGCAAAGAGAAATAGCTTTATTTCTCTTTGTTTTTTCCTCTTTCTACATATGAAGCTTCCTGCAGCACACATAGAAAGAGGAAAAAACCTCTTCGGACTGTTTTTGTGCAGGAAGGTGTCCCTTTCTGCACAAAAACAATCCTGCCTGCAACACAGCCACCTTGCACCGTAGCGCAACGGTGCCTGCATTGGTGCTAGGCTGCACTGCGTGCATCAGCACAGGAAGATCAGGAATGTGCCATTTCTTAGTAGGCATGGCGCATTCCAGCCCTCTCCATGTGACGCAATGCAGCAAGTTGCCTTACTGCATTGCGCCGCGTCACATTTTTGTAAAGCTGACGCTATGTTCAGAGGGAGATTAAAAACCATTTCTATACCAGGAATTGCAAACTACTCTCTAAGGGATCTGTTTTGCTAATCTGCTGAAAAATCACGACAATTGTTCTTTCAAACTCTGTTCAACACCAGCAGCCTAGCAATGATGTCACGAGCCCTGATGCAAGCAAGGAAAAGGGCCACTTTGGCTGCTGTTGGGATAGCGAAATACATCAATTATCAGGGTTTGATGGGCCCCTCGGGGACCCTGTGCCACTGTACCTGCTGCACCACTGGCAGCTACGAACTTTGACGCACTTTGCATGCTAGCGCGCGCTCCCTCCCCGGCCACCTTGTGATAAAGCGTGGCTCACTGGAAAGTGGAGTGATGCTGACTGTCCGGACACCGCGCCAACCTCCATGCGAGACGGTAGCAGATCGGATCCTGCTGGCAGGAGGGAAGTATCTGCTGCTGAACTGATATTTGACATTAACTGCCGTTGTATTGAAATGTTCCGAGCACCTGGGAAGGGAATAAAGAGCCGCATTCATCACGCGCTGCTGGGTGGCTGCAGGTTTGCTTGCTTGGGGCTGCTTCGTATTACACTTCTCTCACGTGGAGTGGCCTTTCTCCTGGTGATTGCTTTCAGGCACTGCAAGGATTTGCAATGCGAGAGGATAGAATTCACTGTCAGTTGGGAGACTTCCGAGTTTTTAAAAGGCCGGTTTTTTCTCTCTTGTGGTATTTGCATGAATCAGATATTAATTGGGATCGAGACCCAAAGACAAGCAGGGTGATTGTATAGTGATAAATGTAAGAAACCCACGAGTTGCCCAAGAAATTCTAAGTAGAGATGATGGGAGTCAAACAGGTACTATTAGAGCCCTTCCGCTGGGTTATTATTATCCCCCAGAGAGAGCCCCACAAGTCAGAAGGCAAAATGGGTGGGGCTGGAGACCCGAAAATCTAAACCATCAAACAGCTACTCTAGACCACTGCCGGTCCCAACAGCTGTTCTTCAACATTCCTACAGCAAATAGATATAACGGCCTGGAAGGAGTAGATTGACTGGGGATTAAGGGTCCAGGCTATGAAGAATACCTGGATGAGCTGCAGGTGGGAATGACCAAAACCAGGGTGGTTGCAGGGCAAAGCACGATCCCAAGAAATAGGGACTCCTGTGGGAGCATGAGCGGCCCCTCAGGGGTCACCAAAGAGGGATGCATTATGGTTGCAACAAACATCCAGCCTCCTTTTGTAAGCAGTGGGCTTGAAAAGGAGATTGCCCTAAACACTCATGGGACATCGCCCCCACCCACTTTTTCAGATGCTGCTGTAAACAGTTCCCGAGATTCAATGAGGCTGCAAGTTTTATCCTGGAACGTAGCAGGTTTAAACACCAAAATAGATAACCCCGATTGGGGCTATTTTATAGACCAATTTGGCATTTGTATGTTCCAGGAGACGTGGGCACGCGGGAATGTTCAAAAGCTAGGTTACGCCACATATAGCATATCGGCAACATCTGGTGGTAAAGGGAGGCCTTCAGGTGGATTATGCACATGGGTGGGAGTTCACTTAGGCTGTAAAGCCAAACAGATAGAAACCTCCTCAAATGACATTCTTTGTGTCCTCCTCCAGTTTCCCTCACAGATCCCGATCGCTCTAATAAATGTTTAATCGAGACCGGTCAGCCGTGGGCAAGAGTCAAAAACATTGGATGAACTAACAACCTTCCTAGCTACCATATCACATAATTATATGGTGATTATAGGAGGGGACTTTAATTGCCAGTATGAGCCATTAGAAGGTATGACTAAGGATAGTCCATGCGAAGAAGATCAGTATTGGGCAGTACCAGAAACCACCTGCTCCCCTGTAAAAGTCTGGACCCCTTTGGTGATCCAGATGAATTCCCTAGTTTTAAAACATTCACTAAGGGCATGTAATGGAAGAACAAAGTCGGATATTCCTAGTAAACATACATTCAACAGAAGCAGGCGAGGCTCTCTCTTAGATTACATCTTAATTGATCTAAAATCATGGTACAGGATATCCGACTTTAAGGTCAAGATGCGACACGATAGTGACCATAACGCCCTCGCTCTGGAGTTATTTCCCCTAAAACCCGGGAGTGTCACAGGGACCGATGCCCCAATCGATCCCAGGCTGTCCCTCTCCAATGGTAGGAAGAGAGTACGATGGGTGGATTTAAATCAGTCGCACGAAAGCTAGGCACGTTGTATGAAGCCGTCATCCCGATCTTTACTAATATCATCCAATCAACCACAACTACTGGCCTCACACTCGATTTCCAGACGGTTGCCTTGAACCACACTAGGCTAACGTCAATCTTGGGCGATTTTTTCTTTCCAATTAAAAAAATCAAGGCCAACAAAAAACTTCCCCACCCATGGTACAATAGTCAATGCCGAATGGCTAAAACAGCACTGATTACAGCTATTAAGGCTAACGACCGTCCCGCAATCAAAATTAATAGAGCGGCTTATAAAAATAGTGTTAGTGAGGCGAAAAGGGGGTGGGAAAGTGAAAAGTGGGAAACCCTGAGAAGCTCTCTGGGCTCTCGTGATATGAGGACTTTTTGGAAGTTGGTTAACACAGGTAGCTGCGAGGCCAAATCACCGATAGGACCAACCCTAGACGCAGATGTGTGGAAGGACCATTTTGAGTCCCTCTACTCGAGGGTAGAGAAACAGGACGATATAGCGAACATAGACTACTCCCCACTGGATCTTAATTCAATGGCACCTCCGTCGATTCTTAGCGTTACTGAAGAAGTACCAACAATAACATTAAAAGAGATAACGGGTGCTTTATGTAAAGTAGCACCGGGCAAAGAGCCAGGACTAGACAAGATCCCTGGGGACTTATTCCGCAGCGAACCTACAATTTGGGCCCCATATCTCTGGGTTTTATTTAACGCTGTGTTACAAGGCATGAAGATCCCAGTCAGCTGGGCCGGTGCGGAAATAATCCCAATCTACAAAAAGGGTTCCCCTTTGCTACCCACAAATTACAGGCCCATAAGCCTTATAGATATAAGCCAAAAAATGTATGCGCGAGTGCTGTTATTCCGTCTGCAGGGTTGGATGGAGGAGCACAAAACACTTAGCTCCCTCCAGGCAGGGTTTAGGGAAAAAATGTCCACACTGGACCAGATTCTCAGGCTACAAATATTACATTGGAAGATCGTGTGTATGGAGGGTGGCAGCCTCTACCTAATATTTGTAGACCTGAAATCTGCATTTGACCTGGTCCCGAGAGATAAGTTGTGGGCTGTTCTCCGTGATCTGGGGGTTCCGGTTTACTTGTGCCAAGCCATGAAGCGGTTACATGAGGGAAATTTCGCTCAAATAAGATTTGGCCAGGGAGGGAAACTCACGGACCCCATCCCTGTAGATAGAGGTGTTCGCCAGGGATGTGTCCTCGCCCCAACTCTTTTTAGTTTATTCATAAATGGCCTAGTAGATTTTTTACTTTTAGAGAAAGACCTAGACATCTCCAAGTTGGCATCGCGTAAAATTCCAACAATGATGTTTGCCGATGATACTCTACTATTATCAAAATCTCCCATGGGGATACAGAGGGTACTTAACAGATTTGACGCGTTTTGCAAGGAAAGAGGGCTTGAGATCAACCTACAAAAAACAAAATTTATGGTGTTTAACTCAGCCAAAAGTACCCGATTAAATCCATCTTTAAATGGTAAACCCCTAGAGAGAGTTTCAGCTTTCGATTATCTCGGTATCACCATCACAGAAACAATGGATTGAGGGGCACAAATCAAAAAATCTAGCCTGAAATTAGCACAACTAGCAGGGGGCATAACAAAGGTTTTTCGAAAATCCAGTTATAAACCTGTGGACCCAGCAATAGAAATTTTCAAGGTCCAAGCAAGGGGAGCAGCATTGTATGGTGCAGAATTATGGGGACACAGTTGCTCCGACAGCTTTAGACAGATCGAAAATTCCTTTCTTAGGCAACTATTCGGTCTCCCACGGAGCACCCCGCTTATACCGCTCCGCTTAGATCTGGGGGTAAAGGCCATCGTGGACGAAGTCAACCTCAGACCTCTTCTATTCTGGCGGCGTCTGTGGGTCACCCCAGAGTTGGCAGTTTATAGGGATGAATTAAAAGAGGTGATGTGCACACCAGGTGTGGGTAAATTGCCCTGGCTTTCTCATATTCGACAAACCTTAGTGAGTCTGGGACGGGGCAATCTTTGGAATATCCCAGAAGAGGCATGTACTTCAGTGTCCAGGAAAGAGCTAAAGGACTCATATTGGGAGCATAATTTGGCTAAACTCCAGAGTAATCCTTCAGTAGGCAAGCTCACTGTAGCCTTTTTAGAAGTCAAGGACCAGCACAGTCTAGAGCCGGCACTAAACGACATCAAGCCGGCAAGTGCCAGGAAGCTTTACTTACAGTTTAGACATGGAGTATTGCCACTTCGGTCTTTTACAAACAAATGGACGGGTGTGCAAACTCAGGGGTGTCCGGCTTGCGACTGTTCTGCAGAAACAGATTACCATGTGTTCTTTTGTTGCCCTGGATACTGCAAAGCCAGAAGACGATGGCTGGTCCAGATATGTAGAAACCTAGGGACCAGGCGCTGTTCTGAGGCCTTTAGGCTATTGAAATATGATACCAGCCTCCCCATTGTTTACTCTGTGGCTGGATTCTTATTCTCAATGTGGTGTACTCGTAGAGCATTTTTAAAACAAATTTTAAAGACAGATGATTAAACTTTTGTAAATTGGTTGCCAAATTAGGCATTTTAAAGGAATGAACTGTTTATTTTAGAATCATTTTTTAGATATAATTATTTATAAAATGATTTTATTGTTATATTGTTCTGATGTCTTGATAATTGAATGATTTACTTGTGAAATTAAATTTTGACCTTTTTAAACACCATTTGGAAAAGGTCTGCACACCTTGCACTTTGAAATGGTTATCACCACCTGATATTTTTGACGATCATAGGTTTTTTTTAGACAGCTACTATCAAAGATTGTATTGTTCTCCATTTTTCTTAGGCTATATCTGTATATGTTTTAAGCCATATGTATACCGTCCCTTGTTCAATTCTAAGGCAAATGATTTGTAAGACTTTTTATGTGCTTTTATGGTCAAACTGGCCGAAATAAAGTTATTGATTGATTGATTGATATTAATTAAGGCATTGAGAGCGTTTTCTTAATATGTTTCTTATTTTTATCATTTGTGCATTTTGACAAAAGATAACTGTTTTAGGCTATTTGCTGTGCCCTGCAGTTTTCTGCTTTAATTCAATGAGAGCCCACCGCAGAGCCAGTAACCCTCACGTTAGAATGTTGGCAGGACTGACTCAGCCATTCATCTTTCAGCGGTCGAGTAAAAAAAGTGGCATGACGTTGGGAAATAATGATAAAAATCGTTTGAGTTCCTAGAAGCCCACCAGTTTGTAGTGTGTGCTACCCAATCATTAATAAAGAACCTGGTATAATAATACATGACTAGGAAATGTTAAAGATCGGTAAGAAATTGTTATTAATAGCTGTGCACACAAGATGATTGTATGTGAAATGCATGATCGATCCATTTCAGCTTGGGAAAGGCAGATAAGACACAAAGCATCACTGTTAAATTGTTGGCTAACAAAGCAAAACGTTTCATATCGGAATATTCAGTTTTGGTGTATGTTTCATGAATAACTAATTACGGCACTGGTGCACCAGTCAACACTTCAGCCCTGCGTGCCTATCACAATTTCATGGCAACCAACAACTATATCAAGTCAAATGTTTATTGTAAAATTAATTAAATTAAACAATACATTACAATTCATTACAAACTAACTTATATAAATTAAATACGTCCCATCCAGATGCATTTTGTGTAAATCTATCTTATGAACATTTATTCAAATGCTGAAAACCTTTCTTGTTTGTGGGTGCCCAAAAAAGAGTCATGGACTACTGGAATTATGCAAGACTGGCTTATGTTCAGGGGAAGAGTCATATTTTTCCATAAATCAGTGCACTGGGAGATACAGAGAATTTTTGAAGCAGAAGTACCAAGACAGTTGCCTTGGTGTCATTTGCTGCTGAACAAAACAGAAGAGTGAGTGAGACACAAGAAGTCAGATTTACAAATATAGCTCTTTATGTGTGGTTGGCTTTCTGCAGCATTTGCAAAACCACTTTTTTTGGTTTCACAAAAGCTGATTTTGCACTGGTCAAAGGATTGACTCACACAAAGATATTTGTGTGAATCAACCTACGCACAGGGTTGTAGAGTGGGCATTGGAGGGCTGGTGCGCACCCAGGAACCTTTAGATTTGTAGCTATAAACATATCAGAACGTTTCTGGCCCTGGAAAATGTCAGACGTGTGTATTCATGACAGGGGGAACTGGAGTGGAAACCCTTTTCCAAGGTGGGAAGGTAATTTGAATACCAGTAAAATTGGTGGTGGCATATGGTGAGAGTTTTCTCCATAGGGACAACAATTTCCCTCTAGAAAAAAAAGAAAAAAGTTTTTTAATGAATTTTTACTTGCTTGTCAAATTTTCTTATAAGCAGATGGTGTTTGCAAATGTTTTCTAAGTGTACTAGAGGAAACTTTTGTGAATTCCTGAAAGTAGTAATTCTGTCCCCGTTTGTGAGGTTGTAGACCTGCTAGTGCACACTTATAGCTTATCTTAAGAATTCGGCCAATGGAGAGAGGACTGATTGGAGGGAGCATTGATTAGGTCGAAAAACTGGTTCAGAGTAGTGACGAGAGAGCAACATATGAATAGAGTGTATGTGAAGGATGAACCTCTACAATTAATATTTCAAGCACCGTTGAGGGTTTATGGAGGACATGGACGTTTGGAGGTAGCTGTGTAAAGGGCGCAAATATTTAAGAGGTTTCAGATCTGTTTGCAAATGTGATTTTGGGGTACAGTCTAGGTGCAGGATGAGGGCTTCATGATGGGTATGAAGATGTATGCCACAGGTGGAGGGACAACCTGTCTTTGAAACTGGCAAATGCTTGATGGTCCTATTGCCATATTAAAAGCAATGGAATTTACCTGAGTGGTTCATTATCTTCTTATTTTGTATTTTGTATTCTTTACTAAGCATCTTTTATCTGTTCTTTTTAGGATGGAAGAATGACAAGATGGATTTAAAGATGGGATACAGGGGAGGCACACGGCCCCCCTTCGTGTGCCTTGTCCTCCTAATTCTCAAGCTCTCAAACAATGTTTTCCATGGTGTTCAAGGAGTGCTTTTGCCCAGTTTCCACTTCACACATTCCACGTACAATGCAACTGTCTACGAGAACTCTGCAGCCAGGACCTACCTTAACAGTCCAAGCAAAATGGGCATCAACATAGCAGATTTTTCATGGGATATCAAATATAGGATCATGTCTGGAGATGAAGAAGGGTTTTTCAAAGCGGAGGAAGTTGTAATTGGAGACTTTTGTTTTCTCAGAATAAGGACTAAAGGTGGAAATTCAGCTATATTAAACAGAGAAATCCAAGACAACTACTTATTAGTAATAAAAGGATCTGTCAGGGGGGAGGACTTGGAAGCCTGGACAAAAGTAAACATACAGGTTTTGGATATGAATGACCTGAGGCCTTTGTTTTCACCAACAACATACTCTGTAACAATAGCAGAAAGTACCCCCATTAGAACTAGCATTGCTCAGGTTACGGCTACAGATGCGGATATTGGGTCCAATGGCGAATTTTATTACTTTTTTAAAAGTAAAGTTGAACTATTTTCTGTTCATCCAACCAGTGGAATTGTTTCATTAACTGGACGCCTGAACTATGATGAGAAGAACAGATATGATTTGGAAGTTCTGGCCGTGGATCGCGGAATGAAACTTTATGGCAATAACGGAGTTAGCAGTACCGCAAAGCTTTATGTTCACATTGAACGTATAAATGAACATGCTCCGACTATTCATGTGGTCACTCACATTCCCTTTGCTTTGGACAAGGATCCTACCTATGCCATTGTTACAGTCGATGACGTAGATGAGGGTGCAAATGGAGAGATCGAATCTGTGTCAATAGTAGCCGGAGATCCTCTGGAGCAATTCTTCTTGGCCAAAGAAGGCAAATGGATGAATGATTATAAGATCAAGGAGAGAAAGCCAATTGATTGGGACAGTTTTCCTTACGGTTATAATCTTACTCTTCAAGCAAAAGACAGAGGGTCGCCGCAGAAGTTTTCTGCTGTGAAAATTGTGCACATTGCTAATGCTAGGAAAGAGACAGCACACACGCAGTTTGAAAAAGATGCATATGAATCCACAGTCAGTGAATTTGCCCCTCCGGGTGTTGTGGTGGCAGTCGTTAGATTAAAATCAGATGCACAGGGTGTGGAATACAAAATAATGGACAGTGAAGATGCAGAATATTTTAAAATCAATCCCAAAACTGGGC
Organism: Calotriton arnoldi; assembly: GCA_963921515.1. Classification (NCBI taxonomy): domain Eukaryota; kingdom Metazoa; phylum Chordata; class Amphibia; order Caudata; family Salamandridae; genus Calotriton; species Calotriton arnoldi. Next base: position 2,170,329 of record CAWUFW010002399.1, on the reverse strand, counting down.
TCATCACCACAGCACATCATTTGAATATCATTGAGAAGGAGCAATATGAGCTAAAAGTCGTAGTGGAAGGAAGGGACTTACAAGCGCTGGTCACTGTAAGGTTAGAAGACGCCAATGATCATATTCCTGAGTTCAAGCAGCCTTCGCATGAGGCATTTGTAAATGAAAGTGTCCCCATTGGAACCAGCATTTTATCCATTTTTGCTTATGACAGGGATAAAGGTGAAAATGGATACATCACCTATAGCATTCCAAGCTTGAACTCCTTGCCCTTTACTATAAACCAGTTCACCGGCCTTGTGAGTACATCAGAAGAATTGGATTTCGAGTCTTCCCCTGAGAGTTTCAAATTCGTAGTAAGAGCGTCAGACTGGGGGTCACCATATCGCCATGAGAGTGAGATTAATGTAACAATACACATAGGGAATGCGAACGATAACAAACCTTTGTTTGAAAAAGTGGCATGCCAAGGAGTAATAGCACACGACTTTCCTGTGGGTGGGCACATCACTGCTGTTTCAGCTATAGATGTAGATGAATTAGACCTAGTAAAATACAAGATACTATCTGGAAATGAGCTTGGGTTGTTTTATTTAAATCCCGATTCTGGTGTCCTGCAGCTGAAAAAATCTCTACTTGATTCCGGTTTCAAAAACTCCTTTTCCCTCAGGATAACAGCAACCGATGGAGAGAATTTTGCTGACCCCATGTTTGTTAACATTTCAGTGGTACATGCAAAAGTCTCTTCCAAGAGCTTCAGCTGCCGAGAAACCCGAGTTGCCCAGAAGCTAGCTGAAAAGTTACTCAAAAAGTCAAAATCAAATGTCAAGACCCATTTTGAAGATGGGTTTCTCGACTTCTATTCGGTAAACAGACAGGCGCCACATTTTGATAAATCATTTCCTTCTGATGTATCTGTGAAGGAGGACCTTCCTGTTGGTTCCACCATACTTAGAATTAAGGCCCATGATGCAGATTTTGGCTTCAATGGAAAGGTTGTCTACACAATTTCCGATGATAATATGGATAGCTGCTTTAGCATTGACATGGAAACTGGGCTTCTGAAAGTCTTGTTACCATTTGATCGGGAGAAGACAGACCTTTATTTAGTCAACATCACCGTTTATGACTTAGGAAACCCCCAGAAAGCTTCCTGGAAAGTACTGAAAGTAAATGTAGATGATGCCAATGATAACAGGCCTAATTTCCTGCAAGAAAGCTATTCAGTTAGTGTTTTAGAAAGTAGTAGCATTGGTGCAGAATTAATCCAGGTAGAAGCCCGGGACAAGGATTTGGGATTAAATGGAGAAGTCACGTATTCAATTTTGACCAACACACAAAAATTTGCAATAAACAGCACTAGCGGGGTGGTGTATGTGGCTGACCATCTGGATAGGGAATCAAAAGCAAATTACACATTGAAAATTGCAGCCAGAGACAGGTCTGAGATTGACCTTCAGCACGTCTCAGTAGTTACTCTGAATGTGTTGTTGGAGGATGTAAATGATTGTTCTCCAGCCTTCATACCTCCTAGCTACAATGCTAAGGTCCTCGAAGACCTGCCGGTTGGAACCATAATTGCTTGGCTTGAAACGCAGGATCCTGACCTTGGGTTAGGGGGCCAGGTACGCTATTCACTAATAAATGACTACAACGGACGGTTTGAAATAGACAAGGCTAGTGGTGCAGTTCGTTTGAACAAAGAGCTGGATTATGAGAAACAGCAGTTCTATAACATAACGGTGCGTGCAAAAGACAAAGGGCGTCCAGTTTCTCTCTCCTCTGTGTCCTTTGTGGAGGTGGAAGTGATTGATGTAAATGAGAATCTCCATACCCCATATTTTTCGGACTTTGCTTTGGTTGGATCAGTGAAGGAGAATTCCCGTATTGGAACAAGTGTTTTGCAAGTCATCGCAAGAGATGAGGATACGGGAAGAGACGGAGAGGTTCAATACTCAATCCGGGATGGAAGTGGCCTTGGACGATTTAGCATAGATGAAGACACAGGTAAGTGTCACGTCATGTTCCCTACAATACTTAATATCAATGCACATTTCAGTGAATTAAAACATGTTAATATTCATATAGAATATTGATACTATGTAGGATTTATACATACCACCTTCTTGAAACACAGTGAAATTATTTCCATACCGTTGTCTGGGGGAACTCGAACTGTGCATGTTGTTAGACTACTAAAACACTTTATAAATGCTCAGACATACCTCTTAACTTGTTGATTTGCCAATGAAAGAGACATTTTGATAAGGTGCTTGCTCTATATACTTTGGGCCAGATATACAAAGCCCTTTTGCAGTTGCATACTTGTGATTCTCACAATCACAGGGTTTGAGACCACAAAAGCATGTTTTTCTATGTACCAAACCCATTTTGCGAATCGGTAATGCCTGTCTGACTCACAAATTCGGTTTTGCGATCTGTTCCTAATTGCAATTAGAAGGGTTAGTGAAAAGTGCACCCTCTCCTAATTGCGAGTCACAATAGCATGTATCAATGACTTGTGACCATGATTGCGGTAATAAACATTGATAACTTACCAACATCTCAAAATTGGTGTGTCATCTTTCCCTTTGTGAATTGTATCAGAAGCCTCAGGGAGAGTAGGCAATGCTTGCAGGGGAACCGCTGAGTGCTCCCCTGAGGTTTACCCAAACATCAAACTTTTTTTTTTTTAAATAGCAGCAGCAGCAGTTCCTTTAAGGAACATTGGCTGCTTTTAAAAAAAAGATTGCAGCTAACTGCAGGGAGTCGTAAATAGGGACCTGCTAGTTAATATTTATTAGACAGATCATTCTGCAACCCCTTGCGACTGGATATTTTGTGAGACCACCTGTTAGTACAAAGATTGCATTGTAAAATCAAAGACTGAATGCAAAACAATTGTGTGCAATTTTATACTACTTTTTGCACCAGTCTTTTGTACATCTGGCCCCAAGAGAGGTAAATCTCCATGTTTTTTGAGAGTGACTACGACTTCAGGAGGGTGACACCTTCCCAACGAGGTCTAGTTGAGGGGGATGCATGAAAAGCCCTATGATGTTGCATAGCTTGATGTACCAAAGGAGTATGATACTACAAAGATTGAACTTAATCGAAAGAGAACGTGGTACGGTATACTAAGTATTGTTCCGCGCGGTGTCGCAGAGGCATTTGTGGGCAGAGTGATACAGAGAGATATCTAAGCCTTTTAAAATCTGCTATATTTTTAATCTCTAAGAATTTCGCAAGTCATATGCATTCATTCATTAATTCATTGACTCTTTTGTTCTTGTATTTACTTGTGGGGCTGAAAAGATCCACCTCCCAGATCACAGGAAAATAGGCTAGTGCTCTAAAGAACTGGGAAACATAGGTGAGCAAGGGAAATTCACACTGAGTTAATTAATTAGAGAACATGTTGTGTCCCGTAGTTGCTTTAGTTTTGGGGGGAAATCTGCTGCACTACTAAATTAACCAGCATGCTCACTCCAAACAGTGTAAACGGAGTCTGACCTATTAAAGTTCCTGCAGGAGCCGACAATAAGGCAGCTGGATGAATGCTGCAGGGCTAGCAGCAGCCCACACTGGTGCATGATTAATGACCCCTCCCTGGATGCGGGGAGCTGCAGAAGCAGCCACAGATTGAGTTACTTGAAGCCTGACAGCTGTGTCTTTACTGCCCCTGCAGTCAGTGCCTGGCTTGTAAACCGGCCTCGCTCGGCGCTTTATCTGTCCGCTGGACATTCCTGCTGGCACAGCTGCCTGGGAGCAGGTTTGCTGTGCTTGTTCGCTTGCCACAGATTCCCCTTGTTGGCATGTAATACAAACGACATGATTACACAAAACATAAAAAAACACAAAAACATAATTCCCAAATATGCAGTCAGCAGCACCACAGTTTACAGCAATCACCCCATATATCAAGATTATGTCAGCTTGTCTATGAAAGTCAATGACAATTTAAATCTTGCGACTTTACGCTGTGGTATTGCTCACAATTAATGTACCAAGACATCTTGCAAACGTTATGTTTCAACATTTTACTGTGAAGATATAGTGCGCTTTAACAAGGTGTATAAAATATTTGTTGCTTTATTTTTGTTGTCTTCATGAAAATGAGATGGGCATCCGTTTGTCTAGCAGAAAAGATAAAAAGTGAACATTGGAAAAAGTATGATTTGTTTGTGGTAGACATATTGTAATGTGGTACAAGGAAATTCTTTTTTGAATGAGGCCGCAGTGGAGTGAACTATAGAATTCTGAAAAAAACATCCTCTACTAATAGAAACAAATTGTGAAGCAGGGATCCTTTCTGCGGTGGACGAACAATTTCAGCTAAGCCATGCAGCTAAGCCATGGGAGACACTCCAACTCCGGTAAATAAGGCTAAAAATTTAGGCGTTATCTTGGACGATAAATTGACCTTTAAAAATCAGATTAGTTCCCTCACTTCCTCAATCTATTTCATTCTGAAGATGATTAAAAAAATCCGCCCTTTCATTCCATCTGAGTCAGCAAAAATCTTGGTGACAGCACTGGCATTGTCCAAATTGGACTATGGAAATGCGTTGTATGTAGGGATCCAAAAGCAGCACCTTCAAAAGCTGCAACGGCTTCAAACGCAGCGGCCAGGTTGCTGCTGGATATCCCGAAATTCCAGCCGGTCTCGCACAATTTAAAGACCCTGCATTGGCTCCCGGTGGATAAAAGAATCATATTCAAATCCCAATGTTTAGCCTTCAAGGCTCTCCATGGTCGGGGTCCTGACTTTTTGAAAAAGCTACTGAAATGGTATATACCAACTAGAAATCTGAGGTCGGCTCACTGCAAACTCCTACAAACCCCTAGAGTCAGGAGAGCCTGCTGGGGGGGAAGAAGCTTTGTGTTAGGGACTGTTAAAACCTGGAACTTGCTCCCCGGTGAGATAAAGTATTGCCCTTCGATTTTGGCTTTCAGAAAAGCTCTGAAAACTTGGCTTTTTATAAATTAACCTGTCAGTCCCTAGTTTGTGTGGTAACCTTTTTACTATCCAGCAGGTATGAGCGCCTAGACGCCTTCGGGCAGTTGTGCGCTATATAAATGTTCAAATCAAATCAATACGTAAATCAATGCAGCACGTAAAAAGACAATATGATGCATAGGTCGCACGCATATTCTGGGTCTGGAATTAGGCAGCGTAAATGACATGAAAAGGACATGACTTAAATATATGAGGGTGAAAAGGACCTTTCACTCGGCGATGCAGCGAGCGTAAGGTAAGGGGTTTTCTTTTTTAAAAATTTTATTTTCTCTCGTCATCGTCTGTCGAATACACCCACCCGCCCCGGCCCACCACTCTTACCTGCACCGGCCATGACTGAGTTGAGTGCTTTATAGAGAATAGTTTATTGCAGTAAAAGCAAAACAAAAAGAACTGCTGTAAGAAGAACAATAATGCTGGTTTGGATACCAGGTTTTATCCAAATCTTAGGAACCAAGGTGTGACAGGCTGATGGAACTGAGATCGTATGAGCCAGGACACAGTGAATTCTTTCTCCATTTCACATTTCCAGAGTGAAGGCAAAGAAGGGCAAACCAGTCTGAAAATAAAGACGACAGGCCTTCTCCATGCAGGCATCCTGGATCTTGAACAAACATCCCGTTTTCCATCAAGATCATCACAACCCTGACCTAGTTTAGGAAAGAACTGAAGACACACTTCTTTAAATAAACACATCATGATGCAGTAACAATCTGCCTCTGCTCCCAGAACCCAGCTACCTCCTCATTCACTAATTGGTTGTATCTTTGCCTTTGACACTGTACAGGCTCTACTGCCTTTTGGCTTAGTTTGCGTTATACAATTACCACATACATGTAAACATAACTCCAATATCAGGCACAGAAAGGTAGATTGATTTGCCCAGAATCGCATGAATTTTTGTGAAGCGTTGAATCTGGGACCAGAAATCAAGTCCCCGGCTCAGAAACTCAACCTCTAGACCAGCTACCCTTTCCAGGATGAACATAGGTAATTGGTAAATGTGTTGACAAAATCAATTTTTAGGCACGAAGCTTGACTATCGAAACAATGCTCCCTGACCTTAAACAAAAACTACATGGGCTATATGAAACCAAGCTTGTTTTACTGCACTGGATGTTATATTTGTCAGATTCCTTTTTTTACTAAATTATACTTTGCAACACAGCACAATGACCCATTCTGTCCTACCTTTAAAAGTAGATTTGATACAATGCATCATTTGGAGGCAGTTTGCATTGAATATGTCCTCCCATCTTGTATGCAAAATGGACCAGTTTGCCCCTGAAAGTGTAGTCAATTTCCATATATCATGAATAAGAAACAAATAAATAGCATAAGCATGAATTATGATACCTTAGAACCACATGTCACAAGCAGCAGTCAGCATTTCAAATGCATCTCAGTATCACAGTGCTAAACCCATTAAATCCTGCTCAGAAAGCTGGTTCTTCAACAACTGTTCCTCAAGACTTGGTTAGCAACTTCTGTCACATCACACAATCATTTCCAAATGCAAAGAGTTCTTCAGAGGATGTATAGCTACCATGACCTACTCTACACTGAAATCCTAGGCATGATCATCACAATAGCTGAGCGTTAGGCAACCTGATTTGTTATTGATCACATTACTTCAGAATCATAGCAATGATGTAATGTGAGTTGGGGTACACACCAAGTATTGTCTGTCATTTCTGCTACAGGGAGACTCCAGAACGGTTAATAGATATGCTGGATTTGTTGTGGTTCAACCACTGTGTCAGATTCCCTACAACCACAGTAAGGTTCATACATTGCATCTAGTCTATTTTCACAATATTGAATTCTGCAGCACTGAGATGCTACCACAGAACTCGGCAGAACATATTCCCTGCAGCGTCAACATGTTAGGGAGTAGTAACATCAGACCAATTGAAAAATAGGTAATACATTTGAGAGCCACTTTGAGAAATCGCTCATCTATATTCACAGATCCTTTCAAAATAGCCACAATGGAAGTTTTGTGCTCTGATATTAACAAAATATTTGGTGTTTTAGTGTTCATGAAACAGAAAGGTGAAATTAAATGTTTCCTCGGAGAACACCTACTCCACTAGCTAACACTATGACATCTGTACGGTGAAAGTGCGGGACCAGGCCACGTGACTGTGGTCACATGGGAAAGGGAAGAGTGAGCAAAATGCCAGGGCAGCAGGGAAGGCGGCGCTTGTTTTTATTCTGCATGCCCGCTAACTAGTGCTTTCAATGGGCAGGTACTGAGCACCTGCAGTTCTTTAATTTGAAAGGAAGAGTATCTGCACTTCATTTAATGGGACAGTACCATCACTTCTCAGGAGCAAAGAGGCACTTCTCAGGGGTAAAGAGGTACTCTAAATAGTGAGTACCATCACTTCTATATTTTCATTTCAAGCACCGTTGGTAACTAGGCAGTGTGAATTGGCGTGCATGATGCCACATGGCATATGCATGGCATCTACTCCACTCTTATCATGCACTGTGGCATCTGATTGCACAGGCCCCAGGCATAATGGCCAAAACCCTCACCTAGCTGGCTGTAAGAACTGATGCATTGTCCTGCCCCACCTCCTCCCTGTGGGATATAAGATGTGGCTTGATGCTGTGATGCATGAAAATAATTGAATTATCAATATGGTGTTGTGAATAACGAGTTAGTAAATACCATGCCACCTAATATGAATTCATGATTGTGATGCAGAACCATTTCAAATAGTTTTTTTAGGGTCGAGCCTGCGATAGCATGCGCCAGCGCATGCATCTCATTTGCGAGACACTATTGTTAACAAAAAGGGCTTGGAGCCCGCCCGTTGCTTACCATTTGTTGTCTTGTGTGGCATTCTTCTTTACAGCCTCGCAATTGGTCACTGCAGGCCAAGCATCATTTCCATTCCTTTCTGGAGAGCAAGGACCAAGCACTGATTGATTCAACTTAATCAGTGCCAGTCCGCTACTTCCCGACGTGATTGAGGTACTATTTTGTTCTTTTTAACTTTTAGTGGCCTGCAAACAGAAGGCCAGTGACTGGCAAAAACTTGCTCAGCAGGATGTACAAAATTGATAAGTTTTATTTTCTAAAGTTAACTTTCTTTTATTTTTGCCAAGCCTTCTTTTCTAACTTCGCACTCATGTGTTGTTTTGTTTTTGCTCATGGGCGCTGTTCTCAAAAGATCTTGTTTTTTGTTACCAGCACTCAATAGATTTTTAAGTAAATCACTCACCCATATTGAGAGTAATCATTAATGCCTGACTTAGAACCAACTGTCCCTCCATTAGAACCACCTGGGCTTACCCGTCCTTGCCCTCACTGGAGTCTGGAGCTGCATTGTGGAAAGGAAACGAGGAGACACTGTAGAGCTGGGTGCCAAATACTGGCAAAATGGAAGAGTACATTTGGGATGAGTCACTAATTAAATTTGTGAATTCCAATTTTCATTAGGAGACTACGGCTACTCGTGAATATCCCATTTTACTACGAAGAAGTTGAAATCACACTGTTAGTAAATGGGAACATTTTGGAATCTAGAATCATTTTTGTTGCTGTGTATTATTTTCCTAGAGCCACTTGGATTGTTAAATGGCCAATCCACAGCAGAAAGGGTGCTCCTGTGTAAACAATTGTAGATATCTGGGAAGGGCTGTGGCTACAATGCCCTTTTTGAAGCATACACATTTTCAGTACAAATGTACACTGTGCACATATAGCTCAAGGAAATGTTTGTGAATTAGCAATATGTTGTGGATTGTGTGTAGGCCTAACCCTAACTAGCACAAGGAGCTATTTACTACAATTCCTCCCCACTTCTGTGAATCAGCCCTTCTATTTGATATGTACAGTCTCTCACAACTCTGGTCATTTCTACAAAATCTGGTTAGACACACACTTACATACAACCAAACACCTAACGTTTGCAGTCTACAGTAAAATGCAGGCAGCATTGTGAGTCCACTTCATCTTCCCGATAGTAGGTCCATTTCTATTTACTTTGTAATTACATTTTGACTTTGATTTAATACATAATTGGTTTACTTGCAGATCTATAATATTAATCAACCTCAGTGATATAACCCAAATTAAAAAAGGCCAAAGCGTGGCTTAACCTTTGGATGCACCCACCTGCTCTAGGCTCATTCTTGGGACGCACACAATTAGATTGGTTTCACCCTTGATGATTTATTTCTTTGTTTTCGGTGCCTTCTTCTTCCCAGTTCTGAAAAATGGGTGCCTGTGATAACGCCGATTCTTATCTAATTATCTATAAGAACCTTCTGGCCGCCAAGATCTTTTTACCTGTTGAATAGTGTAAAGGAGAGAATCTCATCAGGTTAGATATCAGCATTCATTTTGTCTGAAAGGACCACTGACTCCGAATTCAAGTTTGAGAATTTATTATCGCCAAAAATAACTGAACGTGCAGGCACCTCAACACGAGGTTAAAGAAATAGATGGGCACTAATACAAATAATAATCTACGCAGGAGTCTCATCCGACTCAGGATAAGAAGAATAGACAGTTCTAGGAGGACCAACCAGACTATGATTGCCCCTATTTCTAAGTTGCTCTTCATGGGCCTAAACAAGCTTAAAATCAATTGCTGTCCCTACACTAACGCTAAGTGACATCCCTGCATAACGATTTTCCCAGGCAAGAAAGAATAAAAGGTGTCAGCTGTGAAGACTTCCTAAGAAGTGCAATCACCATATACCTAAGCTCAGCTCTGTCCTTCTCTCAGGTCTCCCCTACCGCTTCTCTGGCCTCCTCCCTCAGGGCACTATCCCTAATACAAAACCATACTACAAAGGTACACGCCTTGTTTACGCCCTCTTGGCCAGGTCTTCTTTCTTGTGCTTTTCCATTGAAACGGTGACTTCATCCTGGACGGTTTCGTTGACCTTGAGTCCCAGGCGCCTTCTCCGCTGAAAGTATCATCCCTAAATTCCATTGCACTTCCCGTACCATGCCTCCCATCTTTCTAACTTTTGAAAACAAAGAGTTAGTCTTTACTAACGAGACATGTGTCCTTGCACCTGCAACAAAAGATACGGTCAACAGAAACCTTCTACTGTGCTAATTAAATCTACCGTTTGTGCCCAGAGAGCCTTTCCAAGAGAAACCCTTTTCGGCCTACATTATAAGCTAACATAAGAATATACCAGGCCTTCCTTAAGCATATATGTAGTCAGGCCCTTACATATAACTTTTAAACACACATCTTACTTTTCCCTATAAGCATATTCATTACGATTCATTATGCAAACAATGAATTACATGTGCAACTTTAATATGGTGCACGTTTAAACTACTGCAATTACATTACATACACGAACTAATTCCTCTATGCATTATGTTCACACAATTCAAAAACATTACATCATTATCCTAACACCATTATACTGCTGAATTCACTTCGTTTCAGTGAACTATTCATTCTTTGCTAAACATGCATGAGTATACAATGAATATAAACGAACATATGTTTGAATACATGTGGGTGCGGCCTATCAGTGATTATGATGCACCCCTACAATTCACAAGAACATTTCGCTCTATCAGTTCCCCCCTTTGATGACTCCTGTCATCACATCCCATTCTACTCCCTCGGAGAAGGAACCAACCTAAACAGAACTTGTTCCCATCTTCCCTGATCTGAAGTTCTCCATGCTCTTGAGCCTTTTATACTGATTGTCCTGCAATCTTGCCAATCTCATGTCATTTTCCCTCAAAGCTCTCTTGACTCGGCCTGCTCGATACCATTTGTAGGCCTTGATCATAATCCACAAGCCAGCCACACAAACCACCAAGATAAGGAGTGGTCTCAGGAAGTACCCAAGGAATCCCTTTCCTAGGTTCGCAAACCAACCTCCCACTTGACCAAAACCCTTTCCGACCTTTTCCCAGGCCCCTTCTTCGGTCAAATCCGCTATCTTTGTGTGGATCATAGTGATGTTACTTATATATTTCTCCAGATCCTTGCTACGGTCTGGTATATAAGTGCAGCACTCCTGAACCTTCAGCATTTTACAGACTCCGCCCTCTTTTGCCAATAGGACATCTAAAGCAAGGCGATTCTGCAAAACCATACCCCTTATCGACAACATCTCTCCTTCCACCAACACCAACGACTTTGCTGTGTTCATCGAAAATTCATCCACCACAGTCGCTAACCTCCGGATCTTCACGTCATTCAAGACTACTCCTAGACTAGGTATCATGGCTCCAAAGATATCCCCCACAACGATTCCTGCACTTGCAGCTCTTTTCGTTCTTGAATGCTCTCCACCCTCCAGAAGATTTAAGTCTTCTGTATGGTAAATCTTTGGAAATATTATTGACAAATAACATGTTCCATACCAATTTGCAGGCAATCTCACATAAGCATTCTTCCCACATACGTAATACACCGTAGGTATCACTTGTACAGGACCTTGGAGAAAATCTTTTGCCACATCTGCCATGGTGAAAACATGATCACAAGTACTCTGTCCCACTGGAACCTTTTCGTAGTAAGTCTGATAACGCCTTATACACAACTTACCCCTCTGCTCCTTATCTAACGCTATAGGACCATAGCTTCCCTGGTCTTATGCAACCGTTCTTCCTCCGTCCAATCTGTCCTGTGATGCCCTAAATCTCGGGATTCAGTCAGCTTTCTATACCTATCTTCAACCTGATCTACAAACTTTCTCTCTACATCCGACATCAAGCATGTCAGATTGTGTCTGTGTGCGAATGCTGTATCCAATTCCAAACTCGGTATGAAGTACTTCCTCAGTCTGTCCTCGGTCTTATAATAGTCATACTTATTCAAATGCTTGTAAGCTGGAACTTCAGGAAGTACTGCGTCGAAATTGGAAAAGAAATACTCGAACTGATCTCTCTCATAAAACAAACTAAGCAAAAGACTACAAGAAATACCATAAGTCAGTGGAAGATGATGATATCTAATACCCTCATCCACCGAAGTAGGCAACTGCATACACACATAACAATCTTTCGCATCCATCACGTCAACATACTCATACAACAACTTAGCATACGCATTAAGCTTAAAATCACCCTTAGACAAATCTACATGTAATCTACGACTTTCTTCTAATATCATAGCTCTATCAGCTGCCCTGTCTACCCCCTTCTGACTAGGTGTGATAGGTGTGGGTGTCCCTGTCACTGCCTCTACTTCTGGCTCATGCGAACCAGTATATGAGACTACAACTACTATGATTATTGAAATTATCACACTACTTATAAGAATGCCTATAATCCACTTTGCTCTACGATTGGGATTTCCCGGCTCCATGATTTCGAAAGTTCTCAAAAGTCTTGGTTATCGCAAAGAACTCAGAAAAGTCTCTGTCCTTTATTTATGACTTGCTTAACCAGCTCGAGCAACCATGAAATCTCCGGGCTTTCCCTTTCCGATCACAACTTATTTACACAGTCCAGAAAAAGACTTCCCTAGTTTTCGTTCCTCTTCTTGTGGAAAGTCCCTAAGTTTATTCTTCTTCCACTTGGACCTAGGTTATCTTCTTCTTTTAGACTTTTATTTACAGTTCATTACTGATCCATAATGAGATCCTCATTAAGCACGACCAGAACGTGATACAAAAGTTCAAGACGCAAAAGCAGCACTTCGTGTGAAAACGGCTCAGCTCCGAAAGGCGGGAATTCGACCCGATGCAGAAGCAATTTTCGGACTTCACTCAGAAGTGGGGATTCGGAATCGTGAGTGTCAGTGTTCCGTCTATCTCGAACCCTGGCATCCGCAGCACCACCTTCACCACCAGTTTCGGGCTCCGACTGAACACTTCCACTGACTTCAGTCTCCCTGTATTCACCACCCCCTGCATCAAACACAGTGTAAGTCCACTCAGGGGTAGAGTATCTGCGACAAGGCACTCTTGTTCTCTTGGACCTTCGCCGACTGTCTTGTGCTTGGTCTTCGTCGCTTGCTTCGGTTTCAGATACTTCGGACACTGGAGCAAGGTCTCTCTCAGGTGCTAACCTCAGGTTCAGTCGCCTCTGTCTTTCAGGCCAACTTTCAGCACTTCTGTTCGTTCGTCTGCCTTCTCCTTCTATGCCCAGTGCACTACTTCCTCTTTCTGTTGCATTTGACTCTTCTCCGCCCACTGCACCTTCTCTTTCTTCGGTGCCTGAGTCAGGGTTCGAGATGTGGAAACCCCCTTCTGCTTGCTCTAGTGCACCACCAGCTGTGTCAGCGACCCTTACAGCTTGACTTGTCCTCTCATGTGGCCCTACCACGTCAGCTGGGTTTTCATTTACGAGAGGAGCTGTTTCTTCCAAGGGTGCTGGAACTCTGCGGGTATGGGAAGCATGCACCCAGTTCGGCAATCCTCCACACTTTACTGCTGTGTTCGTGATAAGTATCACCTGATACGGGCCACGCCAACGGGCATCCAAGCAACTCTTCCTCACGTGCTTCCGGACGAGCACCCAGTCACCGGGACACAAGTCGTGGCACAGATCACTCGAGGCTGGAACCACAGCTGCTTGCACCTGCTGGGATACAGAACGGACCACATCAGAGAGTCCTTTACAATAATCGAGAATCAAATCATCAGTGATGTTTATCAAGGCTGTAGTTGGTACTGCTGGCAGTCTCATTGCCCTCCCCATTATTATTTCATGGGGGACAACCCGGTCTTTCTGTCTGGGACACTTCGCATGCTCATGAGCACCAGTGGCAAGGCGTCGGGCCATTTCAGGGATGTTGAAGAACACATTTTTGCCATCCGGGCTTTCAAAGTTCCATTAACTTGTTCCACCATCCCAGAAGCCTCTGGTCTGTAGCTACAGTGGAGTCTCTGGTCAATGTTCAATGCTGCACAAAGTAACTTCATGATTTCGCTATGGAAGTGCCCACCTCTATCTGATTCCAAAGAGGTCGGGATCCCGAATCTAGGGATAAGCTCCCTCAACAGTAATTTAGCCACTGTCAGAGTGTCACACCTTCGTGTGGGGTATGCCTCCACCCACCGTGAGAATATACATACTATCACTAGAATGTACCTCAAGCCATTGCACCTAGGCATCTCCACGAAATCCAGCTGTAATCTATTGAAGGGCCCTCCTGACCTTCCAATATGACTCAGTGTGACTACAGTTTTCTTTCCAGCATTCATCTGTTGACATGTAACACACCTCTGACATACCGTCTCAGCCATTGCTCGGAACCGTGGGTTATACCACGTCTGTCTGAACACCCTCATCATTGCGTCTCTACCCAGGTGTGCCTGACCATGTATCAATCTTGCCATCGGACTCAGCAATTCTTCCGGCAACACAGCTCTCCCATCGTTTGATACCCACACATCCACCTCTCCTCTCTCGCAACCAGCTTTGATCCAGCCCTCTCTTTCCTTGGTTGAGACTTCATCTTGCAATCTCTTAAGCTCTTCCCAAGTGTCTGCCATGGCCAACATTATGCTGAGATCGGTTCCCTCTTGGCTCTCTTCTATCTCCCTGCCTGTGTATATGCATCCTTGTTCTGCGCAGAAGCGGGCTACCTCATCTGCGTAGTTATTACCCAAGGATACAAAGTCCTCCCCCTTCCCATGGGCTGAACACTTTACAACAGCGATTTCTTTCGGATGCTGTAATGCTTCTAACAATTGTCTTACATATTCTCCATTACGAATGGGTGAGCCAGATGATGTCAAAAATCCCCTCTGAGACCATAACTGCCCGAAGTCATGCACCACGCCAAAGCCGTATTGGCTGTCTGTGTAAATCGTGATTCGAATTCGATCAGCGGCCAAACAGGCACGGGTCAAGGCAATGATCTCAGCTACCTGCGTGGAGCGTACTCCTTCTAGGCAAGCGGCGTCGACCACTCCTGAAATAGTACATACAGCAAACGCTGCTCTCAATTGCCCCACACTGTCTCTTAAGCATGAACCATCGACAAAGAATATTTCATCTGGGTCATCCAATGGCTCATCGACAATGTCAGGTCTCGGTTTGGTGCAAAGTTCGGTCACATCGAGACAATCATGGTCCTCACAATCTTCATCATCTGTGTTCGGTATAGGCATCAATGTCGCAGGGTTCAAGATGGAGCACCTTTTCAGAGTCACATTCTCTGCGGCAAGTATGACTTGCTCGTACCTTGTTAACCTATTGTTCGTTAGGTGCTGGGTCTTGGTCCTGGTCATTAATAACTCAACCGAATGTGGTACATGTACAGTCAATGGATGTCCCATTACAATGCTTTCACATCTTTCAATGCTGACACCTGTTGCAGCAACGGATCTTAGACATCCGGGCAACGCAGAAGCTACTGGATCTAAAGTAGCTGAAAAATAAGCAACTGGTCTACGGACACCTCCATGGTTCTGAGCTAACACTGCTAATGCACATCCTCCTCTCTCGTAACAAAACAATGAAAAGGCCTTGTTGTAATCAGGCATTCCCAGTGCGGGAGCCCTGCACAAATCATCTCTCAACTGCAGGAATGACATCAAGCACTCCTCGTCCCATGGTACCGGATCACTCACATCCTTGTGTGTAAGCCTCTGCAGAGGCTTTGCTCTCAAGGAGAAACTAGGAATCCACTGTCGACAATAGCCAACCATTCCCAGAAACATCCTAACTTCCCTCTGTGTAGTGGGTACCGCCATGCTCATTATTGCCTCAATTCGATCTGGTGACACCTTCCTCTTGCCTTTTTCTAATCTGTGTCCCAAGTACTGTACCTCATTCAAACAGTACTGCAGCTTGTTCGGGGACACCTTATGTCCATTCTCTGCTAAGTGGTTCAACAAGGCTACTGTGTCAATTCTGCAAGCATCTTCTGTTTCTGAGGCAATGAGCAAGTCATCTATGTACTGCACGAGAACTGAGTTCTGCGGCAACACAAGACTCTCAAGGTTCTTCTTCAGGATCTGGTTAAAGATCGATGGACTTTCCGTATACCCTTGAGGGATACGACACCATGTTAACACGTGATTCTCTAGCCTGAACGCAAAAAGAAATTGGCTTTCCTCGTGGAGCGGTATCGAAAAGAAGGCTTGACACAAATCGATAACCGTAAACCACTCGGCTTCACATGGGATCTGGAACAGTATTACTGAAGGATTCGGTACCACTGGACAACAAGGGACAACTATCATGTTGACCTTTCGCAGGTCTTGCACGATCCTGTATTTCCCGCTCGGTTTCTGTAGTCCCATTATGGGCGAATTACAGGGACTACCTCTGATCTCTTTTAAAATACCCTTCTCAATGAAAGTCTCGATCACAGGTTTTATTCCTGCAATCGTTTCTGTCGACAGGTTGTATTGAGGTGTTCTTGGGAAATCAACATTCTGTTTCACCTCAATCCGCACTGGTTCAACCCCTCTGATTAAACCTATTTCGTCTCCTGCGAAATCCCACACCACAGGCGACACTGCGTCTCTCAGATCATGTGGAAGTTCTTCCACAGTCACCATTGGGTACAGATCTATACACAGATGCTGATTGGCCATCTTAAAGTCAGCATCATCATCTCTCGTCTGGACCTCCACTCCTCGTGGTGTACAATAAATCGTGCAGTTCAATTTGCACAACAGATCTCTTCCCAAAAGACAAACTGGACTCGTGTCACATACTACAAACTGATGTCTAGTTTGGAAAGTACCTATCTTTACTAAGATCGGTTCTGTCAATGGGCTGCTCATCTTCTTGTTCGCTACTCCGACAACCTGGATTGATTGTCCCGAGAGGGGTAGGTTAGGGACTACTGCAGATCTTACAGTAGACCGGGTAGCTCCAGTATCAACCAAAAGTGTTGCAGGATTGCCCTCAATCTCTGCCTCTACAAAAGGTCCTCTCTGGTCTACCTCCAAGACCGCTCCAAGTGTGCAGTCTTCCTCCCCCTCAGGCACCGTCAGGATAAAGGGTCTAAGCTATCCTCAGCATAGCGTTCGAACAGGGGCATCTGTTGGTACGTTCGTGTTCCTTGTGAAAACTTTGGAGCTTGGGGAATCTGAGCATGAGAATTGTAAACCCCCCTTTCATCGTTCTAGGTCTCGTTATTGTGTTAACCACCTCTTGCGCGGGTGCCTGAGCCCCTCTTCCTCTTCCTGTACCTGATTAGCTGGGTTCAAAGGACACTCGCGTTTCCAATGTCCGACCTGGCGACAAAGATGACACGCAGTGGTCTTCTTTAGTGTGGCCACGTCCACTCCTGTCTTGGGGTCTACTGGTTTTCCCTTTCCCTGTACTTGCCCATTCTGGTTTCCCTGGAAATTTCCTTGCTTTCTCCCCAAGGTCCCTCCACTAGGCTGATTCTGTGCTGTCTGCATCTGGACAAGCATCAATTTGTCTTTTAGCTTTCGGTGTTTCGAATCCACCTCATCACTACAGTATCTCGCGTACCGCAAAATTTCATCTAGTGGCTTGTTCTGCCAGCAGATCAAATGGTGCTGTATCATGAGGCTGATTTCCCCTCTCAGACCCGTTACAAACTTTGAGACAAACTGTCCCATATCCTTAGGGTCCAAAACATCTAACCCACTATACTGTTTAAAACTTGCAGAAGTCTTTCATAGTATTCATGCACCGTTTCCTTGGGTTCTTGTACAGTCCGATCTATCTTAACCCAATCTATATCCTGAGGTGAAATCTTCGACTTCAACCATGTAATCACCTGCTCATACTTTTTCATGACATCAGGTGATGGACCATTTGTAACCGCCTCTCTTTTCGGTTCCGAAGTCGGCCACTCAATAGCGACTTTACATGCTGTCCACAAATCTCCTGGTACCACTATGTCAAACAAAGTGTTCAAATCAATCCACAATACTTTTGAAATCTTCACAAACCGCTCAACCTGCTTGTACCACTCCACCGGTTTTTCCCTCAGCCGAGGAAAATCATTTGTAAATGCAGCCAAATCACCTCTATTCCACGGCACATGCACGTACCCTCCATTCTGTACTTCTCGTAAAGGAAAATTTCCTACACCCGTCGTCCCCCTCCTGGCGGCGGCGTTTCCCCTTCTGCTCTCTTTACTGGTTTCTTTTTGGACCACCTTTCTTCCCATTTGTCCAACAAAATCCATATTCTCATTCCTATGATCAGGTCTCTGGTGTGCGTCTTTAATCCTGTGATTCTTTTCTCCTCCAACTCCTGATCACTGTAATGCAATCTGTGTGGTCCCTGTAACGCTTTAGTTTTATTCAGGTCCACCTCATATCTTTTGGCCAAATCCCTCAATCTATCATGTGCCATTCTAGCTTTTCGAGTCACATCTTTTGCTACAAACAGCAGCTCATCTGATCCATAGATTTCTATCCTTTCCAAAGGCAGACCCCCACTGATCATTTCGTCTACCTCTGCTTTCAGCCTCACTACGTCTAGCAACCTTGCCTGTACTGCACTCCTCAGTACATCTCGACAACCTGAGCCGTCCCGCTCATCACAGTCACTATTCTGTCCTTGTGACCTATTCCCTTCCATATTCCTGGAACCTGGTCTGTCTTCCGAGACATTTTGTGCCCTATCTCTTTGCATCCTATCCTCTTGGTTCGTTACTGTTGGTGTCCACTCCCTCAAAGCTGACTTAGATTCCCGTAAAGACCTCGGTCTTTCCGGTCTCTCCTCTTCTCGCCCACATGAAGAGTCCGCAGTAGCCGGTAACGGCGTACTTGTGTCTATTGGTCTTGGGAAATGAACCACCCTTACTCCAAACCCATTCCCACTCTCACTGTTTCCTTCTTCCCTTCTCATCGGCACGGAGCTCCCTTCTCTCACTCGGTCTGGGTCATATACCGGTACTATAGGGCCAATGGTAACCGGTACTGTCAAGGAGTCCGGTAATCTTGTGTTCCCCCAGGAGGCTGTGTTATCATAGACGCCGTAGCCCCCTCCGTTCCTGTGGAAATTCTTCCCACTACTCTCATGCTAGTCTGGTTCTGACTCTCATCAACTATTGCCACTGCTGGGGTTGTCTTTCCCTCTTCTGAATCTGGGTTAAATGGTGGTGGCCTCTCCGCCAACATCCTATCCAACAGACTGTCATCTAAATCACTGTCATCCTCATCGATTCTTGTAATCTTTCCATTTTGTATCAGCAGTGGGTATAACTTATCTCCTTCGATCGTGTCTGCTCTCCACCTTTTCTCCAAGGCATCCCATTTTGCATCTTGAAATGCCCTGACCGATTTCTTCACCCTTTCCTGGCATCTGTCCTTCTTCCTATCATACGCTGCCCTTATCCACGCATGTAGTGCCTCAAACTGTGTTGGTCTAGGTAGTGGTCGTAATGAAGCCATTACACTCTTGAGCTGGTACAGCACCTCTAACCTGAAAGTACCATATCGAGGGAACGACAAATCTCCCTCTGTTTCTGTCATTTTATGCCAATTCTCGAGCCAAATTATAGTATGCAATCCTACATTCTTTGCCATATAATGTGCTGGTGTGTCCTCAGGAGGAGCTTCCTCTCCCTCCCGAACAACCACATGTCTATCACCTCTACAAAGTTCTCGTAAAGCTTTAAAACATTTCATGATGAATCAACTTTGTTATTCGTACTCAAAATGTCCGCTTTTACTTCCTGATTTCAATCCTCCAATCCCAGCGCGGCTCACACCAACCGGCCTATCGCAGCGCGGCACTTGTCTGACGTCACTTTTCCTCCGCTCGCAGCAGTTCCCTCCTTTCTAATTCACTTGTTCTCACTCGCATCCGTCCCAATTATACTCTGAAATAATGTCCGTCCTACCGAACAATTACCTCTCTGACCATCAGTCTTACCAATGACCGATCAGTCTCTTGAGCTTGTTGACCTCAATCTGGCAACCGTCTGTCCGCGAAACGACCGGACAATCGCCTTTAGCACACTCGATAGGATTCAATCACTCGATGTTTTGCACACAATAACCTACGACCTGCGTTAGTTATTCACACACTCACTCATGTGTTCCCTATCTTCAGTGGGTCTGTCAATGACGTCTCGTGACCCCCACAACTCTGGTCAACGTTCTCAACTCTGGGTGTATTCTACACCACAATAAATCTCCCGGTCCCCGCGCGCTCACGGTCCGTTTCTCAATCACACAACTTTCGTTCCAACTCCGCAAGACATCACACAACAATATAACACCGCAATCTACCAAACATCACTCTTTTCATACTCACTCTACTACGAACTGCTACTTCCGCCGCACCGTCACTCTCCGTCAGTTTTCCGCGACCTCCGACATCCTTTTCCCGCGGTCCTCTGGATCTGCGTCACTCGGGCTCTATGGGGCAACTTAGTCTCCTATCTTGCTCTAGATCTCCCCTTACCATCAAAGGTAACCATCCTACTCTGCTACCAACTGATAACGCCGATTCTTATCTAATTATCTATAAGAACCTTCTGGCCGCCAAGATCTTTTTACCTGTTGAATAGTGTAAAGGAGAGAATCTCATCAGGTTAGATATCAGCATTCATTTTGTCTGAAAGGACCACTGACTCCGAATTCAAGTTTGAGAATTTATTATCGCCAAAAATAACTGAACGTGCAGGCACCTCAACACGAGGTTAAAGAAATAGATGGGCACTAATACAAATAATAATCTACGCAGGAGTCTCATCCGACTCAGGATAAGAAGAATAGACAGTTCTAGGAGGACCAACCAGACTATGATTGCCCCTATTTCTAAGTTGCTCTTCATGGGCCTAAACAAGCTTAAAATCAATTGCTGTCCCTACACTAACGCTAAGTGACATCCCTGCATAACGATTTTCCCAGGCAAGAAAGAATAAAAGGTGTCAGCTGTGAAGACTTCCTAAGAAGTGCAATCACCATATACCTAAGCTCAGCTCTGTCCTTCTCTCAGGTCTCCCCTACCGCTTCTCTGGCCTCCTCCCTCAGGGCACTATCCCTAATACAAAACCATACTACAAAGGTACACGCCTTGTTTACGCCCTCTTGGCCAGGTCTTCTTTCTTGTGCTTTTCCATTGAAACGGTGACTTCATCCTGGACGGTTTCGTTGACCTTGAGTCCCAGGCGCCTTCTCCGCTGAAAGTATCATCCCTAAATTCCATTGCACTTCCCGTACCATGCCTCCCATCTTTCTAACTTTTGAAAACAAAGAGTTAGTCTTTACTAACGAGACATGTGTCCTTGCACCTGCAACAAAAGATACGGTCAACAGAAACCTTCTACTGTGCTAATTAAATCTACCGTTTGTGCCCAGAGAGCCTTTCCAAGAGAAACCCTTTTCGGCCTACATTATAAGCTAACATAAGAATATACCAGGCCTTCCTTAAGCATATATGTAGTCAGGCCCTTACATATAACTTTTAAACACACATCTTACTTTTCCCTATAAGCATATTCATTACGATTCATTATGCAAACAATGAATTACATGTGCAACTTTAATATGGTGCACGTTTAAACTACTGCAATTACATTACATACACGAACTAATTCCTCTATGCATTATGTTCACACAATTCAAAAACATTACATCATTATCCTAACACCATTATACTGCTGAATTCACTTCGTTTCAGTGAACTATTCATTCTTTGCTAAACATGCATGAGTATACAATGAATATAAACGAACATATGTTTGAATACATGTGGGTGCGGCCTATCAGTGATTATGATGCACCCCTACAATTCACAAGAACATTTCGCTCTATCACCTGTTTATGAAAGCAAATGAACTAAAAACAGCAATGATGCTATAATCAAGATTGCAAACAATCTGTTTATTCTTATATAATCAGTTTGCCTGATTATATGTCGCAAAATATTCCATGGTGCTGTGAATTCTATGGTAAAAACCTTACCATAACCATGTTAAGCATTTTACATGAAAAATCAGTTTTAACCTTCAGGTTTGTTTTGCAATCCCCTTTAGTGCTTTAGAGAGGGAATTACGTTTTCCACATAATTTTATAACGTTTTCATATTTTTACCGGACTCAGTTGTGTTTTTAACCTGTCAAAGTACAGCTGCAAAAATCTTAATTTTAGGTAGCCTTCTTAACAAATATGAATACTACTAGAGATATCCCAAGCAAGCATAGATGAGGAATAAAGGCCATGAATCAGCTACCAGCATTGGCAGGTAGCTGCGGTGGGTAGCATGGAGTAAATGTGATCTGGTGTAAACTCCCTTTCACTCTGTGTTACGTCTTCTTTAACTCTTGTTTAACCAGACCCAAGTCCAGTGACGGCTTGCGTGTATTTAGGGTGGTGGGGCGGACAAAATACAGATGGCATTAAAATAATTTTAAAAAAGGAACTTACCTTGCTGACTTGCCACAGGACGTCCTCCTGGCTCGGGTGTCTTCGCTACTGGAATTTCCAGGCCCAGGAAACTGCTCTCACAAATCTTGGCATGTCTCTCAGCATTAGAGACATGTCAGGATTGAAGGAAGCGGCCTCGCATCGCTCTTAAAAGCACTGGAGGTCTGCGCTTTCTCTCACCCAGCTGTCTTACACAGCTAGGTTAGAGAAGTTTAAAATGCGGATGTCTGGCTGGCCATCGCAAGAGGGGCTGCCAAAGGGACATCCGCACTTTACACATAAGTGTACAGCTCCCTGCTGCCACTCAGCAGCCATTGTCCCGCCCTGTCCTGAGAATTCGTTCAGGATGCTCCTCTGCTCTTATGGAGGAGCCGCCCCTGCCCAACTCAGACTTAGCACAAAGACCCACAACAATCCAATTTCTTTCTTTGAAACGATTCTTTATTAAAACAGAAATTTTTGCAGAAAAGCCTCACCAAGGGTCATATGCCGGCAGTTGTCAAACTAGGTATCATCGAAGTAAATGCATTAATCTCATGAACGTAAACATCCACACCATACATAGTACTTTGCAGACACTGCATCAGGTCCGATCATGGATATATACATGCATAAGTAAGGAGTAAAGGATTAGTTAGGGAGTAAGGAAAGGGGGTTCTGAAAAAACTCCCCAAAAGACTCCTAAGATACTGTAGAGTAATGAAAGGTAAGAGTCCAGCAACAGGAGTAACAAAAGCAGCCATGGTCCGTGCAGGTAACAGCGGTGGGGTGGTGGGGCCGGGTTAGGGGGGATTTCGAGGGACGAAGCAGAGGGAACATTTATTATTTATTTAATTTTCCCTCTGCATCGTCCCTCGAAATCCCCCCTTGCCCGGCCCCACCGCCCCACCGCTGTTACCTGCACGGACCGCGGCTGAATAAAAGGACCATTCCCTGTCTGTCCCATCCCTGGTTTCTGTATCCGCACCGTCCCTCATCCAAAAACACTTGAAAGTGAGAACCATGGGTGATAGCAGTGGAGAAAATACAGGCCTCCAATCTCTTTTCAGCACTGCAGTATCCGTTAACATGGTTTACTGCAATAACAGAGC
Source organism: Calotriton arnoldi (assembly GCA_963921515.1). Taxonomy (NCBI): domain Eukaryota; kingdom Metazoa; phylum Chordata; class Amphibia; order Caudata; family Salamandridae; genus Calotriton; species Calotriton arnoldi. Next base: position 2,146,941 of record CAWUFW010002399.1, on the reverse strand, counting down.
TCCTGGGTAGCAAAGGGAAGAAAGCAAGGCCACAGCAGAGGAAAGTGTAGATCAAGCACAGCATTCCCACACCACCTAGCTTGTCTCTACAAACCCACAAGCAACATGAGCTTACTCCCTGCAGTTGTTTCTGATTTACGATTGTGAGGACAATGGTTTAGTCTGAATACTGGTGCATTTGCTACTCAGAATGGACAGTCAACTCTACAATACCGGTCTAATCATACATCAACAAAACCTTTGGCAGATACCAAAAATGGTGGCCTCTGCCTAAGTGGTTTGAGTCTCTCTCAAGGAGGGGCGAAACTCCCAGACAGCTTTCCCCCCTGTGCCCAGCCTGCAAATGCAGTCCAGGGAAATGCCAACCTACTGATCGACTGGTAAAATGCATTCTAGTACCCTGGATTCTCAACCAGGATCATTTGACTAATGGTTGCACAGGGGTCAGGAAATGCTCCCATATATTGGCTTGGAAAAAATGCTGATTGATCATTGACCTGATACATCTGCCTCCTATGGCATGCCATTACCATAATTTCTCTAAAAAAATCATTCACCACTATATGGTGAAGTGGCCTATTTTCATTTCCTCACGATACATATTTTAGTCACCACCAGAGAAGTAGTAAACCACCTTCTGTAGTGTGACATTGTGATTGGGGTACCCGAGACATCATGCAATATGACCGAGGCAGCCATCAACTGGACAGGAGGTCCTCATGGTATCATACTTTGAGGTCTTATAATGTACATCAGTGGAGAAGACCCAATGATATGCAGGATGTCTCTTTCAGTCTGCCGGCACCTCCAAAATGTGAGGGCTGAAACTAAAGCAATACAGACACTGGGGTGACCAGTGCTATTCATGGAAAAATGTAAAGAAACTAAGTTTCAATCTCACATCACTCAGCACTCCTATGGCGACCCTGGCTAGCAGACCAACTGTCCTCTGTGAAATCTGTACAAACCTCTCTTGCCACTGACATCGCAGGGAGTCTGCAGTGGGAACAGAGAAAAGCGGGTCAATTACAGTCCCATAGAGACTGGATATCACCTCTCTAAATGCATCCCACTTCTTCAGGTATGACTATATGTGAGAACATGTACTATATGTGAGAAGATGGTGGTACAAACGCCACAGGTCTCAGGATCAATTTAAAACAGTGGGACAATTGGGGATAGCACCTTATCTGGGTGTCCTGTGGCCCATATTCTTACTGCAGAAGTTGAAAGGTTTTAAGAAGATCCTCAGATAATAAGTCCTGTATTTGCTTGATGCCGATCAGTTTGACCATCAAAGTGCCCCACCCCTGATCTTAATCTTGGCATTTCACTACAGTGGCACTTCCACCTGTAGCTGCAGATGTATCTTGAGAAGTCTATGTACTGGCCTCCATTAAATCAATGCAGAGAATTTCATAGGTTTTGGGCCACCTCTGTGTCAGCGTAGAAAAATGTCCATCCCCCCTTCCTCACAGACAGTTTGCGTTTTTCAAAGGGTAACCACATCGGGGTGGTGGCAGTGGTATGTCCAATACAATAAAGGAGAGACTTGCAGAAAAAAACAGAGATGCCACCCTTCCTGAACATCCAGCAGATACTCCCAGGAGTTACAAATCAACAGTATTGTAAGCATAGGCCAATTTACCAACCCAATTCCGCCTCTATTTGTCAGATTCGGCAGGAGATAAATGTGTATCCTGCAGGAGGGCTATCTCTTAGCATTTTTAATGCCAAGTATGATAATCATTTCTTAGGCATACACACCACCCATCCTCCTACTCGTGATTGTCGGACTGAACAGTCCTGTCAGTAAGTCAGCTGAATAGATTCTCTGCCTCACTGTGCTTCATGCTGCAGCTGTTAATCGGAATCAACATTGTTGGAGGTTCAGCAGCCCATGTATAATGTACAGTTTTCTGAGCTGTGGGTGGAGTGCCAGGAGTTTCCTGCATTTTGGGTTAGTTTCAAACAAGAAATCTGCAGGGACATCGCTGTTCTGGGACAGAAACAGGCAATTATATTTCTTAGTGAAATATATGAACTGTCTCATCTGCTGGTATCTGACAAAGCAAGATATAATGTATTTTGTGGCATCTCTCTTGGAAGACCAACAAGCTTGAATTCTGTGGGAAATTTGAACCTGAAGTTGCAGCATGAACTCAGATTGCAACAGTTCTGGGAGGAATGCCATCAGGAATTTTTCAATGAGCGATTGCTCTAATCCTTCAGGCACTCCAATAAAACATAGACTATTTTGCCTGTTCCTGTCCTCCAAATCCATGAACTTCTTCTGTACAGTCCATAGTTCCTGTCCCAATCCTGGACCTCTGCCCATTTGGTCCAATTGGAATTCCACTGCCTCGATTCTCTGATCTGAGGTATCTAGTCTGCCCTGAAACAAGGCTGTGACTGTCCAGATCAATTTCACCTTGGCAGTTGTTGCCAAAGTGTTGTCTTTTAGTGAGCAGGCAAGGAATAGGCAAAGCGCATAAGTGAAAAGACGGAATCGAACTTTAGACGAATGTGTGGCTTCAAGGCCAAACCCCCTCTTTCACCCCTATGGGGCCTGCCATAGGGAACAAAACAAGAACCAATTAAAAAACTGGTGAAGTCCCTCAAGAAGATTGGTAAAAATAAGTGTTATATGTAATTACGAGCATGTGATTGTGAGTGCTGTGGCACTAAGTGCACAAACCTGAACAAACATAATAAAAATATCCCAAATAGGGTAACAAGTAGGATCTCCATTCAGTTTGGTCCTGAAGAAATTCAACCAACCAGTTACTGGTGCTTTTAAAGCTGAAACATGTAGACCTTAGATTTTGCAGTACACAATCAGTTCCAAAAACATTGCTTCTCTTTTAATATAGTCAGGGGTCCGATTAAAAAAAAAAGGCCATTAATAAATTTGAATAATTTGGTTTGGTACCCAAGGCAATCTCAGATATAAGATCCCCATAAAAAAGACTACCAAGAGCTCCCTTGAATTCCACAAGGTCTAGCCCAGCCAGATACCTAGGTGTACCTAGGTTAACTCAATAATGAAGCCTGCCACTAAGAAAGCCAATAGTGGGTGAGAGTCCTTTTAAAAAACATGTGTTTTTGCTTGGCCTGGTGCAATTTTGTAGGTACCGCTCATAAGAGAGTATTCACTTCCCTTTGATGTATTCATGTGCAGACTATGGTCAGCCAATCTGCACCACCTCATTCTATTCTATTCTATTCAAGTCTATTTAAGTCTATTCTATCTATCATTCATGTAAAGCACATGGCTACCCGAAGGCCTCCCAGTGCTAGAACAGGCATCGCAAGTCACTTGATGACCACAGAGGGGGAATCAATTCCTAAACAGACAAGGTTTAAAGGCCTTACCCAAAGAAAGTTCATGGTCCAATTGATGCAACTCTATAGGTAGGGTGTTTCGGAGTTTGGGAACCAAATAGACCATTGAGTGGCCTCCCCATCAAGACCTGCGAATCTTCCCAAAAAAACGCGCTATAAGACTTTAAAAGACTATTCTTTTAGACTTCTGTTCTTTTTTAAAAGCACTGGCTCGTCAGGTTTTCAGTATTTAAAACTAAGAGAATGCTCGAGCCTCGGTCTTCAACTGCAATTAAGGCATATAAACACCTGGGAAGACTGTGGACTTTCTGAGTTAAGGCATTTTATAGTTCAAAATAGACCAATTTCTTGGCAAGAGGTAATGGTGAGAGCAGAGACCCATCGAAAGCCAACGTTCCTGGAATATTTACGGGTTATTTATCTCCTAAAAAATACCAGTAGTATTTTAAATATTCCCAACCAACTTGTTGTAGCCCTTTATGGGGCTAAGTTCAAAGGGTAGGTAACTGGTATAGGTTGCTACATAAATTGAGACAAGCTACCCTGATAGAAAACCATTTGGATAAAATAACCCGGGAGACCGGAAGTAGGCTGGCCGAGACGGAATGGGAGTCCATCTGCCATCTAGGAAGCAAATCATTGCGTGCCGCAAATTTCAAAAGGATGACCTTCCTAGCGAGATGGCTCTCGTATTTTACTCCGGCCGCCTTAAATAAAAGATTTCCTGGAACTGAAAACAGATGTTTTCGCTGCCAGATAGATGGTGAAGGTGGGTGGCTCCATACTTTTTATGCATGTCCAGGACTTAGCCTTTTTTGGGAGGCAGTCTTTACGGATATTAAGCAGGCAATCGGAAAGAGCATTGTGCTCGAAGCCGAAGCAGCGTTGTTTGGAATCTGTAGAGATGAAATGAGGTTATCCGCACCCGAAAAAGCCTTCATATTTATCTCTTGCACAGTTGCTTGCTCACTAATCTTACAAAATTGGAAATCTAGGGAAGCTCCCTCACATTTGAAATGGTTTAAAAAGATGAAACGAACACAAAAATTTGAAGAAGTCTATGCTAAGAGGGTAGGAGCGACTAGAAAATTTGGGAAAAACTGGAGGTTTTTTAATGAACTAGAAAATTTTAAAGAAAGTTCGCAACACTGGGGAGGGTAAATCTACAAAGTAGTTTTTATCAAATGAATCAGTACTTTTTTCTATTGCACTCTAGTAGCACTCGCACTTTCAAAGGTCTATTTAATCGAATTTTTTGTAATTTGGCTAATGTTGAAATGAATCGTCAAAGCACCAGCACTTTATTGGCACTTTATTAGTATTGCACTTTTACTGCTGCTATTTCGAAAAAATGTACCTGTAGTCTGCCTAGTGCATGACTATATGATGAGTTGCTGCTATAGTTTTAGTTCTTTTCTATAATGAGAGGCTGTCATAATGATCTTTTGTAGAAACTGGTTTTTTTATAATGTTTTCTATATTGTGTACTTCTTGAACCTAATGCTCTGCTCAATAAAAAATAAAAATAAAAATAAAAGACCTGCGAATCTTATGAATGTTCAGCAGATGTGTATAGGAGGATCTGAGAAGCTTACCATGAATGTATGGAGTGGCTAAGGGTCTTAGCAATGAGGGGCCTTTATTGTTGAATGCCCTGTGCATATTAAATAAAGCTTTGAAGTGCACTCACTGCTCCACCAGGAGCCAGTGTAGTTCTGCCAGACCCTTTTTGGCAGGCTGGTGTCTCATGATGTTCATGAGCAGCCGAGCAGCGGCGTTCTGAACAACCTGTTAGCTTTAAATCACATATCAGGGCGAACCGAGATATAAGGCATTACCATAATCCAGGCGTGATATTACAAGGGCCTGAACAATCAGTCTTCTGAGTTGCAGCTCTATACCTCTCAAAGGACTTCTCTAGAGAAGCACACTAACATGATAGAGAAGATAAGTTGCTTTTCCACTCCCCTACACTAGTACCTTCCAAATACCCTTGGCGCACTTGTCTTTGTGATTGGAGCTGTTGTGTTAGAAATCATGCATTTCTTTTTAGAGATGTAGGTGGTCAGTTTATACACAAGAATTCAATGGTACAAACCTTAATTTCCCCTCTGGAGATCCATCAAGTTTTCATCTAATCTCTTTCCTCCTTATGATGGGCAATAGTCAGAGACCATATTCAACAGCATGTTGAAGTTTTTTGCTCCTGGACATCTGTCATTTGGGATGTCATATAGCATTATAGCAAGCTTCTGTGAGCTATACTGGTTGTTAAAGGTCCTGAACCCGAATTATAGTCCAAGCAGCAGGCAGGGGCCTATTACGAAGGAAAGGGCCTTCATCAAAAGTTGTAGCCCGATGGAGAAGGGTTATAATGCCGTTAGAACATCCCACTCACTGAAGGTAGAGTGTTCTAAGTTAGAAAGGGAAAAACATAAAGACAAGCATTGGAGTGTTGAAGCCATACATACCAGCCATTTTGAGCCCTGAGTCTCTCCATTGTCTTCAGTGAAGCTCATAACATTCCAAAGTTCTATTAAAAATAGTAGAGCCAATGGCTGGAATTTGCAAAGGGCATTAGCAGGAGTTCCTGATGAGAATGATACTCAATTGTTCATACAATTTGAGTAGTGCCAATAGGATCACATGCTTTAGGTTACTCTCTTTTCAGGTAGCTTGAAATTCTAATCTCTACCACTAATTTTAAAACTCAGGCGTGATTATGCACCCTTTCAAGAAAGCCGATCACAGATCTGTTTAAATGAGCAATTTATCAGTTAAGGTGAGCCTTGCCAGAAACATCACTTGATGCATTCCCGTGCACTTTAGAGCCTTCATTTGCAAGGGAATTGATCTGACAAGACTAGGTGAGACAGACTCAGTCTGTGCAATTCAACTTCATAAGTTGCAAAGATCCAGCTTGCTGATTGCGCTGGTTGCCTGTTGGAGAGTGGAATCAAATTATGGTGTTTTGTCTTACTGGCAGATGTTCATGAGTAGCATGACTCTATCATGGGGTCAAACTCCCTACCTTTTCGAGCCACTAGGCTGGTTTCACAACATCCAGGAGTACTCCTAGGTCTAAGAAATTAAAAGTAAAATCTGGGGTAGGTCAATGTTCATGACTTTAGAACAATCTTCCAGCTCAATAATGGAAGAGAATACTCACCTCTAGCTCAGGAAAAAGGTAAAGCTAATACTTTTAAGCTAACCTTTGCATATAGTGAAATATGAATCAAGATTAAAGATATTTTGTCCTGTCTAGCACACAAGGTTCACCCTCATCAACCTATTCCTAACAGTAATAGAGAAAAGTGAGAGCAAGGTTATAGTGTTTACAGAAACATGGGAGAACTCTTATATAGGAGACTCTTCATCAGGGAATTCTGACCGGCAACCAGAGCCTAACTTGCGTGATGAATTCAAGAGTAACAGGACTCTCCCTGCAATGGAAAATGCCAGGTTTGTAATGTAGGAGACTATATATAACAGCAGAGCCAGACATGATCCTCAAAGGACGTTCAATGCAAAGCAAAATCAGCATCATAAGCGATGCCGCAGGCACACAACCTGTGCTATTCCTAAATCATTCATTGGGTTGATCAAAGCCACTTTTAACCCTGTAACTCGAAGTCTAATTTGAAGCTGATTTTTAATGATGATATAGATGCACGTTTAGTCAACCTCCCCATTCCAGAGTCTGACACGCTTTAAGCATCTGAAGAGAAACAATCTCCAGGCTTCGTGATCACTGATATAAGATCATGCACACTTCTTCACTGATAGGCATAGTAGAAAATGCTATAGCATTGCATGAAAGGGGCAATCTAACTATTGTAGTTTGATATCTCATATCAGAGTCTAATAAATTGAATGAACAACCTGCAGTATCACTTTCCATCAGTATGTTTGTAGATCCTTTTCTTTGGACAATCATTCCTGCTGAATATTTAGATCCCTTTTAGAAATTTGCAGGACATACTTTGCTGCCATTTTTTAATGTTTTAAGTTAAACCAGGTTTAAAAACAACACACCACCAACTTACAGCCAACAGAAAGCGGGTTCTCCCACAGTAGTTACAGGCACAATTACGACCTAGCCCTGTACATTTGGACCTGTATTCAGCAGCATACTGCATCAAATATCACTTAACGTTGCTTGATTTTGCTTGATCCTACCAAAATTGGTGGATAACACAGTAAGCTCTCTGAACTGTCCGAGTGCCAAAATTATCACTGCAAGTACTTTATGGTGAATTAAGACAATGCTGCTGCAGTATGCAACACAATATTTGTACATAGAATGATTGCTCTTAACTGCTTTTCATCTGCTGCAAAAAGATTGTTGCTATGAGAAACAAATATGAGGATTGAGGATATATATGTGAGAATCCTCACCATTTTCAGACAATGGCATTTTGTAGAGTTAACATGCAGAGCTGTCATTTCACTAAAGTTGTAGAGGCAGTGACAGTAACATTACTTACAATTTATTATCATTGGTATGAGAGGAAGTGGTTACAAATTATCTTTAACAGTAATGGCAGATTAGCTGAAGATTTTGACGAATGTTTATTGAACATTTGAGGCTACATGATGTAAATTAACAAGCCTACACATCCACAGTAGTTTGAATTGCAGTGTATGCAAAGAAAGTTGCACATCACAAGATCCCTTTGTACTCCTACATGATGCCCTGCTGAGGTATTTCCCTTCTTACCAAAGAAATTAAATTAGAATTTTATAATGGCGTTTACGTTTTACAATGCAAAAATAATTTCTGCTAATAAATCTTTCAATATAATGCAAGCACATGGTTATGTTGTGGTATAGCATAAATTAATGAAAAGGTCTTTGTTACTTTTGGAGCTAGCATAGTCTGTCACTCGTTCAACCGATGAGAAATCTCCAATTGTGACTGCCAGCATTTTGAGAGGCTTGTTATTTTAGATGGTAACAGATTTGTGTTCTTGACAGCCTTCATGTCAAACACAAAGCTGAAAACTGGCTTCAGGTCCTGTATATTATTTTCCTGGCTGTGGATTCACAACCAGCAAGCACTGGAAAAAAATGAATGATGTTTGCATGCTTGTAATTACCAATCACTGCAGCTTTAAACTGTGACCTATTCAAAGATGGTGAGATGTCTTGTTCAATTGCAAACTCTGCAGGGACTCTAACTGCCCATCCAGAAATTATTCACTGGCTCACGTCAGTGGAGAGTAGCAATTGTGCTCCTAATGGCTACTCTGGGTATAAATAGCATGCTGAAAATGCTCCCAAATTCACCTCCTGTCATTGTCCCTCCATTTTCAGCCTGCTTACCCAACATGATTTTAACTCCTTAAACTTACAAAGCCCTTCATCATTTGTGCCCTTAGGTCTAAAATCTAGATTAGCTCTACAATAAAATCACAAAATCTACATTTGTGTGTGATCAGTTGTTTTCTTTATCCAATATTTCATCACTTCTTTTCCAGTACTAATAAATGCAGTACTCGAAGGAAACTTCAGAGCAGATTGGAACATGAAGATATATGCATCTTTTCAATGCAATTATAGGTTATTTTAACAGGCATGAAAACTTCATGAGTCACTAACTTGACAGTTAAATATCCATCTCCCACCCAGACATGGTTGGTTGTCTGACTCCACGTGTGTTTGATTTCACCTCAGACCCTTTGGTCTACAGAGACATGATCTTACATGTTACTGACTCCACCATACGTCTTATGACCTTTCAGAGGCACCAACATAGCATGCAATGGAGCATACCTAACCCCTACTATTAACCCAGTCATTGGCCTGACATGTGAGCACGCCTCCATAGTCCTCTTCCACCAGTTTTCTGGACATTGTTTTCAGATGGGATTGACCCACATCAGCCTAATCAGCCTCCAATAATTAAAGGTACGGCAGATGACTTACTGTGCCCAGTTCTTTCTACAACTTCAACTTATCACACTATAGGTTGTTTGCACTCATCTAGATTGTGCTATCTTTCTTTGTCACCAGCTGTTTTTGTGACTGGTAGCACCCAAAGTCTTTTGCCCTTCAAGAAGTATTGGAAATCATTGTAGTTAACTGTGTCCCATATTGTCTTCATCCTCAAAGCATTTGCTAAACATTTGACTGACTTTGTCTCAGCCCCAAACCAAAAGGAAGTCCGGTCTACCTCAAGAAAACCCTAAACAGAGAAGTCGGGGTCAAGCTTCAAGAGTTCTCAATAGATGACTGGCAGAGAGGAAAAATGGAAGGGGTTAATGGATGCAGATAAGTGCAGCATGGGCATGGATGGGAACATGGTCTAAGTAAGAATTGAGACTCAAAGAAGTACTTTAAGTGGGAGGGGTAGCGGATCACTAATGTTTTTGGGACCGTCCAGAGACATAGACAGGATGAGTAGATAGGGACTTATGTACATTTTGAAGGCCATTTCTTTCTTGTGGACCTTCATATGTTCCTATTCTTGTTACATGTGCTAAAATTCACATTAGGCCAATTGCAATACAGGCTCATACATAAGGGGATGATAAGGCTAGGATGGGACTTGGGGAAATAAGTACATTTATTGTGATTCAGGTCCCTTTCTTAATATTTATATGTGATAACTTTTGTGTGTAATTCTTTATAGCTGCCTTTGGTTTATAAATCATATGCAGGCTTTATTCTGCGTTGCTTTGCTCACCTACGTTGTCTATTTCATCCTTCAATATCATAGGTACTGTTCTGGAAATGACTGTGAACCAGATGCAATAGCTGAGACTATAGTGCTACCTATTTAATAAACATTAAACAGAGAGGCTTTTAATTTTTTTTTTCCCTTGGTATAGATTTTAGTCACATGAAAATATTCTATCAGATAAACACAGTAAAGCACCCACCATCGAACAAAAGTATGAATTCACTACTTCCGCGCCAACACAGATTTGCTTTTCACCCTGGCATCAACAATGATCGTAAGCTGCCATGTGCAATTATGAGACATTGGGAGAAAATGTTTTGTGCGTGAACAGCAGTGCTGTTTTCCCTTGATGTTTTCACAGAAAAATAAGAATTGCGGTCTGCTCCATTTAGTCTTGATGATAATAGGCAACAAAATGGCTGTTAACAGAGGAATTATCTCATTTGAAAGATTTGTAGTCTTACAGTTCCCAATATTTTTCACTTTGTTACTGTTGTGAATTTTAATCATGCATAATCTGTAAACCCAACCTAAGCTAAATCCACTTTCCCACTAATTTACAGCAAAAAACATACTATGTACATCGGCACAATTTTTGTGTGACCTATCTACTTCATTAGGATACGCTGAGAGGGCTCGATTCACAAAGGGACTTACGTGTAGTAAAGTTACTCGTGGCAGAATCTCCGCATTCAGGGTGGAATATCCACACAAAGAACTGCAGAGAGTGCGCCGTACAGAGATTCCTCCCTGAGTGCAGAGATTCTGCCATGAGTGCTGAGATTCTGCCACGAGTGCGGAGAGTCTGTGTTCGTAACTTTACTACACGTAAGTCAATTTGTGAATCGGGCCCATTGACTTTGCTTTAAATCTGGTAATCAAGTGACTATTACTGTGACTGAGCTTGTGCACTACGTCATAAGGTTAAAGCTAAGAATAACATATTTAGAGCGAGTGAGTACGAGGTCTCAATGGATTAATGTGTCCATAGGAGACGTCTGTGTGCCCTCTCAGTCTTCATTCTCCAGGAGTTAATAATTAAAAGACCTTTAATAATGTAGTGGTATAAAATATTAGACTGAGCAGTGATGTTTTGGACAAAGGTTCTGCTACTATTTGATGTCAGTCTGATTTGAATAGATCTCTTCTACCTCTACCACTAAGAAAGCAAAAGTTACACTAAGGACCTGTTTTCAAGGATATAGTAAACATATTTAGGTCTTAACTTATTACAGATTTGAGATTCTGAACTCTTAAAAACTCAAAACTATTCAGTTTCATCAGGAGGAAGAGCTATTCAAATTGATGGTTGGGTATCATTATATGAATAGATTTTAAAATAATTACCTCCGTCAAAGGCTGAATGAATCTTAAAACGCATTGTTAAAAACACATATAGCCTTGAATTTGGATAGATGTAAGCTATATTCTCTTCCTTCTCAAAATTAGGTCTAGTGTATTTTGACTAACTGGGTGGATAAATAGAGCTGTAGATAACTTGTAATTATTTTTCAAGAAACAATGAGTCATTTGTCATTTGTAATACCATGAGAATTGAACAATACTGCAGCCAATTTTGTCAGGGTGTCACAATTTTCCAGAGAGGCTGCATGCAACCTGTTCTCTACCAGCTATTCAACCAGCCACTGAACAGTATTTAAGAAGGCAACAGGAAAATAAGGGGCAGGCAAAGGTAAGATAAAGGTCTGAAAGAAAACAAGTAGACCATAGTTTATTAAAGAGGAGCAGCGAAGCTCAATACTCACTCTGATTTATTTAAAGGGCTCATCCAGTGTAGAAAGACCAGTTCTTTTTAACCATTGCTGCATCTCTAACAATTAGCAAAAATAGAAATTCCAGAATGTTCCTTTATTTGATGACATCTGCTTGAGCTTTGACACCTATTGTGACACCATTCACAGGACACCCCCACCGAAAATTACCTCATAAAACCAGTTGGATGTCAGTCTGATTGTAAGAGGTCATTTGCTTTTAAGAGTTTTCTATCCAAAAATCACGTTTTTAGCATGCTTTTTAATAAGAAGTATGTAAAGCTTTTAAAAAAGAAAGATGTTCTGGAGAGATGAAATAGAGAGCTTACATCTGTCATCTGGTGACCCATCAAAATTTTAATAAATTTTTCCTGAAACGTTCCAATTTTAAAATCAAACATGCATTTCAAAAGGAAAATAAAGGAATAACAAATGGTGTTTCAGAATGTACACTGAGGAAGAATAAAAGACAATATATAATAAAAATTAACACATTTCTACATTAATTTCTAAAAAGTCACAAAGTGTTCAATAATTAAACAAAGTACCAAACAATTCAAAACTGCAAAGCAATTCTTCAAACCCAAATACAGTTCAGCAATCCTGTGAAACAATCCATTTGCCGTGGCAGGATGAGAGCAAGATCAATTGAAAGACCCATTTCCTAACAAGCTCTCCCTCCAATACCAGATGATTGAGGAAGACTGTCAAAGTCATGACACTGGACACCATCCAGAGGTATCATTACCTAGAGCCTTCAGCAGCAGCCACATGTATAGCCAATTAATACTAGCGAAGTTTTCTAGATAGTGTGTGATAGGCAATGATGTTAGCTAAACTCATTTTCCATAAGTAAAACCCGTCAGAAGGCTTCTTGAAGTAAAACTTGTCTCCATAAATGTATTGCAATGGATGAGACACCTTGCTGAACAGGAGACAAAGAAAGGGTTAATGGCTCAATTAAGTGAACTTGGAATGTGAACACAGTTAGACAGATGCATACTGCAATGCCAGTAACACTTCGGGGCTGATTTACAAAGTATTCAAGCAATACAGCGACACAAGCTTCTGCGCTGCACTGCATCGCATGAAAAGGACAATGCAGAGCAGTAACATATCTTATAAGATATGGCGCTGTTTCGATGTCCTCTGTGCTTGCGCACTTTGGGGCAGATTTACAAGCCCCTTGCGCCACTTTTGCGTCACTTTTCCCATGTTAAAAGTGGCGCAAAAGTGGCGCAAGGGGCTTGTAAATCTGCCCCTTTATGCTACCTTGCAGTCCAAATTACTATGCGTAGACATAGCTTCATACTTTTCCCACTTTGTGCGTGTGCTGTACAGTGCAGCACCCATGCAAAGTTCAAAAGATTTGAAAAAATCAAGCTTTTTTCTAACTTTACCCTGCCGCGAGCAGACATTAGTTGCTGGCACAACGTAGATAGGGATTTGCATCAAAATCCATTGGTGGTTGCTTGGGAAAGTCCATGTACCACCTATGGAACAACTCTTTAATGACAAATAGCGTAAAGTATCACAAAGTGCTACTTTGTATTACAATAGGGCTACTTTCCAATGCAAAACAAGATTTCTGCTAGAACGTAAACCCAAAAACAACACTTTGTGCTTGTTTGCGTCACTTTCGTGACTTAAACGCAGCACAAAGTGCTAGTAAATCTGCCTATTTGCATGGAAAGTGAAGTATAAGCAAATAACAGCATTATCTACCACACAGTGCAAGCACCACAGCCTTCTCGTCTCCAGTGAAGTGTTGCTCTTTGCATTGGTTCAATTTTACACTCTAGCATAGGTGCAGTTTCACACCTTGAATCTGAGAAATTTTTCACAAAGCACTTGTGGAAAGTTTTAAGATTCTCAATTTAGACATGAAATGTTAAAAGCAGTGTTCCTGTAATTCTCGTGCTTGGTCTTAAAACGTATTGTCATTTTAGGGCATCTGATCTGAACAATATGCCTAAAAGGACATTTGGGAAGTTTGGGGCTTTTTCATCATAACATGTGTTTGCTGCTGATGCGTTCTAATTGTCATTTGTTTACTGTCAATAAATACTTATAGAAAGTATGTAAAGGGGAATAAGGATTCTGGGCAAGTAAGTAGCATACGTGCGCAGCAGGCGCGCCACTGGTGCACCGAAGGCGCGAAAAGGCAAGCCCATCTGCACCCATCCACACCCAAATGCGGCCAGTGACCAGGAACTTTGCCTTTTTGCACCAGACAGGATAGGGTACTCAGTACTGCGTTTGCTCGCTCTTGGTCCTATTACGCCAGTTGCATGACTCTCTTCAATTAATCTGGGTGCTCATAATGATAGATGTGCTTACTGTGATTTTAAGACTGCTAATTCCTGCACAACTCTTATGAACCACGGTATGCCGTCTGACTCGATAACAGGCCTTAGCCAAAAGTAAACATACAGATGCCAAAATCGGTTCAGTATCAATTCTACAGTATTAACTGTCACTCCCTAGTGAAGCACCAAATGGAAATCTTCAACTTTTTTAGTTGCTCACAATCCAGACGTCCTTTTCTAACCGAAACATGGCTGAACGAAGCCTCAGTTCCAGCTACTATTGCCGCCCTACCCCACTGCTTACAGAATGATCAGATATGATTGACAGGACAGGACGCGGGGGAAGGATTGTGATTATTTTTATGTCATAATTTCAATACAAAATGATGAATCTGGAGATTCCTGACTGCGAGGCTCTTCTGTTCTCTCTGACAATGTCTAACAACTTTACTGTGTCTGGAACCTTAATGTATTGTCCCCCTAAACCAGCGGGTTTCTGGTGCACCTATATTTTAGAGGTCCTCTCGCCATTTACACTGAAATACGCTAACTTCACTGTATTGGGTGACCTCAACATTCACTTTGATCACAAAGAATGCAAAATAGCCTTGTCCATGATAGAGGATTTCGAAGCCTTAGATATTAAGCTCATTAACAGTTTGCCTACACATAGTGCGAAACATCTCGTCGACCCCTTGTTTGCAAGTCTAAAGAGCATGCAAACCAATTCCCCAATTTCCCTGGTGTGGTTGGACCACTGTGCAGAACCTTTCTCCTTTGAGATTGCATCCACACCCAGTGACCAGGTTCATGGCCCATCCTTGACATTGAGGAACTGGTCCAAACTCCAGGCAGGAGATCATTTGCCCATCAATGAGTCATGAAGTGGAGGCTGACTCTACCACTATTGATAACTGGCTCCAATCATCAATTGATGCTATACTGCCTTTGACCTGAGCCAGGCATTGCAAAACACTCCCCCTGGCACCATGGTTTAATGAGGCACTGCGTGAAAACAAAAGGAAGTACAAATACCTGGAATGACACTGGCGAAAATCTTATGCTGAGCCCGAAATAATCTATAAACAAGCGCTAAAGGGCTAGCATAAAAAATGTCATACTTCCAAAGCCTCTTTTTCAGACAAAATCATTAATGCTCTAAACAGCCCTAAAGCCCTTTTTTAAGTGGTTAAAGCATATCAGATCCCACTAAAATATCCCCCCAGTCTCGCTGTCTCAACCTCAATATGATGAGTTAGCTTGCTTTTTCTTGAAAAAGTGGCTGATAGTCAAGCCTCTGTACTCCGAATGACATTTCAGACAGCTCTGGGAAGGTGGAAAAAGTAGCAGATACTCGGACCCTTAGTTTCCCCCAACCATCCCAGACAGGTGTCCGGATGATTTTAGAGAAAGTACTACCCAATGTATATCAGGACACCTTCAGATGCAGGGTAGTGGAAACCACCCCAATAGCCCTGCCCTATCCTGCTGGTTGAACAACTTTGCACCTCTAGACCCCTTTAGATCCATTACCTCCTTTGTTTCGGGGTAAGCTGGACCCACATGTGTTAGAACATCTCGTGCAACATTTGAACTCTACTCTATGGGAAGGGTATGTTCCCAAGGCATGGAAGCACGCCATGGTCAGGCCGTTGCTAAAAACAACAAATTCAGACATCTCCAACTAGGCAAACTACAGACCTTTTTCTCTTCTCGCAATAATGACCAAGAACCTAGAAACATTTATAAATAAGCAGCTCACAATGTTTATTGACTCCAACTATCTTCTCCATCAGTCCCAATCAGGCTTTAGAGCCGGCCATAGTATAGAGGAAGCCTTACTTGGCGTCACAGAGAATCTTAAGGCTCAGCTTGACAGAGGCGGCACCGCTGCTTTAATTCTATTGGACCTATGTAGCTCCTTTCACATGGTTAGTCACAGCCTCCTGCTGCAAAGATTCAAAGACAGAGGTGTATGTGGTGCTGCTCTGTGATGGTTTAAGTATTTTCTGCAAGACTGCACTTTCCAAGTACATACAAACCATCATTGCTCACAAATCTACCTACTATTATGTGGGGTACCGCAGGGCTCCACCTTCACCCCAAGTATGTTCAAGTTCTAAGTACATCCTCTGGCTGATATTGTAGAATGTAGTGGTCTGACTCTCTTCTCATAAGCTGACGACACCCACATTGTTGTTCTGTTGGCAGCTCAAGAGAACCAAAATACTGATGTCTTAAATACCCACCTCAAATTGAATGGTAATAAGACCGAAATCTTGGTGATAGGCAACCAACCCCAGCTGTGGGGTCCCCACTTGTGGCCCAAGGCTCTTGGAACTTGCCCTACTCTAGTGCCAGTTGTTAAGAATCTGGGCGTCTGGTTAGATAGCAAGCTTTCAATGAACACCCAGATCACTTAGGTATAGGCTACCTGCTTTGGAATGCTCAGATGTGTGCGAAAGATACTTGGTTGCTTTCCGCCTTCAGCACAAAGATCTGTGATACAGACTTTGCTCCTCTCATGATTGGACTACGGCAAAATTCTGTTTCTGGGTGTTACTAAGGGTGGACTCAGGCGACTGCATGTAGTCCAAAATGCTGCTGCTAGGCTGCTTCTAAAGCCTCCTAAAGTCGCTTCCACAGCTAAGCTTTTGCATGAGCTACACTGGCTGCTGGTGGAAAAACGAATTCATTTCAAAGCACTATGGGGCTCATTAAGATGGCGGAACGATCGCCACCGCCGGGCCGGCGGTGGCGATCTGTCCGCCATCACAATGAGATTTACCCACCGCCATATTAGGATGGCGGTGGGTATCGCGGCGGACGCAAAGTCTGTCCGCCGCCTTTCCGCCGGTGGCAATCGCACCGATTGCCTGGCGGACGGAAAAGGCCCACTAATATGGTGGCGGTGCTTAGCAGGCACCGTCCGCCATATTAGGATGTGCTTGTGTGGAGGCCTTTCCATGGCGGCGACGCCATGGAAAGGCTGGCAGGGATTGGGTTTGGGGGCCCGTTGCGGGCCCCCGTTGTGGGTGGGGGGTGTCGCTGCACTGGGGGGTACCCATGGTACCCCCGCATTTCCATGCACCAAGTGGCAGGCACCGCGTGGTGCCTGCCACGTGGTGCAGGGAAATGCGGTGCTAGCACCTTTAACATTGCGGATGGTGCTGCAGCCAGCAGCACCGCCCGCAATGTTAAAGGCCCAGGATGCGCCCGCCAGTATGGCGGACGCATCCTAATTGCAGTGGTGGGACCGCCGCATGTCTGGCGGCCGGTCCCAATCACTGGTACGGAGGCGGGCGGACCAAGTCCGCCCGCCATCGTAGTCAGCCCCTATGATACATGTACAAACTACTATCTAACACTGGCAGTCAGTATCACTCTACCAATCTCATCACTCCCTACCCTCTAGCAACTCCAACCTCTCATCAGTTCCCAGGGTAATAAGAGCTCGTCTAGGAGGCTGCACGTTCACCTACCTAGGGCCCAAGCTGTGGAACGCAACTCCACGGTCACTGAGATATTGTCAGTCTCACTCTGTTTTTCAAAAACAGCTAAAAACCTGACTGTTCTGAATAATTATCTCATTTTTCTCAGAGAAAGTACCAAGTGGGGTATAGCCCTGGGAATCCCATTGCAGGTAGCTGACACTTTATAAAACCCTAATAATAATAATAATCATCATATTAGCTTGGAAGATTGTTGTGCTTTTTCTATGTTGAAGGTGCTAGGGTTGAACAAATGTTATAGGACTATATATGTTGCCAAGTAAACTCATAGGTTTATTAGATTAAAAATTGAACTCCAAAAACTAACCTCAACGCACTTAATTTTTGAATGCACAAAAGGCCCCAGCATAAACATCATGAGGCCAAACACAAACCCTACCTATCCCTACTTTCACCCTACTTATACTCTACAAGCTCCACACATGTCTATAGTCTACTACTCTTCAACTTATAGTCCCTGTCAGACATAGGGGTATTGAATTGGGAGTGGGGCGCACCTGCCAAATCGATACACTCAAGCTGGTTAGGTCAAAACACATTTCTGAAAGAATTTCGCCTCAACCTGATAGCTTATGCATAAGCAGTATGTAATCCCCAGAGAAGTGTGTGCAACATACAAGCAGTACCAAAAATGTTAAAGTAAAGAACACAACACAATAACATTCCAAAACCAATTTAGAAAAACTGAAAAAATGTAATGAGCTAAAAGACACCAAAATCATCAGATTAGTTCAAGGGGAAACAGATGGGTTTTTAAGGCTCATATGCAAAAAATGCCAAGCAAAAGTAAAGCAATATGAATAAAACACATTTCGCGGTAGACCGGGCCAGGGAAGAGGTTCAGGCCAACCTCAATGGAGTAGAGGTTGCATACACCAAACGGGTTGTCCCGGTCAAAGGTCGTACCTTCAGACTCAGTCTCCAACGGCTGGGAAAGCTTCTTCTAGTCAGTCCTGTAGTCTGTAGCTCCTCAGGACAGGCTCCAAGGCTCCAGACCGCTCTCCTGCCAGGTTTCATGCAGGGTCTAGTCCTCTTTAGTCAATTGGGCCCTCTGGAGTTGGGTGTCCTTTTATTTTTTGTGTCCCCAAAGAAGGTAAACAGTAGGCCAGCCCTTTGAGCCCTAGAGAGCAGTTTCAGTCTGTGAGTGTCAGCAGGATTCAAGGCTACTGGAGTCCTTGTGTGAGTTCTCTTCTTCCAGTTGGAGCCAGGAGACAGGAATCAGAAGTCAGGACTTATTTTTCAGATGGAGTCTTTCCAGGTACAGGTATGATCTGAGGGGATGGTGATGGAGATGCCACATTTATCCTGTGCACTAGCCAATAATTGGAGGAATTCTACTCCCAATCCTAAAAACTTTCTGCTGTCCCTCCAGGTACTTTTGCAGCATTTCCTCTTTGTGTTACTCTAAAATTACTCAGGAGCTCCCTTCTCAAAATGGCAGACCTATCATCATATTCTTGGCCACTCCCCTACTTGACATGGTCAAAATTGGGTTTTCCTCCCTTTGTGATTGGAGCCTAACTGTTCAGGAGGGTCCTGGGGATAAATAGAAGAAGCCCTCCTTGGCATCTCCAAGTCAAAAGGGTTGTGCTTAAGCTGCCCTTAGTTCTGCCAACTGTTCTTGTTCACTCTCAGTTAGCTAATCTCTGATAATTGGTCAGGAGTTAATTCCCATTGTCCATTCTAAGAACCAATTAATCAATCAATCAAGCATTTGTATAGCGCGCTACTCACCCGGAGGGTCTCAAGGCGCTAGGGGGAGGGGGGTCCGCTACTGTTCGAACAGCCAGGTCTTGAGTTGCTTCCTGAAGGAGAGGTGGTCTTGGGTCAGGCGGAGGTGGATGGGTAGGGAGTTCCACGTCTTGGCAGCCAGGTAGGAGAAGGATCTTCCTCCCGTTGTGGCTCTTCGGATGCGGGGGACGGCGGCGAGGGCGTGGTTGGTCGATCGTAGCTGGCGGGTGGGAGTGTAGAAGGTCAGACGGTCGTTGAGGTATCTGGGGCCTTGGTTGTGGAGAGCTTTGTGTGCGTGGGTGAGGAGTCGGAACGTGATTCTCTTGCTGACGGGGAGCCAGTGCAGGTCTCTCAGGTGTCCGGCGATGTGGCTGTGTCGGGGGATGTCCAGGATGAGTCGAGCTGAGGCGTTCTGGATGCTTTGGAGTCTTTTCTGAAGTTTGGCTGTGGTTCCGGCGTAGAGGGAGTTGCCGTAGTCCAGTCGGCTGGTGACGAGGGCCTGGGTGACCGTCTTCCTGGTTTCGGTGGGGATCCACCGGAAGATCTTCCGCAGCATGCGTAGGATGTTGAAGCAAGACGAGGAGACGGCGTTGACTTGTCTGGTCATTGAGAGGGAGGAGTCCAGGATGAAGCCCAGGTTGCGTGCGTGGTCCGTTGGTTTGGGTGCGTTGCCCAGGGCAGGGGGCCACCAGGAGTCGTCCCAGGCGGAGGGTGATGATCCTAGGATGAGGACTTCCGTCTTATCTGAGTTCAGTTTCAGGCGGCTGTTCCTCATCCACTCGGCTACGTCCTTCATCCCTTCATGTAGGTTGGTTTTGGCGGTTGTGGGGTCGTTGGTGAGGGAGAGGATCAGCTGGGTGTCGTCGGCGTAGGAGATGATGTTGAGGTTGTGTTGGCGTGCGATGGCTGCGAGTGGGCTCATGTAGACGTTGAAGAGGGTGGGGCTGAGTGATGATCCTTGTGGTACGCCGCAGATGACTTCGGTGGCCTCGGAACTGAAAGGGGGAGGCGGACTCTCTGGGTTCTTCCGGCGAGGAAGGAGATGATCCACTCCAGTGCCTTCTCTTGGATTCCGACGTTGTTCAGGCGTTGCACTAGGGTGCGGTGGCAGACTGTGTCGAACGCTGCGGAGAGGTCCAGGAGGATGAGGGCCGCTGTTTCCCCGTTGTCGAGCAGGGCTCGGATGTCGTCGGTGGCTGCGATGAGGGCGGTCTCGGTGCTGTGGTTGGCCCGGAAGCCGGACTGTGAGTGGTCGAGGGATCCATTTGTCTCGATGAAGGCGGCCAGTTGTCTGTTGACGGTCTTCTCGATGACTTTGGCAGGAAAGGGAAGGAGCGAGATGGGGCGGTAGTTTTTGAGGTCGGTGGGGTCCGCTGACGGTTTCTTCAGTAGGGAGCAGAGTTCGGCGTGCTTCCAGCTCTCTGGGAAGGTGGCGGTGTCGAAGGAGGTGTTGATGATGTCCCGGAGGTGGGGTGCGATGACGGCGTCGGCCTTGTTGAAGATGTGGTGAGGGCAGGGGTCGGTTGGTGATCCGGAGTGGATGGAGTTCATCGTGCGGATAGTGTCTTCGGTGTTGATCGGGGTCCAGGCTCGGAGGGTGGAGGTGGGGGACGTTGGAACGGTTGTAGGGTACGTCGGCTGTGTGCTGAAACTGTTGTGTATGTCTGCGATCTTGCTGTGGAAGAACGAGGCGAGCGAGTTGCAGAGGTCTTGCGAGGGGGTGATGTCGTTGTTTCCGGCGCTGGGGTTCGAGAGCTCTTTGACGATGATGAAGAGTTCCTTGCTGTTGTGGGCGTTGTTGTCCAGTCGTTCCTTGAATGCGGTTTTCTTGGTGGTGTGGATCAGCTGGTGGTGTTTTCGGGTGGCCATTGCCCTAGGAGCCAGGTTCATAAGTTCTGACAGCCATCCATGTGTATTTGTGCTCTAGAAGTGTGATGGGAGCTAGAACTGTTTTTCTCTCCTACTGTGCCTGGAGGGTGGGCTGTCTAGGATGGTCCTAGGAATCAATAGCAGAACCCCTCCCTGGCATCTCCATGTAAAAAGAAGTAGTGCTAAAGTTGCAATTTGTTCTATCAACTGGTACTGTTCGCTCACAGATAGCTAATCCCAGATTGGCGGTTCACTGTTAACACCCATTGGCCTTTCCTAGGCCCACAGGCAAGCCATTGTCCTCTGAGACAGGGTTGTTAAGTCTTCCTACCAAGTATTTGTATTCCAGCTCTGAAGGGGTGAGGGGCTCAGGCATCCTTAAGTACATTTTTACAAAGTTACTCTTCTGCTTCAGTTATCAAAAATCTGATTTCAACATTTATCAGATTTTTAAAGCTAAGCAGGAAATAGCTTTGAAACATTTTTATAGCCATTTCCTAAATGGGGTTAGAGAAAGCAAAGATTTTAATCCCATGTAGGCCTGTTAGGCAAATAGTGAAATAGCAAACAGTGAAATAGCTTTTGAGCTTTAGTTCACTCTGAGGCAGTAGCGGTCGGTGGTGGGAGTGCCGCCGGGCGCTGACGTGGGGCGGGGGAGGGGCAGGGTGGGGGGTAGTAAACTACGGATTACGGGCGATTACAGGTAAGTACACATAAAAATAAATAAAACGAATTTCGTTTCTCGTGCTGCATCACATTTGGCGATGCAGCGTGAGAAACGAAATTTCTTTTATTTATTTATATGTGTACTTACCTGTAATCGCCCGTAATCCGTAGTTTACTACCCCCCACCCTGCCCCTCCTCCGCCCCACGTCAGCGCCCGGCGGCACTCCCACCATCGACCGCTACTGCTCTGAGGGCACACTCACTTAGATAGTGTGCCCAAATTTTGTTAATTAGTACCCAGCCCCGTAGGCTCCCAAGGCACATTTTAGGTGTGACTTATGAATATATAACAATAGGCCTTTCCTACATGGCAAAGGCATTTTTCCCTGCCATGTGCCACTGCAATGTGGTTAAACTGCAGCTTGGTGGCTTGTGTAAATATGCACTGCAGTCCATATATGACATTTAACTTTACATGCCATGGGTGCACTTTAGGCACCATTTACAACGTACTTTTAAGGAAGTTAAAAAAGTCAAATATATAGTTCCAATGTAAAATACATGTTTTAAAGGGTAAGCAAATGTACTTTACTAATGTTTAGGAGTGGTAAGGTGCACAGAGGAGCACAGAGTCCTAAAGCCAGCAAAAATTGGGTCCAGAAAAAGTCCCAAATTTTGGGACGACTATTCCGAAAAAGTGGATTTGCATTTCAAATTTCAGTTATATTTAGATTAGAAATAGGCTCCCACCAAGACAAACAAATCAATACATTAAATAAAAACTTTATGTATATTTTTAGGTGAAGCAGAGTAAACCCTAGTACCACCTTCTACCCTAATACCATTATCACTGCTTCTGTCCTAGTACCTGTAGCCCAAAATATGGCCTGGTATCTCTATCCCATGTCCATGCTAGTACCTCTCATCCTACCTATTCCCTTGTATCAATGTCTCTAACTATACTCTAGTATCTGTAACTCTGCCTATTTATTAGCACCTGTACACCTACATATTCCCTTTTACCTCAGCTTCTGCCTCTTTGCTGGTACCTCTACATATACCTAGACTCAAGTAACTCTACTCCATCTATAGGCAAGTACATGTACCCTTAGATATACCCTAGTATCTCTTCCTTCTCACCCTCTCCACAGCTTCTGTTCATTTCTCTCCTTTTTTGCACCATTTTGCACCATTTACCTAGCTTTTTTGCTGAATTTCTTAAAATGTTATGAGAAAAAGTATTCTTCTCATTTAGCAAATTCACCAAATTAGAGTTTCACTTGCTTGGGGTATTTAGGCACATGTTCTCTATTTTCCTTTTTTTTAACTGAAGCAAAGCCGTCCATCCATGTAAATTTGGCTTTTTCACCAAGGCACGTTATCTGAGATGCAAGGACGGACAAACATTTTGAAACTTTCTTTGAAAATAGTCATGTTTTTTTAGTCACACATTTATTTTTATTTTTCCCAGAATTATGAACTTGTTTTAAAGATGAGATATTTTGTCCTTAATGGAATTTATGTGATGCAGATGACTTTCTAATCGTACGAAGGAGCTTGTTTTTTAGATACACTGGGGCTTATTTACAAGCCCATTGCAGCACTGGTGCATCACTTTTTTTGATGCACCGACAGCGCAGTGTGCGCCTGCCCATATTTACAAGGACAGATAAAGCCACCGTGCATAGCTTTTCATGGCCTTTTAAATATGGCCCCCTTTCATGTATTACTCTGCGTGAAAGGGGCGTTTCATGGGTGTTGCTCTGGATGTTCCCACGCAATATCCATGGAACCTGACTCATTCCCAGATTTATAAGGTTTTGTAAACCTGGAAATGCATCAGATTCCTATGCCTCCCCGGGGGAGGTGTAAGGGAGGCACAATGAGGAGAATTACCTTGCACCATGGTGCAAGGGTGACTGCGTTGGCGCATGGCAGCCCATTGTGCGCCAGCGCAGGGGACAAGGACAGGAATGCGCCGTATCTTGTAGATACGGCACATTCCGGCCCTTTTCTTTTAACGCACGGCAGCAGAGCAGGAAGGCTTGCTGTGCTGTTGTGCGTCAAAATATTTTAAATGAGGCCCACTGTTTTTCAAATACACTAAGTTTAGTGCAGATAGGAAATATTTTATTAGCATGGCAACACATAATTTGTTGCTACTTCTAATGTGAACTGTGATCCAGATAAACAAAGTAATCACTAATTTCCATCAACTCACGAGAGTGGTTACTAACAATCTGAAATAAATATGCTTTTTGTTCGTATCTGAGTCATTAAAAAAGAGCCACAACATTGAGTAAATACTCCTGAAATGTCATATGCCCTTGTAATATATGCAGAGGAATAATCACATGTGTTTAAAGAGCACACTGAATTCCGAATCACGCGGCTAGTGGTACAGCTTTATGATATATGGGAGCATAAAGTGATTTTCTGAGTAGCACACGTTTAGTCAAGTGGATAAGCTGCGACTTGAGCTTAGGTATTCTGGATCCGAATCCTCAGCATCTGGCCCAGTTTCTGGCAGACCTGCAGTAGCGTAGCACGGGGGTGGGTTGGGGGGACAGTCTGCCCAGGGCGGCAAGGGTATTGGGGGCGTCCTGTGGCCGTGCGGGGAGGCCGTCACGGGAATCGCCAGTGCCCTCCCCCCGCTCTTACATTCGGCAAACGCAGCGACCGCCATGGGCGTCACAACATCTAGCTACGCCACTGCAGACCTGCAATTCCTAATTGACTCTTGTTCCTGGAAGAGGGAGTTGTTCAGGGCAGCTGATTCAGAAATAACTTTATACTTTATTTGATTATGACATACTGCATTTCAGACGCCCATCTACAGTCGCTTTGCTCTTCGTATGACTGACATGTACACATGGACGGTGCCTAATGATGGCTTTGTTTGACACTGGGCTAGAAAGACATGTTGCATGCGTGAATCTGAAGGTATTACATGTTTACAGACACTCCTAGCGTGCCCTTTTTTAACAATTAAAGTGGGATTTCAGCCCTGTTTGAGTCTGAACACTGCTACTGACAAGTAATTTTCCGAGGATTAAAAGAGATCTTGTTTGTAGTGTACAAAAAAATGGCAGCATTAATTCATTAATTGCAAGAGTAGAAACCAGTCTCTCTTTGTGGCAAACGCGTATTGATCCCTTTCCTCTTTAATTAACCTAATTTCTTCCTGTTCCAGAAAGCACTGTGTGATGTACTGCACTGTACGCGGCAATAAGGTGCTTAAATTCTACATTATTATGGCAGATTTACCGATTGTGCTGTGATTTTAGGAATTATGTTATAACAACGAATCCAAAACAAAGAGAGGAATTACAGACAATCCTCCTGCAATAAAAAGTTTATGAAAGTCATTATAACCTTTTTTTATCGTAGGGGTCAGCGTGCTGATAAAGGTTTTATGTTTGGGGTATGCTGGTGTAAGGGCTGTGGTTAGAGTTAAGTTTAGAATTGCCCTAATCATTATAGTTAAGGTTTAGTGTGAAGTTCCTTATTAGAATAGAAAGGGGTAGAACCAAGCACCATATCTATGGCAGGAGCTTCATTGGAGGCACAGTTGACATGTGCCGCTGGCACTGAGGACCACTTCTTTTCCACTGTTCCCCCAAATATGCATCACTCCGGGTGAGTGCCAGCATCTGCCTCCATTGTACCCTCTAATTAGGGCTAAAAAAAGAGTTACTTGTCTTATTTCCATAATCTGCAGGGGAAATTATTTTTAGCAACCGATATTACCCACATATGTGTGCAGTAACTCTTATTTAAAATATTGTTGTAGCGTGTTTGTTGTGGAGAAATCATTGTTATGATTTTCCCTATAATGGTCTTTTATTTGATATCATTTATCCATCTTTTGCATCCCATCTTTTTGTGTTGCCTCAATGGAAGACAGATACAACACCAGTAAGACCAGAAGGAAGATTTATTGGGCATAGCATAGCCCGCTACAGAGGTGGCCAGAAGTAACTGCCAAAATCATCTAACTGCCGCTCTAGCCACAACAGCATTCTAAGATGATGTAGCAGTGTTCTGTGATGCTTAGAAGTCACATAACATCACAGATGTGGAAGTCACATAACATCACAGATGTGGAAGTCACATAACATCCACAGATACCAAAACCTTTCCTCTTATATTTTTAAGGAAAAGTACACCCCCCAAACAATTAATAACAGGTATATCTCCAATTATTTACAAAGAGAGTCCATATCTGAAAGGCTTATGAAGAACTAGCGAAGACACCCTTAGTCCAACTGCTTGCGAGGGATGCAAAAAACCCTTTTGATGTGTCTTTGTCCATGCGCCTCCTTCAGGATGCCAAATTTTTAAAATCCCCCAGAGATGATCTGCCTTGAGCTCCACCTAAAAAAGCTGGAAACTCCATCTTTTTATGGCAACATTGTGACTTACTTTCATTGGTCTTCTTGCATGCCACCACTGACCATTGTCAACCATCACCACATTGCCACATACCTCATGAATACACACAGGATCATGGAACCTCAAAAGATTTTTTCTTACCAGCAAAGGTTCCTTGACCCTTACGCAATTACCCACATCAAAGGCCAGACATTTTTCCTTTACGTTTGACACGCTTATGTCCTTGCACTTAGCAACAGCCTTTGCTTTGTCTTCAATACAGAACTCACATAAAGGCTTCTTATCTTTGGACAAAGTCACTATCTTATATGCATCATCTAAAACGTCGTCCTCTGGGAAGCCCCCATAGGATTGGTCTTGTAAGCCTCTTGCATACAGCATCCTCTACATCCATCCTGCTCCTGTGGGCACTCTGTACGCACTCCACTAATTGGCAGTTAAATCTTTTGATCATGTTGTTGCTCTGTGGTAAGCACAAAGAAGTTCTCAAGTGTATATTTCCACACTCATTTAAAAAAAAAAAAATACACTGATGGCAATAGAAGTGAACTGAACAGCATTGTCTGTGAGAATCATACTTGGTATACCTTCTTTCATAAAATATTTAGAAATATTATCACAATGTCTGTGATGGACTGCCATACAAATGCCACCTCTTCCCATCATGATAAATGTTAATACAATCATTAAAAATATACTCACATGTGAAATGTGAAAAGGAACTAAAAACAGCACCAATCTTCTGCCACGCACTTTCAGGCCAACAAAGCGGTGTTTATGATGGTGACTTCTGCTGTTTGCCTCTCAAACTACATTGAATACAATCTGTAACTTTCCTTTCAACAGTGCTATTGATGTAAGACCACTAAAATTCCGTCCTTAAACACCTCATAAACAAGCCAAAGCCCATATTGCCTCATGTTCCACTTCTAAAATCGTTATCTTATTCCTACCAGAGGGGCTTATGTATTGCCACACAAATGTAAATAAATGTCTTCAGACATTTCATTTGTAATCTTTCAAAACAATTTGAATTTTATACTGCAGTGTTTTCTATGGGCCACTTTTGGATAAACTTTAAACAAATTCCTGCTTTGGCCATCTTTCCATTTATCTACACTACTTCAAATACTTCTACTTCAATACAGCATTTACTTCTTACTCAGCTATGATGCATACCTCATTGTCATGCATCTTCCCTCCTTCAGCATCCTTCAAAAGCAACCTCCTACACATTCGTGGCCAATCTACCTAATCCATCAGTGGACCTTTTTTTTCACCTGATAAAATGTCAATCAGAGGCTGATGGTTCGATTTGATATCCTTCTCCAGTACCGAGTGCCTATGTTCAGAAGGTATGAGTGTCCTGAATGCAAACCCTTTGGTAAACTCTTCTCAGCCTTCTAGCTGATGTCGAAGTGCTCCCAGACTATAAACACTGGCATCTACAGTAATCTGGCTCATTTGTCTTTCCATAAAGTTTTGTAAAGCTCGAGCTTCTAAAGTCTGTGTTTTCACCTAAGAAAATATGTATTCACAATTATTATTTCATTCAAAAAGGGCATTTATCTTAAAATATTCAGTCACTCTAGCAAAACATTCATGAATTGTGAATAGTACTCACAGAGCTCCAGAAAGGAACTCCATTAATCTTTGGTTCATTCACAATCCTCTGTACCAAACTAAGTATGAGATTAACTGCAGCATACAGAACATGTCCCATGCCCTGACCTACTGCTGCTAAAGGATCTTCAATCTGGCACTTGTTGTGGAATGATTTTCACTAGCTTTGTTATGGAAATAATCCTGTTAATTTCCTTGAATTTCGAATAATTGCTAGTGTTCTATTAAAAAGGAATGTTTTTCATTTTTACAGGCTTAATTTAAGGTTCGTTGGTAATAGAAAATGCTTTAATTTTCGTAGGAGAGTGCAAAATCTAGAGAAGAATCTAATATCCTAATGTCTTCCACCTAGAAACAGAAGAGTGAAGGAAATTCAGCCAACAAATTCTCCCCCCTATTCAGTATTTTCCTGAGAATTTTTGAAGATTTTTCATACCATCAAACTCTAAATTAGGCCCAAAGTAACTGTGATACCTAAAAAGGTGAGCGTGACGTTTCGACTGGAGAATTTCCAGCTGGAGAATTTCCAGCTGACTGTTCAGTGTGTTATTATCCGTTTCCAAATAAGAGCATGAGTAGCAGTATTTATGAATGTATTGCTTTATTTTGGAGTTTTATAATACATTTTGTGTAACTCTTTGGTTACTGTAGAGTGCAGGGAAAGCGGAAGGAACCCTGTCAAACGTGCAGAGCGATGTAAGTAGCGGCCGACTTCACTCTGATGGCTTAAAGCCCCTCCTTGATGTTCAGTAGAAGTGAGTTTGAATAGTGCAGCTTTCGGGCGTTTCAAGGAGAAATGTGATGAAAAAAGGAAAAATACTTTTAATGTACAACAGAACAGATAGATGGATAATCCACATTGGGGAAGGTTGTGATATTGTCAATGTGGAACTTTTTAAGACTATATAATTGTTTGCTTTAGGTATTTCATATTCTGAAGATGTAACTCAAGTAGTAGTGCAGTGCTTTTACAGAAAGCATTTGTACTACAAGAGAATCTAAACACATGATTCTGCATGATGAACACTGGTGTGTGTGTGTGTGTGTGTGTGTGAACGGGTACGCGTGCATGTGTGTGTCCAAGAGCCTGTTTGCACACAGATCTCAGTGGTAGGCACATACCTTTGTGACCAATCTTACTAGCAAATACCCTGCCCATAACATGTAGCAAATTGTAATAGCAAATTCCTTCTTTAGGATTAAATGTTCTTTTTTGGGAAAAAGAGTACACAATAGTGGGGAAGGTGTAGTAAGGTCTTGCCAGAAAGCAGTATGGAACATTTCTGTGTGTGTGTGGCAAGTTCTTTCAAGATGTTTACAGTAATAGTATGTGCATTACCGTCCTTTTCAGATGTTTATAGAATAGCATGAAGTAGAATAGGGGAGATTTTGCACTCCTGCTTATCAACTGGTTTTATTTAGGTTAACCAAGTTTGAACCCGTTTGCGTGCTATGCTTGACATATGCCTGCCTTGCATGTATTACTAATCAATGTAGTGGCCGGGTTTTCAATCACCTGGACTCAAGCATGCACTGCTTTAATGATATACATCATTTTTCATACAGTAAACCATGTTTAAATCAACTGTTCAGCAGTATTTATTTTCATACTATTTGCAAAAATCATAATCGTTTCATAATCATTTCAATATACATTTGAATTTAACAAACAGTTACAAATCATTCACTGTTTAACAACCAATGTATTGAATCTTGTGAATCTTCGCCCAATGCATTTCGGGACGAAATGTCCCTTCGTCAGGGGCACAACCTGTCAATAAAACACAATATCAGCATTGCAAGCTCATTTGTGGTGAAATACACAGCAATATCATGAATCTGTCTATGTCGCAGTACCGCCATATAAGTGCATCAGAGTCAGTCCCTCGTGTGAAGGAATAGATAAAGCCTTTCTAAACCATAATGTATTGTCCCAATACAGTCAGTCTTATCGTGCAAACACCGAACCAAGGGTCTTTAAAAGCCATAACCAAACCACAAGTGTAGCCCATGCTTCGATAAAAAGAAAGTGCACACTCACGATTAAATGCTGCTAAACCAACATCGTTACGAAGCCACCGGACTCGTCGTCGCCTATGTACGTTCTACAATATGTGCGAAAATGTCAGACAATCTATCATATAGACAATCCGCTTGCCCAAATAAATCATGCTATGGCAGAACCGTACCTGCTTCCTAAGCTTTTCAATCCTCCTAGGAGAGCTGAGTACTTGGAGGTCGTCGACCGTACTTTCTCAAGTGAGTCTGTAAACATACAGAAACCCCAGTTACCGAGATTATCCATAAGCGTTCAACTAGGAAGTGTACTTTCAATTTAGTACACTGTACTATCTTATGGCTGTTCTTACATAGACGTTCAATAGCCTACGGCGTATCGTCTCGGTGCCGAAGAACTTCCTAACTACTCTCGCCCCGGTGTTTGGAATATGTAATCGGGTCCGAAGGCCCGCGAGACTACATACGAGATTATGACTCTGAGCGCCATCTTAGAGTGTGTTCAGCCCTGTCTAAATACCGAAGTGTGTGGATTACGCTGTCAAATAAAATACTAGAGTGTGTAAATTCCCCACACTCTTAGAAATTATATAACCCGACTCGACCCGATATAAATCATATTGCATTCCGTGTTAAAATGTAAAATCTGATTCTCTTGTTTTTTGATTAAGCTATGCCTCATCCATTTTTCACCCCTGCCCTGCTTTCAGCCTGGCTCTATCCTTGACACTGCATTTGTATAAACATGAGTAAAGAATCTAGATTGGGGCATTGTAGGCTGTGTATACATGCAGAGTCAGCGCAAAAGAACAGCTGGCGTCTGCACTGGGTTTCCCAGACAGTGGTAAAGCCTCAAGTAAAGTTTGCTCAGATAGCATATCTTGTTGTGCAGCTTCAGGATGCGACAATTGTACAAGGCACCAAGGCTGTCGATTCTTACCGGTACCTCATTTGTGTGTTTTTCCCAAAGCTCTATTTACCTCTGGGCGTCCCTTGTTTGTGATCTTTTGCTATAAAAACCCATGTAACCATTGTTCAGCGCACTCTCTCCTTGAGTATCTCTATGGTGCTTGTCGGACGGAGCCCCATTCATGAATGCTAAATAAATAACCTATGGTTTGTACTTCGCTCCAGTGTCGATTCCTCCTTACTTGTTAAGAGCCCGTGGACGAAGCGGTGACCCTGCACCAGTGGATTATTAATAATCTGCTTCCACAAATTGGCGCCCAAACGTGGGGCCCCATCAAGGGCTTGCAGTCGGACCAGGGGAGGAGATCGGGTCGGTAAGACGAACTTCGCTGAGGGGCGCCCCACCTGAAGAGACTAGTGTTGCTCATGGTCCAAGGTGATTTTTCAGCTCTCCGACTCTGATCTTCCTGGCGGCTGCTGGCCTTGACTGGGGCCTTCGGATGGTCATTTTTTTTTGGATCAGGGAGGATCGACAGGTGGGAGTCGAAGACTACACATAAGGTAAATCTGTATTGAACCGGTTCATTTGGTTAGAATTTGTTTTGTATTTGCCTTGGCATTTGTTTGGTATCCGTTCGGAATCTGCTTGGAATTTTGGAATTTAGAATCTGTTTTGGAACTTGCTATTTGTTTTGACTAACACTATTTCTTACAGATAATGTGAGAATATTTTTTTCTTTCTCTCTGATTTTTGAGATGTACATCAAATATGGTATTTGTCCCATCATGTATAATGCATTGTGGAACAAATATACAAAAAGGGATCCCCAGTTGCAATGGCCATTAGAGGGAACAATGGACCCTCGCAAACTCCAGTATTTAGAGAAACGATTGTTTTTAAAGAAAGTTAGGCCAGCCATGTATGACAGTTTGCGTATGTGGAGGAAAGAAGTAAAGGAGCGGCAGCTCAAGGCAGAGAAGGTACAAAGGAAACAGGAAAGGAATTCAGAGTATCAGAAGTATAAGAAATTGAAGGATAAGGAAGTTCAGGAGAAAAAGGAATGTTTAGATAGAGAGAATAGATTATTAATATCTAAGGAATATATAGTTAGACCAACAGTAGCAGTTCAGGTCCACCAAGAGGATGTGGATTCAGATATTGATGGATTATTGACTGAATGACCCCCACCCCATATGTACCCTTAACACCTCTTCACCCTGGACCACCAAATGTTGTTTCCCCTGTACCTCGGGTTCCACCTCTTTTGCCCGCGGTTGTCCAGCTCCCTATTTTCCAACCAGTACCGGTACATCCTCTACCCCCCCATCCCAGGCCACTGCGCCCCCATCCCAGGCTACTGCACCCGAAATGACTGATGATCCCGTACTTTCTGCATCTGTCTTGACCCCTCGAGTTCTTCGTTCTACTGTATCTCAATCACGTCAGGATGCGATAAGATTGATGGTATTAAATTGGTTGAGTGATCTAGAAATGGAGGTAGGAGAAATGATAGATCAGATACAGGATTTTTCTGAGGGCGAGCTTCTTTGTCTCATAAATAAGCTTTCTCATCAACTTATGGTCCAATGGGAGATGACTACAGGACAGAATGGCCCTGATGATGTTAGAGCTATTAATCGACAGTGTCAGATAGGAGCCTTCCCTGTGAGTAGAATTAACAATGCCATAGCAACGATAATTGGATATCATAATGAACTCTCTTCCTCTCCTCGAATAAGACCTATGAGGGAAGCCGCGCCACAATTCATTCCTGGAAGTGGGAATGCAGATAATGATGACCCTAATAGTCCTGATGCTAGAGCCCATTTTTTGTACAATTGGATATATTCGCCCTGGAAAAGGAAGGATGTACTCACTTTAAAAGCCTCTTTACCAGACATACGGAAAAATGCTAGAGGATTTTATGATGATGTACAGGCAGCCATTGATTCTTGTGTCATGACCTTAGCAGATATTGATATGTTTTTTGGTATGATCCTGCCACCAGATATGTGGCGACTTACCCGGAAACAGGATCATGCTGTTGATTTAGGAGGAGACTGGACGGCCATTATAGCAGCCGACAGGGATAGGAAACCTGGTCAGAAACCTAGTCAGCTTATACTGGATCTTCCTGGTAGCATACTTACTTACATAAAAACGATGGTTCCGGCCAGGAAAATAGATTGGGCACTTCTCACTGCTTGTAAACAAAAACAGGGCGAGGCCGTCCCTGATTTCTTTACTCGCTTTGAGGAAGTGTTCCACGATTTTAGTGGACAAGATACATTCACACCTATGGGTGCACATTTATTTGTAGATCGATTTGTGGGAAATTTACTTCCTGAGATATCGGTTCGCTTAAAAAATTCTGAGAGTACATGGGCTTCAGTAACCCTGAAAGCTATATTAGATATGGCTCAGTATTATCAGAATCAGGTGACCACTGAGCAAGAACGGAAAGAAGGAAAATTAAAAGAATTAAAAACTAAGGTAATGATGGTCCAGGCCTATGGACCTCAAGGTCGAGGTCATGGTCAAAATTATGGTCAGAATTTCAGACAAACACCTCCAGTAGGGCCACCGCGTAGACAGACTCCACTAGGGCTGGATCAATGTGCTTATTGTAACGAGAAAGGACATTGGCGTTCAGAATGTCCTGTTTTAGCTGCTGGTGGGAGAGGAAGGGGACAAGTGAATGGTAGCCGGGGGACTTCAGCACCCCGAAAGCAGCCACAGCAGGTTCAAGCTCCAGAGAGAAATAGGTCAGGAATAATCAATATTCTATGGAGGATTGGGAATCAGAGGAAACTGTGGGAACACATTTTGCCTAGGACAGCGTAGGACAAGGAAGACCAGTTGAGATACCTATAGACCAGTCAGGGCCCTATATAACAGCCACTATCCTAGGGCAGGATCAGAAATTTTTAGTGGATACAGGGGCGACACGTAGTGCAATCTCTCAGAAACTGGTCGCTGGGACACCCTTGTCTGGCCAAGTAATTACATCAATAGGATTTGATGGAACACCAACTCCTAGCCCTGTGTCCCAAAAATTACCTTTGCGGGTTAAAAATGTCATCACTACAGCCCCCTTTTTACTTCCCCCACATGCTCCAGACAATCTGATGGGACTCGATCTTTTGAAATATTTCCATGCTACTATACATTGTTCCCCATCTGGAGTACGTGTCATTTTTGGGAAAAGGACATTACCTAAACAATATAATTTCTCTTTATGTTCGGATCTTGATTCTGTCCCTTCATGTGTTTGGGCTACTGCTGACACAGATGTAGGAAGAATGGACATTTCCCCAGTACATATACAGGTTCAGGAGGATGTTTCCTTTCCAAGAGTCCCGCAATATAAAATATCAAAAGAAGGTGATAATGCACTGATATCTATCATTGATGACATGATACGTACAGGAGTTGTTGTGGAAGTTTCCTCTAATGTATGCAATAGCCCCATTCTCCCCATCCTAAAACGGGGCGATGGAACAGGGGACAAGATTTACCGATTTGTGATTGACTTAAGGGAAGTCAACAAAATAGTGATTCCTCAATATCCTGTTGTCTCTGATATTACGACCTTGTTGACATTAATCCCACCTATAGCTACTGTGTTTTCTGTTATTGACCTCAAAAACACTTTTTTCTCTATTCCAATACATGAAAACAGTAGATATCTATTTGGATTCTCATTACGGGGCCGCTCATTTAGATTTTGTAGGGCTCCACAAGGGTATGCAGAAAGTCCTAGCATTTACAGTCAGGCACTTAAACGACAGTTGGATGAACTCCTCTTGCCACCAGGAGTTACACTTGTGCAATATGTCGATGACATTTTGCTAGCCGCAGACACAATTGAGCATTGTAAAAAGGCCACTCTCTCCCTGTTGTATCATCTTGCTGTTAAGGGACACAAGGTCTCTAAGAATAAGCTGCAATATTGTCAGTCTGAGGTCACTTATTTGGGTCACCTCTTGTCTAAGGAAGGCCACTCTCTGACTAAAGATAGGATTCAAACTATCCTACAAATCCCTATTCCTAGTACTCAAAAAGAAATCAGGGCACTTATTGGTAATACTTCCTACTGTAGACAGTGGATCCCCAACTTCTCACTTATCATCAAACCTCTTTTGTCCCTTGTTACTAAAGACACTCCCTCTCCTCTACCATGGACATCTGAATGTCAGGAAGCATATCAGCAGCTTCGTGCATCCCTTTGTTCTGCTCCAGTGTTAGGCACTCCAGACTATGCTAAGCCTTTCATATTATATGTACACGAGAGAGAAGGATGTGCACTGTCAGTTTTGACACAACCATATGGTAGTAAACATCGTCCATGTGCTTACTTTTCGGCTGTATTAGACCCAGTGGCCAGAGGACTTCCAGGCTGTTTTAGAGCGGTTACTGCCACCGCCATCTCTATACGACAATCTGAGGGGTTAGTGTTGAGTAACAAGCTTATGGTTATGGTACCCAATTCCGTAGATGCGCTTCTGAACCAGACTAAAACACAACACTTGACTAGCGCTAGACTCACCGGATACGAACTTACGCTTTTGGCACCTCATATTACACTTAAGAGATGTTTGACATTGAACCCAGCTACATTGTTACCTTTGCCAGCCGAACAAACTCATGAGATACACGACTGTATTTTCCTAACAGAAGAACAAACTAAGGGAAGAATAGATCTTAAAGATACACCTTTGTTAGATCCTGAAGGGGAATTATGGGTGGATGGTTCTTGCTTGAAATTACCTGTTGGCACCACTTCTGCATCTTATGCTTTAACCACATTACAAACTGTGATAGAAACAGCCCGTATTCCCCAAAAATCTGCCCAAGCAGCTGAACTTATTGCGCTTTTGAAGGCTTGCGAACTCAGTCAGGGATTATCAGTAAATATTTATACGGATAGCCAGTATGCATTTGGTGTGGCACACAATTTTGGCAAGCTTTGGAAGGAACGGGGATTCCTAACCTCCCATGGTTCTAAAATACAGCATGGTGAATTGGTAAATAGTCTTCTTACTGCCTTGTTATTGCCAAAGAGTGTAGCCATTATCAAATGTAGTGCCCACAAGAAAATTACAGACAAGGTGGGACAAGGAAATGCTTTCGCTGACGAAGTAGCACGAGATACAGCAAGTGCACTCACGAGTAAAGTATATGTACTACGATCCCAAGCTGAAAGATGGGAAAACATGTATGCCGAGATTAAGGAAATACAGCAGTCAGCCAATGAACAAGAAAAGGCAGAATGGCAAAAGGAAGGAGAGTTAGATGATGAGGGATGTTGGAGGTCAAAGGATATGTCGAAATGGAAGTTGCCCTATGCTTATTTATTACCTTTTGTGACTATGGCTCATGGACCTGCTCACGTTAGTGCCAAAAACACCATCTCCCAACTAGAACAGGTTTGGGATAATAAGCACATTCGGAAAACAGCTGAGCATTTGCTCAAACATTGCATGATATGTTTACAGCACAATCCTGGGAAGGGAGTATCAACCCCTACTGGTGGATTTTCTCCACCTCAGGTTCCCTTTGAAGCACTTCAAATGGACTATATTCAGTTAGAGCGCTGTAATAATTTGAAGTATGTATTAGTAGTGGTTTGTTCCTTTAGTAAATGGGTAGAAGCTTATTCCACCAAAGACAACACAGCCTTGACAACAGCTAAAGTTTTGTTAAAAGAGTTCTTTCCCCGTTTTGGAATTTGTAGAGTCCTATGGAGTGACAACGGCCCCCACTTCACTGGCCAGATAATACAATACCTAATGAAGGGTTTGGGGGTAAAACAGAAGTTTCATGCTGCTAATTACCCCCAGGCAGCGGGTCTAGTGGAGAGGTACAATGCCACGTTGAAGTTGAAACTAGCAAAGATACAAGCAACAACGGGCCTTAATTGGCCAGATGCCTTACCTCTAGCATTGCTATCTGTTTGTTCCATCCCACATAGTAGGATTGGACTTTCTCCTTACGAGATCTTTTTTGGCAGACCTATGAATGTATGGGGACCCCCAAGGCCAAATGTAATCAAAGAAATACAGTACCGTGCTTTGAGTGATTACCTAAAAAACTTGACTGAAAAACTGTCTCTGATTCATCAGCAGGTGCGTGAAGCTATACCAGACAAATCAGAGGGTCTGGCTCATGGTCTCCAACCCGGTGATTTCGTGTTGATAAAGAACTTTCAACGTTCCAAGAATTTGGAGCCTCGTTGGAAAAATCCGGAGCAGATCCTGCTTGCGACTCGAACTGCTGTCCATGTCACCAACAGACGCCATTGGATAAATGCCGCACACTGCAAGCGAATCCCAGCTACTGTTCTCCAGCCAGAAGGCAGAAATGATCTGAAAGACATCTTACAGACTCAGAAAAGTGTTGCTCCTCTGAACGAAGACACTTTGTTTCCTGATCAAACTGTACCATCGGCATCAAGGTACGATTTACGACCAAGGAAGGGAAGGAGCAGATAGAGATACCGGAGGACCAGTTTCAATTAGTGGAATGGTTCGGCTGTGACACGGTAGGATCACAGAACCGGCTGAACTAGGTTCAGTGAAGGTTGTGGTACGTGTTCAGTGGTGCCTGGGTCTCTCTCCAACCTGTGGTTGTATTGATACCGAGAAGAAATGCAGAAATTGGGATCTGAAATGCGCTCCAAAGACAAGACTCTGTGTATAGTGACTCTGATCATATCGTTGATAATATTGGCAGCAGTTTTATGGACAATGGAAGAAATTATTCCGGCTCGAAACTTATTACCTGCTACTACTCCTGTCCCCATTGAACATCATTATTTCACTCTTCCCTATCACGAACAAAAGCACAGAATGTCCTACCTCAATAACACTTTCATACAAATGTTGCATCATACTCACAATGTACGAACACTACTAACTGCTGGGTGTGTGGAATGATGCCAGCTCACCAGAAGAAGGGAGGAACGCCTTTCAATCCCCTGCCATTCTCGCATAATGGCTCCTGTAGAGCCTGGTTCGCACTGTTGTGGGCTTCTGAAATTAGTGAAATTGCTCTAGCAGATGTAGGAGGACTTAATGCCAAACTGGATAAAGTCTGCTACCCTGAAGAGGAAAGGGACTAACAAGCCAAAGGAACTGCATGGGAAATGGAGGAATATCGCAAAGGGAATTCCTCCACAAGATACGTTTTCCCCAACACTCGGACAGCCAAGGGTAACAGGCCTCCTATTATTGCTGTTACTAGAGCCCGAGCAAGTCTTTGTGTGAGCAGTTTTGGCAGTATCCCAGTGGGAAAAAGTGACTGTACTACAGTATTGAACATTACTGGAACGAACAATAGTAGTTTTCTGTCCTCACACAATACCTATTTTATCTGTGGAAGTAAAGTTACTATCATTTACCTATTGGGTGGTCCGGAGTTTGCTATGTGTCCTTTCTACTTCCCCCTGTGTTCTTAGCACCTGCATCCAATCATAAAGACCAGAAACTGTTTAATGATAATTCTTTAAATAGATTCAAGAGGACCATAGATAATAATGAAATAGATCAGACTGACACTGCACTACAACAATACGTTGATTTTAATTTGGGGCTCTTTTTCTTTGTCGTGCAGCTTTAAATAGCAGAAAAATTAGGCGTTTGACCCGTGTAGTAGAGGCTGTGACGAATCAGACAGCGATGGCTCTTGGTAATATCACAGAAGAGCTCCAAATTGCAAGAATCGTAGCTTTACAAAATAGAATGGTGCTTGATGTGATACTAGCTGATCGTGGTGGAGCATGTCGCATCATCGGCAGTAGCTGTTGCGTGTTCATTCCTGACCACACCCCTTCTGTTTATGACGCCATTTCTAAATTACATAAAATAGCTGCAGAAATACATCAAGACCAAGGAACATGGTCCTGGTCTGAATGGTTACAGGGACTTATTTCCACTTGGGGTTGGAAATTATTAATGGGAATAGTAATTATAGGAGCCATCTTTCTCACTTGCTGTTGCTGCATTCAATGTGCCCCTACGATATGTACAGCTTGTATAACCACTTGTAATGATATTAAAACTCCCCCGATTAATGTTCATGAATTGAATCGAGAAATGATGATGCACACTGAAATTTACGAACTTATGACCATTGATATACGAGATTAAATTATATGTACTTTTTTAGAATGGATTCAGCATAGCTGAAAAGGAAGGACTGTTAAAATGTAAAATCTGATTCTCTTGTTTTTTGATTAAGCTATGCCTCATCCATTTTTCACCCCTGCCCTGCTTTCAGCCTGGCTCTATCCTTGACACTGCATCTGTATAAACATGAGTAAAGAATCTAGATTGGGGCATTGTAGGCTGTGTATACATGCAGAGTCAGCGCAAAAGAACAGCTGGCATCTGCACGGGGTTTTCCAGACAGTGGTAAAGCCTCAAGTAAAGTTTGCTCAGATAGCATATCTTGTTGTGCAGCTTCAGGACGCGACAATTGCACAAGGCACCAAGGCTGTTGATTCTTACCAGTACCTCATTTGTATGTTTTTCCCAAAGCTCTATTTACCTCTGGGCGTCCCTTGTTTGTGATCTTTTGCTATAAAAACCCATGTAACCATTGTTCAGCGCGCTCTCTCCTTGAGTATCTCTATGGTGCTTGTCGGACGGAGCCCCATTTATGAATGCTAAATAAATAACCTATGGTTTGTACTTCGCTCCAGTGTCGATTCCTCCTTACTTGTTAAGAACCCGTGGACGAAGTGGTGACCCTGCACCAGTGGATTATTAATAATTTGCTTCCACATCCGCATTAAACATAAGTATGAATATTACCACACATCATAAAAATAGTGCGCACACCACCGTCGATAGGTATAATTTGTGCATATCAATCCCGTGCCAGTGATAAGTCCACCACAGTCAGTAGAAAGCATATTAAAATTGTGTGTCACGGTTATTGCTAGTCTCTCTTCTGTTTAAATTAACAGCTTTCTCTAAACACTCTCAACCCTTACATGCTGCATCTCAACCTCCACTATTCACATGTGGTTTTATGTATTGGAGGACATACTTTCCGATGTTATCAATAGTGACACTCCTATTTTAATGATATGCATCAAAAACCATAATTATTACATTCATCAGCATTATGGAATAGCTCACTTCACTATGTTTTATGTTGAGTTATTACTTTATATGTGCAGTGTAATATATTTGCCTATAGTTTCAATCTCTGAGTTTTTAAAAAGCATGCCATCTCAAATTTATCATTAAGACCTGTGGGCATGAGTGAATTCAATTTTTTAATCCAGAATGCTTCTCTCTGCAAGAGTCTCTTCGAATTGTCTATGCCCTCCTGTTTAGGTGTTTGCTCTATAATTTGAAATTTCATTGAGCGATGGTATGACGATGTTGTTCCCAATGCGTGGCCACACTGGAGTTTTGGTTCTTATTCCTGATAGTGCTTTTATGTTCAGTCAATCGAATTTTCATCTTCCTTTCTGTTTCTCCTACATATAGTAGGCCGCAGGGACATTTTATTATGTATATTACATTTGAGGAATTACAGTCCATTGATTGTGTCAGTTTGATCCGTTCTCCTGTCCTTGGATGCGTTAGGGTGTCTCCTGGTATGACATTATTGCAATGAATGCAATTTCGACATTTCGAAGTACCACCTATTTTCATTTGTGGTCTAGGTTTCTCCTTGGATAAGATTTCTTTAAGGTTCTTCCCGCGTGTGAACGCAAATAATGGTTTATCATGAAATAATCCACGAAAGTCTTCCTCTTCCTCGAGTAGTTCCCATCGTTTATAGATGATGGTTTTAACCTGACTCGATACCGTCGAGTATTTAGATACAAATACTGTCCTTTTAGCCACGCTCTTAGTTTGTTTTACATCGCTCTTGTTTTATGTTCCTTTAGCAGTGTTGCTGGGTATCCTCTTTCCATGTAGTTTTTTTCTTGCGTTAAAATGGTTTCTTCGCAGGTGCGTGCTTCTGAAGTGATGCGTTTTGTCCTGAGGAACTGTGAGTATGGTAGGTTTCTGATCAATGTTGGTGGATGAAAGCTTTGAAAGAGTAATGAGTTATTCCGATCAGTGGGTTTTTTATATAGTCGCGTGCAAATCTTGTTATGATTGATTTCTACCCAAACGTCTAGAAAAGCCAGTCCATTTTTTTGATAGTGTGGGTGAATTGAATCCTTGAATCATGTTCATTCAGTATTCTTATGTTCTCAACAGCGTAATCCACACACTTCGGTATTTAGACAGGGCTGAACATACTCTAAGATGGCGCTCAGAGTCATAATCTCGTATGTAGTCTTGTGGGCCTTCGGACCCGATTACATATTCCAAACACCGGGACGTGAGTAGTTAGGAAATTCTTCGGCACCGAGACGATACGCCGTAGGCTATTGAACGTCTAGGTAAGAAGAGCCATAAGATGGTACAGTGTACTAAATTGAAAGTACACTTCCTATTTGAACGCTTAAGGATAATCTCAGTAACTGGGGTTTCTGTATGTTTACAGACTCACTTGAGAAAGTACGGTTGACGACCTCCAAGTACTCAGCTCTCCTAGGAGGATTGAAAAGCTTAGGAAGCAGGTACGGTTCTGCCTTAGCGTGATTTATTTGGGCAAGCGGTTTGTCTATATGATAGATTGTCTGACATTTTCGCACATATTGTAGAACGTACATAGGCGACGACGAGTCCGGTGGCTTCGTAACGATGTTGGTTTAGCAGCATTTAATCGTGAGTGTGCACTTTCTTTTTATCGAAGCATGGGCTACACTTGTGGTTTGGTTATGGCTTTTAAAG
Organism: Calotriton arnoldi; assembly: GCA_963921515.1. Taxonomy (NCBI): domain Eukaryota; kingdom Metazoa; phylum Chordata; class Amphibia; order Caudata; family Salamandridae; genus Calotriton; species Calotriton arnoldi. The sequence goes on along the minus strand of CAWUFW010002399.1, from coordinate 2,105,299 downwards.
ACCCTTGGTTCGGTGTTTGCACGATAAGACTGACTGTATTGGGACAATGCATTATGGTTTAGAAAGGCTTTATCTATTCCTTCACACGAGGGACTGACTCTGATGCACTTATATGGCGGTACTGCGACATAGACAGATTCATGATATTGCTGTGTATTTCACCACAAATAAGCATGCAATGCTGATATTGGGTTTTATTGACAGGTTGTGCCCCTGACGAAGGGACATTTCGTCCCGAAATGCATTGGGCGAAGATTCACAAGATTCAATACATTGGTTGTTAAACAGTGAATGATTTGTAACTGTTTGTTAAATTCAAATGTAAAGTGAAATGATTATGAAACGATTATGATTTTTGCAAATAGTATGAAAATAAATACTGCTGAACAGTTCATTTAAACATGGTTTACACTATGAAAAATTATGTATATCATTAAAGCAGTGCATGCTTGAGTCCAGGTATAGAATAGCATGCCCATATTAAGTAATTTGCAGATGTTTTCAGTAGTATCATGTGTATGTATTCTGTGTGGGTTTTTACAATGATTGCATGTGCATGCAAGTCATTTGCACATTTTTGAAGGGGTAGCATGCCCATACTAGGGTTTTTACAAATGTTTATATCAATATCTTATGCATATTAAACCCTTTGGGTGTTTGCAAAAGTAATATGTGCATGTGCACGTCCTTTGCTTGTGTGTACAATAGTAGCATGCTGATGATAAGTCCTTCACCAATGTCATTCGCAGATGTTTATACTAGCATCATGTGCATGTCATGGCCTTTCCAGATTTTTTCAGTAGTAAAATGTCCATATTAAGACCTTTGCAGATGATTAGAGATTACAGTAATTCCATCCGCATATCGACTCCAGTCTAAATATTTGCAGTACTATTATATGCACTTTAAACCCTTGGCAGATATTCACAGTAGTAGCATGCCCATGCTAAGTCTTTTGCAGATGTTTATAGAAGTAGCATGTATTACGGCACATCCTTAGAAAATGCTTATAGTAGTAGCATTTGTACTTAAATCCTTTATTCAGTGGGATTAAACCCACTTTAGTCGTTCCCAGATGTTTACAGTAGTATCATGTACATATGTAATACACTGAACATGTTTCTAATAGACGTATGTGCTTGTTAAATTCTTTGTTAGTGGATACACAAGTATCATGCCGATGCAAAATCATTCCCTGATGTTTACAGTAGTAGCATGCAATGCTGTGGCCTTTTTGCAGATGTCTACAGTACAGTGCTTTAAATAGAGTGCAGGTACTCACCCTACTGAGCTGTGGTCTGGGGGCAGAGGCAGGTGTACAGGCAGGGTGAGGAGGAGACAAGCATTTAATTAATCTCTTTCTCAGTCCTCCCCTTCTCATCGCTTTACAATCTGATAAATTATTTTTGCCACGCGCCTCCTTATGTCTTTCCCCTTAGCCCTCCTTTATATTTCAGGTTTATATTTTTCCTTAACCTTTTGGCCTTTTACCCTTTATATTTCTTTCCACTTCTTTATTTTTCCGCTACTTTCATCACTTTCTCCTTTTCTTTTTCTCCCTGCCTCTCTCTCCGTCGAATTCCCATTTCTTTGTTGTCTTGTCCTTCTTTCTTCTCTTTGCCTAGCCTCTACTCCCCACTAATCTTCATTAGCCCTTGTTCATTTCTCCCTGCTTGACTTTTTATTTCCTGCTCTACTCCTTTCCCCTCCTGTTTCTTCTCCTTACACCTCAGACTATTTCCCCAGTTTCTCATTTCTCCTCTTCCTGTGAATTCCTGTCTATTTCTCTCTATCCTTCTTATCAATATCCCTAACTGCGCTCCCACTTGTCCCTCCTCTCTATCCTCTTGTTCCTTGTCACCTCATGGTGCTCACCTGTTTTTCTGTCTTGACTCCCTTTACTCTCCCATGGGAGGACTGGCCTACATATGCGTCACAGGAGAACAACGGTCACGCCTTATGTAAAGGCAAGGGGGATGTGACTGGGTCAGTCACATTATGCCCTACACAAAACTTGACGGGTGGATGAATCTGTCCCCATCCCAGAATTTCCATGGCTCGGATCTTTGGAAGGTTCAAGGGTCGAACTGGAACAGAAAACAGGCCTGGGTGCCAAAAAAAAGTAATCCCTATTAGTGAATCAGACAGTTAAAAAAAGTGCCCCACGTTTGCTACTTAGGCAGTTTTGAATTTGCAAAGACATGGTGTACATGAAAACCATGCTGCACAGGTGTTTTGCAAGGTATGGGAGACTGCATGCACTGTGCCTGCTGCTGGCAATGTTTGTGGTAGTATCAAGGAAGTCACCAGTAAAAACAAGCATTGGCATAGCCAATAGGTCTCGCCTTTGGGACCTTATAAGTATTTAGTTATGCAGCACAATATCCTTACTGCAACAACATTAACTGTTGCATGGCTAAACACTTATAAGGTCCCAAAGGCGAGACCTATTGGCTATGCCAATGCTTGTTTCCCTCCTGCCTTTGTCCTCCAACAGATGGCTTCCTTGTGTGACTTTTTTTTTCAGAGGTGAAAGTGTTTTCCTCAGAGAAGCCAACAAAGCCGGTCTTCATACGTCGATGGTACTTAGAAAAAATAAAAGATGCTTCTTGGGAGAGCTGTTAAAAATACCTGGTGTGTTCTGGCCACGTACCTGCAGTCGTTTAGCATAACTGGAGCCCGGCTGCTGTGCTCTCTCTGCATACCTCGCCAGCTGTCCCCTTGGGAGCTCTTTCACACCTTCATGGTACAGTGGGGAGGCGCTGGCGCATTCCTGCAGCCAGGACATTCCTGTACAGGACGGGCGCCCACTGCAGGGCGAGAAGCTTCAATGCGGCCCGGGCGGAGGGTCTCACCGCCTGGCAATAGGCAACATACCAGAAGCCACAGCGCCTTGGCGCACTTGGGGGGAGGTGGAGCCGGGCTTCCAGCGCTATACACAATGAGACACCGTATCCCCTCGTCCTGCTGGAGCTCCCAGCACAGCCCACCATCCTTACAAGAATTTCCAGAGACCCTCCACACATAACGACATTAATGTGGTTTTCAAAATCAGCCGGTACTTCTCGTGTGGGCTTGAATTGTTGTGCAGTTTAGTATTTTAAATAAAAAAGCATGCATGCCGCTTGCTTAAGCGAGCAGGTTCTTACACCCTTCTACGTTTTTCAACTGACGCAGTGCTCAGCGTTTCAGGTGGTACTGCCTACGTTTTCCACCATTTTAGTCTAAACAGACCACCAAAAGGAGTTTCACCCTTCGCCATTGTTTTTAAAAGTGGCGTTGAAACAGATGGAGGTGCCTCAACCCATCTCTGTTATCCGAGGGTTATCCGAGGTAGGATTAAAAAAAAATCCACCTGACGTTTATTTGGAAATACCTGCTGCACAGTTCGACGTCCTGCATATATGAGCAATTGAAGGCAGCCGCCGGTAGCATCATTGCAGGTTCGAGTTACGTCCCAGCTCTCGCGCGTGCTGTGTTGCCTGGTGGGACTTCCATGCGCTCTACAGACGGCGCTCAGACTGTACTCAGTGATTCGTGTCTTCTTAACACAGTGCTCCCCTGCTTAGGGAGGAGAGCTGCCCGCGCACCCCTCCGCCGCCTCCTTACACCACCTGCGCGCCCTGGGCCTGTCTAGCACTGACGAGGCGTTGTAAGTGTGAGTTCATGAGGAGAGGGTGAATGTAGGTGGGGGGCGAGATTCAGTTAAGTACGAAATAATGCGTGGGTATAGGAGGAGAAGGGAGACCGTACATATATGAAAGGATAGTGTGACTGTAAGTGAGCGTAAAGTGAGAGTTTGAGAGCTGGCCGAGGCTTAGTGAGTGCAAACAACACGCAGCCGTGAATGAATATCGGAGAGTGTTACTGCCGGCGGGTAGTCCATGGGCGCTGAAAGACAAGCGCGGCCGCGAAAGTTAAAGAGTAATTGAGGGGTGGGGGTAGTGCGGCCGAGAGCAGGGACGCGCAGCGTTTACCTTGCGGGAGCGAGCGCGATAATTGCTAACAGATGGCGCCGCTCGCTTCCGCAAGGAAATCGCCAAACGTGCACGCGTTGCCATTGAAAGCAATGCAACGCGTGCACGTTTTTGCCCGAAAAAGCGAATCAATTCCAAGAGGTCTCTTCCTATGCAGCGCATGCGCGCTGCGTAGGCGAGACCTAACCAGCCCACCAAACATGTCCACAAAGAGCCCAAAAAATGGCTCTCACAATGACCTGTCATATCTGCCCTTCTACCACAGCCATATTGCCCCATAGACCAGTCCAACTGTGGAGGGTCCTATAGATTCACCTCCTTTTGCACTGAGCTGTGGCTAAAGGGAGAGAGGGGAGTGAGCTCTGTGCATGGGCTTTGTTTCCCAGTTCAGTAATTGGTGCACTGCCAACTCATCCCTCTTCTTAGTGGACATACAAAGCCAGGCATTGCTTAGCTGTGCTCCCTCCATGAGACCTACATTCACTCTCCAGGCCAAAAACCTTCAGTTTGGCATTCCACAACGGGACACTGGCACACCGGTCTGATCAATCGCAGCGCTTCTGCTTCAAATAGCACCTGAGAAGGTACCAAGAGGTACACAAACAGCGCTGTGATACCGGCAGATCCACAGGCTGTTTTGATAACTTAATTTGCGTGCTGCTTACTCTCCATTCAGATAATTGTGTGGGCACGGCTATAGCAGAGTAAACCACTGCAGGATTGTCACACAAGCCCAGAATCAAGAAATTGTAAAGAAAGTATAAATGTGGTAGGGCAAAGATAGGCAGCCGATACAGTGGCCTGGACCCCCAACCCCAAATTGGACCACCTCACTACTCCACCAGATCACTGACAATATAGGAACCAAAAATATTGTATGGAAAGAATATTGTGTAAAAAATATAGAAGACCAAAATATTGAGAAGGTAAGTACAAATAGATAAGTATAGATTTACTATTCTTAACTCCATGTCTACATACCTTGAAGATATATTGTCAAGGTACATGTATGTGGAGTTATATATAGGAAAACTTTGCTTATCTATAGAAACTTAGCTTCACACGTTTTTGGCCTCAAAATTCTTTTTTTTTCCAAACCCATTTTATTGATTTCACAGTCAAAGGGCTTGGGATTGGAAGCACATTACAGGCTACGCCAGGTCAGATTTTCTGCATGCACAGGCTAAAATGCATAGAGGACATATCTCCAATAGCAATCCGTTTTGGACAATCAATTCTCAGCATTGTTCTCGATATTCTTGACACAATATTTTGTCCCACGATATTTTTGGTTCCGATATTCTTTCTAAACACCCCTCCATCTGCAGCTTACACAAGGGGACATGGCAGCTTGGTCGGCAGCTGTATGGGTGGCATAAAGTATGCCATTCACCGTGAAAGGGTTATTTGGTACTCACAAGGCCCTCAGAAACTGGAATTAACTTTGTAGCGCAGGTGCTACACAAACTGGGACACTGTGGCAACCGTTCAGACCAGCACCACACACTTGAGCTGGTAAGTGCAACTCAGCTTTCTAAACAGGCATCTAAATGTCAAGTTTGGTGATCTAATAATTTGAACGCTAGAGGCTGAGTGACTAGAGAGTTTGTGTGGCGTGTTAGTAGAAAATGCATTTTGCACCTACACTGCTGAGTCAAAAAGGAAAGTGTGTAGTGTGTTTTCTTGAGCATCTGCGATTATCGCATTTGTTTACTGCACGAAATGCAAGTTGCTTGGCACTTTTAGCACTACTAATGACAAGATGTGGGCAGGCATCCACGAAGGGAGAGGGGAAGCTGAGGTGGGTGCGACAGTCGGTAGGGCTGCACTGCCGCTCAGCTGTCAGAGTGGAGCCCTAAAAATGCTCCACTCTGTCGACATCATCAGTAGCAGTTGAGTAGCACCCGCGCTGCTCAACATACCAACTCCACTGAGCCTGCCCTACTGCCCTTATGAGTACCGGTATTCTCCTCTGCCCAAGAGAAGTTCTGGTTACCAAGCGGGGAAAATTCCGAAGTGCCGGTACCAGCGCTGGACTGGGAACCCAAAGCAACCCTAGCAATTTTGTCGGGCCAACCCACAACCCCGAAGGGGGGCAGTGTGAAGCACTTCTGCCAAAGAAAACTGGCCCCCAGCACTGCTGCTTTTGTTACTGGGGCCAATATTACAGCATTGCTGCAAAATCGCCTCCCAGTAACAAAACTGGCCCTCACCGCTCCAAAACCGTCCCCACCCTTCCAGCCTCCCGAGCAAACGCTTGATGCCCGCTACGGCCATTCCGGCCCTGGCCGGTACTCAGTATCGGTGAGTACCGGCCCATAACGGCCCATTTAAAGCACTGGAACAGTAGTGTAATTTTCAAATTAAGTCCTGCTAGATGTACAGTAGCAGCATGTGCATGTTAAGTACTTTGCAGATATCTATAACAGTGGCATGTTAGTGGTGAATGTTTTGCAGATGTTTGAAGCAGCTGGAAGCCCAAACTCACCATTTTGATGTTACCTGGAAGGCTTAAAAAACAGACCCAGATGCCACGTGGGATAAATTCAGTAGACCGCGGGCGGATGGCATTAGTCTAGCGTTTCCACTTTTCAGTAACATTAAAGAACATTTCATAGTGAGTCGTAAAAAATAAAAAAATAATCTAATGCTTGCGCCTTTTCAAAATAAATGCTCAAATAACTCTAACTGCTTAAAGTTGGAAAGGATGATGTCTGATTTTGAAATAACTTTTCTTTTCGGATGATCAACATTTTCTACTTCCCAATAAATATACCCTTCAGCATTTGCTTTTGGCGCCCCCGGGGGTTTGTGCGTGGGTCACGGTATGGAAAGTGCTGATGTAATGCCCTCGCCTGCCATTGTGGTTGTACATTTAGCAGTGTCCCAGGAGTTTGATTCAGTACAGCAGTGCGTATTGTTTCACTGCCAGGGCTTTGTATGTCGTGCCTGTTTCTTGTGCTTCATTTACCTCAAGCCATTAGGTATGGATTTCCCAGATGTATAAAATATAACATTAAAAATATTCTAGTGGAAAAGCGTTCAGCGAATGTCAGGGGCGGAACGAGAAACAAACCCAGCCAGGGGAAACACTTGTAATACCAACTTCACATTGCAAGCTGCGAACCAGCCTAGTGAGAAGTCTCTGGGGGGTTTGTGTGTACTCTCTCCTGAGATGTATTGAAATAGGAGCCCACAGGAAGCATACAGTGCATTTTCAATGATACTTGATAGAAGCCATACGGCCCGATTAAAAAAAATACACTGTAAATTTACTCCTGCAGATTTACACCTACTTATTAAGTACACTTACAAACTTTTTTTAAATTCACCAAAAATTCCAGGAGTACTACTTGAAAGATGCACCACTTGCAGCTTTTCAGCAGTGCTACTTCATACATGTACAGAGTATATATTTACACATGGTATGTAACTAGGAATAATGTCCTTACATTTCATAACTTTGTTTCTTTTATTATTTGTGAAAACCCTTTTCTCTCCTGAGAAATCTTTTCTCATGCGCCCCTGCCAATTTTGTGAGTTTCCCTTCCAATTTTATGCCCTTGACAGAAGTAGACCTCTGACCATACTCAGAGTGGCAGTGTGTTATGTTACGGTTTGTGATTACCCACAATTTTGTAGGTTTGAGGATGTTTATTAATCCGTCAAGTTGGCCCACTCTGAACAGCCACTCTCCACCCCTGGCAGTAGCTATTACACCATAATTTGTTTTAATATTGCATGTGAGTAAATCACCTTGGGAGTTTAATAACATTTTTTACTCCATATCATGAATTTACATGAGTAAAACAAGACATTTGTAAGCCACAGATTAACTTAGGCACACAAATAGCTTTGTGAATCAAGCCTGTAGAATTTAAAAGCAGTCATCAAGTACCTGGAAATATTATTCCCCCTGCAAAAGTAAATATTTGTATGTGCCCATCAGCGAATCAGGTGCGATCTGTAACACTGGATGAACAGCAAAAAAACCTTAACTGATTAATTTCGAGATACCTGAATAAATGGCCATCATAAACCATGAATTCCATTCCATGCCAGAAGATTCAATACCTACATTGGCTTTGTCTCTGTGCCAATGAATATGTCATCAATATGCCTGAGCAAGAAAAATATAAATAAAGGATTGCAAGCACTGGAAAAGCCATTAGGTGTGGTCCCTACTAAAAAGAAGCCTGCTCCAGTGGCAAAAAACATTATTGAGAGATTATTTTTTTCCCTGTATACAATGCATCTTTGGGCTAAATAATTGAGGGTCTGATGTATATAACACTGGTTACAAACTGTGGCCAGCATTTTTGGGGCCAGTGTTTAATTTTGCAAACTGACCTGTGTACCAATAGCTCGGAGCTCAAAATTCTCATTCAGGGTAGGTAGGAATCTTACTCACCTCAAAAATAATAATGAAGTAGATCACAAACTGCGACATACTCCGATTGGATGCCAACAGAGGGATGGCAGGCTGCTGGGGAACATTTTCTTTCAAAATGCAGCCCATTATCCTTAAAGGAAACATGGATGCTTTTAAAAAAAAAAACTTAAAAAAAAAAAAGTTTTCAAGTTGGCAGTGACCCCTGGACCACTGACTACTCCCTATCAAACTTGTTTTAACATTCAAAAAGTGGAAGGGGTTTCATGCAGATCCCTTATCTTTTGCAAATGCATTGCCATTCCAGCAAGGGATATGGTAACTTTTAAATGTTTTGCAACCAGACTACAGTTACACATCAATGATACATCACATACCAATTTGAATTTGGAAGGGACACCTACAACATGCCCCTTTCAAATTTTAAATTGGCATCTATTCGTAAACTCATTTCAGGCATCTGTAAAATTTTACCAACTCCTACAATAAGATTAATATATAGTAACAATCTATTGTCTGGTCTCAAATGCAACTATTTTGCAAATCACAGTATTTGCAACCGCAAAATAGTTTTGTACTTCAGGCCCATAATGCATGATGATTTTGTGTACCTTTGAGATGCAATATAGGCCCTTGCGCACTCCATTGCAAGCACTCCACCGGAGGCGTAATGATACACCAAAGAGCCGATTGCACAAGATGAAAGAGAAATATTTCTCAGGCTGGCGCAAAGCCCATTCTGTGTGTGTGATCCTTTGTGCATGGGTGACACACTTCTTCTCCTGCTCCACTACCCTCTTGTGTTCACTTCTGCTTTCACTCATGGGGTCTATTAATTTCAGAGAAGGTTTTTTTCGTCTTTTCAGAGAAAAACCATTAAGTGCTACTACTTATGTTGAAGACAATCTTGTTGAGGCCAAACTGTCTTATTTTCTGAGGCTAGAGCTTTCCACCGCTTTATGGAGTTATTTATCTTAGTTGATCAGCATGAAGTAAAGTCCTCCACATATTTTTTGTGATAGGTCCATCCGAGGCCAGCTTTAGCGCTGGTGGTACCCGGTGAGACAATCTATTTTGGCACTCCCCCAGTGCCCTATTTCTCCAGATCCCCTCACTACCACCCTCCAACAAAGCCAATCCTCCCTCCTTAGCCCCTGCTCTCACATGCATTTCATTTGTTTTATAGCACTACTCATACCAGTGTTGAGGACTAGAGCACTTTACATCACACACACATTATACAGAGGCAATGAATCATGTGTGTAATTAGTCTACAGGAAAAGTTGCATAAGACAATGAGGATTACAAAGTGTAGGAATCTCATGTTATCCACACTAGTAGTCAGTATATTTTAAGAGTGTTTGGTGGGGAGAAACACAAACTCAGGATTTAAAATGTACCACAGTCATTGAGGTTGGTTTTGCTAATGAGAATGTATTGCTACCCAAATTAACCTATTTTAGCAACAATAGACTAATAAAAGACTGGAGAAAAAACATAACGTTCAAACCTATACCATGCAGTATGCATGCAGCTTTTTATGACCGTTCATAAGTCACTGTGCTATATTAATATTGTAACTTATGAACTGCAAGTAATGAAAGGATCTCTGACAAAAGCAGTAACCCACTGAGCTAGTCACATAAAATAAAATACTGTGATCTGCTTGGTACATGTTCTTTGCAGCAGGCACATTATCCCTCCGTGCTACTTTATGATGTGTAAAAACGTCCACAAAACAAAACTCCAGTCTCTCTCCAGCAGGTAGATTAATCACCAGTGTTATCTTCGGCGTTTTTATTGTTGCCTGAAAACAGCTGGACACACGAGGAACTCTGCAGCTGGTGCTTTTAAGTCCATAAGTCATTTCTAAACACATTGCCCCCCCCCGGCCACTCCCCAAGGTAAACGCCAGGTGAGGCTGTCCAGGTCTCACCGCCCTAAAGCCGGCCTGGGGCCATCCATGAAACTTACAGCACACAAACTTGGGCGCAGAAGCTCATGCATACTGTTTGTAGTTTGACTTGTTTTATATGGAGCCACCTATGTCACCTCGATCCGCTTCAGAGTGCATTGAAACACTTGGCATACAGCAAGCGTGGAGCAAGTAAAGCAGCGTAAGTCTTAGGTCAGGTGTGTTTGGATGTGCAGCCAAACACCACACATGATGGTCCTCCAGAGATTGTTCGAGCACTATATTCATCATGATGAAACAAAATTAGCAAAAATAGAAAGAGAAAACAGACCTGGCGAAAAATGGTAAAAACTGGTGCAAACAAAATAACAGGAAAAAGTGTACTAATTAATACCAGATGAAATGTGTAGAAGAAGCAGCTTAGCTTCTGATGAGGTCCCTTACAGCGCCTCCTGTGTGTGCATCATCATCCCATCTTTTTGATGGGGATGACCTTATTCACCTTAGATCCCCTGTTGCACCTCTCCATCCCTGAAACCTCTCAACAGTCCTTATCAATAAACCGATCCACAGTCAGTCCTGCTGACGCTGGTCATCCACCGCCTCTTCCTCCCCTGCATGTGTATGCCACAGGAAGAGAAAATGCACAAATCCAGTGGTCACAAAGTAAAGACATTTCGGGGTACAATTTGAGTTTTTAGAATTTTTCACGCTTGATAAGTATGTTGCACTCATGTATACCGAACTGGAGGAATTGCTTAAAATATCCATAGCAAACACTTATTTTTTCCTTCATTTAGCTCGGTTGAATCCGGGTTCGGTCATAGCAAGCCTGTGCTCCACGGTTCGGATCCAGGACACTAAGGCAGAGATGTAGCAGGAATTTCATAGACCATCCTACAAAGAAGGAAAATAGGTGCCCTGCCAGGTAATAAAAGACAACCTCAATTGGAGTATGCTCCTCCGCATTCATAGGCCCTGGTGCCACTGCACTTGCCGCACCATTAGCAGCTATGCCTCTGCAGCACCAGGCTCGTGCACCATAGTAGGTACTCCACACTCACTGTCACAGGTTTTAATACCAAATAAGCAGACAAAACCCCTGTTGCCGAGGGTAAACAGAACCACTTTCAATGAATACCTGTGTTAAAATCAGAAATTCAAGAAGAAAACAAATTCCCAGTAAAACGAGCGCGAGCTTGTGCCTCGGAATACCCCTAGTGCGAAGACAAAACACTTCACCTTTGTTCCTTCTCCATCCACCCTGGTATTTCAAATTATCCTGCCTTGCATTATATTTAGAATCCCCCCTCAGGCTCTGACATAACTGGCAGAGTATTAGAACAGGAATGTCAGCAATTACATCTGCATTTATTTGCGGCTGTTGACTCAGAGTGGTACTGGAGTTTACATGACAGTGTGGAGGCTTGCAGTCTCCGTGCAGCCCTGTGGATGTATATTGTGGTCTTGGGGATCCATTTCAGGGCACGGTGCCCCACCAAATTACAATGTGGAAATGCCTTTTTTTGAGAAAAGCTTGGCAGCAGGGTTTGCGGTCTCTTCTCTCCCGGTTCTTACCCGAATGCAGGCCAAGTCTGGTAGTTCTTACAAACACAAAGTCTTCAAGTACAGTTCCAGTAGCACGTGAGTGTGACTTATTGTCCTGTACCTGTGCAAAATGAATAGACAAATGTATGTATACGTATGTATAGCGCAAACATGGACGTCGATTCATCAAAATACCAAGGTGGCAGAAGTGAGTTCCCCAATCATATCACAGGGCCTGCACCTACACCCAACCTTGTCGCCATAATAAACTATTATTTCCTGCTAAGTGGACAGTGAAAAGTCCAGCCAGTGAAAACTGCAGACTGTAAACATGGCTTAAAGAATGCTGCTTGCCTTCCGTTCATGTTGCTGCCTTCCTGACCCCTGAGAGCAGATGTTGCCGAGTAGTGAGAGCAAGGCAGGGGTGGCCTTTGCTAGGCATCTGTGAGCACAAGCCTAGTGCATAGCGATGGAGCTCTGAAAAGTGGGAGGTTGGGCAGTTTACGGGCATTCAGTACAAGAGGCCAGGGCAATATTAGAGGGTACAAGCAGCAGGGGCGGGTCCTCCGTAATGGCAGAGGAGCGTCGCCCCACTGGTCAGAGTCAGGCAGCGAAAAATAAAATGATAATAAAACAATATTATCATTTCATTTTCCGCTGATGGACTGAGCCAGGGAGGCTTGGGTGGGGCGGCCCGTGCCATGACAGGGAGGAAGAGTGATGGGCACTGTAAAGTGTGCATGCCGGTCTCCAACCCAGCTATTTTGACAGCCGGGTTGGAGAAAAGCCACAGGCTCCCTGTGCCTGAGCGAGCATCAGACCAGGCCGCTCAGCCAATCCCCACACTGCTCTTATGCTTGGTATAGCATGAGAGCAGCATCTGGATTGGGTGGGGAGCCTGTGCTTTGTGTCCCAGTGACTGCCGGGAGGAGAGAAGCACCGAGGCTGCTGGCAGCGTCAGCGTCGGAGGCAGGACAGGCACGTTTAAAAATAATATTCCCCTAATACCCCCCACTTTAGTTGTGCGGTGGCCGACACTGACAAGCAAAACATTTTTAAATGTGCATTATTTTATAACCTGCATTCAATTGGACTTTCCGTTCTTTTTTCAACTTTTGAGGTCCCATGGTGTTGTTTATCTCCTCATAAATAGATGGTGAATACGAAAGTATTACATATTGTATGCTTCACTTGTTTCTGATTATGATAAAAGGCAAAGGACACAGCTCTTTCCATGCTCAGCCTGCATTCTTTTCTGTGGAAGAAGGCTGGGAGACAGTTTACCAAGGCCTTAGCAATCGTCTTCTCCATGTACCTCAGAAAATTTGATAAAGGTTCCTGCAGGAGGAGCACAGGTTGGGGGGAGCATTACATCAATAATAAGTAGCAGCAATGCAATTAGGTCTGGCATTTTAATAGCGAAAGTGTTTCATTGTTGCTTGGTGAATTTGTGTACGTGTCTTTTGGAGGGATGTGAATGGGCAAGTGGCTAAATGTCGGGATTATGCATGTGGATGAATGCAAACATTTAAGGTTGGATGAATGGATGTGGGGATGAGTAGCCAGATAGGTGGGTGAATGGAAGCATGAACAGGAGAGGGAGTGGGGAATAACTTTCTGCCACCAATATGACTAACTCACATCATCTTAACCAGTCATTCATTCACGCACTCCACCAAATATCGCCATTGGTGAATCACAACGCATACGCATTTTCACTTCCCACAGCTTCAAATGCCCTCTTGCTTTCCTGAATTGCACTTGATACTGTACAAACAGTAAACACTGTCATTTGCTCATAAAATATCTATCTGTTGAAGTCTTCGCAGCGCTTTTTGTGAAGCACACTGTGACCCATTGGCTTTTCAAAAGGGCTGGAAAGAGCTCAGATCCAATCCCGATTTTCTGAGCAGATCAGAGGGGTCTAAGATCCGCTTCCACGAGTCCAGGTCTTGACAGCACAAAATGAAGAAAGTGCCCTTCGCTGCCATTTTGATTTACCAAAGGAAAGGTGAAGGGGCGTTTTTTAATAATCCTACCCTGTGCGCTTGGTCGTCTTTTTCAGGTTGCTTGGTTGTTTTCCCATTGAGGTGAGTGGACACGTATGGAACTATATCTCTGTAGCAGGAGGTGAATGCTGTTGTGCAGTAGATGTACAAATATTTTTGTGAATGCAGGTCCTCACGCGTCAAGGAACTTGCATGTGGAGAAGAGAACCAAACTGGCCCTGCCATTGCTGCTCTGTATTTCCAGAGCCAACCTTCCACAAAACTAAGGCAGGATTGTATGACAGAATTTTGATAACAAAAATATCGCTTGACATAAATATTGTGGCTTAAATATAATTTCCAAAAGTATCACTCCATTGAGTACAGAGTTTTTATTATTAACTTGAATGGGGGACAGTGGCCGCTCGCAGAGGTAACGCTGTGGGGCGGTGAGGGTGGGCGGGGTCGGGGCTGGGTGGGGGGGTAGTGGAGTCCGACATACGACGGCAAAGGTGAACGTAAATAAATAAATAAATATCTGCGTCGGACTCCACTATCCCCCCACCCAGCAACGTCCCCGCCCCGCCTCACCACCCCACAGCGTTACCTCTGCGAACCGCCACTGATAGGGGATATTTTGGTACCTTTTCATTGATGTAAGAAATCCCACCACTGCCTCCCACTCATATGGGTGATAGTGACCATTCTACTGACTGGACCTCATAAGAAATTTGGAGGGAAATATAAAGTATTAGTTAATTTCTACTCCTTTGTTAAATTAAGTTAAAAATTCAATCCCATTCACCAATCCTCATGCCTTGCAACATCGCTGATGTAGTAAGCCTGCATTGCAGATCTCTGGGATAGTTGTCCCTTACCTACATTGAAACTTCCCCTGTCCCTGTAGGGGACCTGTGATGGATTGTCTGTAGGGGAAAAGGTGGCATTTCTGGTCCATTTGTGTATAGATCTGTCTATAAAGAAAGGATGCATGCGGACCTGATCCAACCTCACTCCAAGAATCGCAGGATTGTTTTGTGCAGAGGTCAGATGCCTATGTGCAGTACAATTTGGTCAAATACATTCTATTTTGAGCATACTCAGATTAGTTTTATGAATTTACACATAAAGTGGCTCTCTCTAATGTATGCTAGCACAGATCGAAAGAAATAACATGTACATTCAACTCTGGACACTTGCAAATAATGTGTTTCCCACTCAGTCATTCAGTGAGCCCCAGAAGTCATCCTCTTGATGTTAAATGGGGTCATCTGAACAAATGTTTCTCAGATATCCACCGACAGTAAAGCCCGGTAACTAAGCTAAAACCAAACCAACAGAGAAGGATCACGTACCAACCAAAGCAATCCATAGTTCTGGGCCTTTTTACTTCCTACATTGAGTTTGATGGCATGTGCTACCATGCTGGTCAGCAGACAAATTCTCTCCGGTCCAAAAATAAGTCTGGAGGACAGAGACTTTCTATGAGGTTTGCCTCCATATGCAACACAATGTATGAACAACATCCAAATATGGATTTGCATTTAATGTTCTGCAAAATTTGGAAACTTGGAGATGTACCTGGTCTTCTTTCTGGCTTAATAGAAAATTAAATTAATGTATTTAATGCTTGGTAGACACAACATCTGACACAACTGGATCTTTTAAAGGTCATCATGATATATGTAGCGCATAACAAAAGAAAATTAATATATAACATATCGTCTTTAAGAAATATTCAGTACCATAAATGCCTTTCCTTTCGAGTCAGTTACTGGTAAAGGCTAAAACCAAATCCTGCTGGCATGGAAGTTTAAGATCAAATTCATGATACAAGTTTTAAGGCCACATTTGAAAAGTTGGGCACCAGAAAAATTTATTGAGTCCATAGACCTATAAAACTAAAAATCTCAAAGAATACAAGTATATGCCTACACTATTTCCTCTTAGATCATCCTTACCTCTTTCTCCGAAGCAGCGTCCATGCTCTATGCAGCAATTCGTGCAGCCCCCAATGAACTTCAAAAATGTCCATATATATTAACCTGACTTCATGGAATGCCAAAGTCAGACTCATATAGAAATACACAGAAGTATTCAATTTACATTACCACATAGACTTATCTGAGAAGATAAAATAGTCCTGGTTATGGAAGATCGCCCAAACAGATCATGTATGAGTAGTTCTTCTACTGAAAACATTGGGTATGGTATTGCCATATTTGTGGTTTGTTTTCTGCAATATTCATATCTGAGGTGACCTTGAAATCTCAGCCTGTGTATCACTGGTGTAGCCCAGTAGAGGGTTACCAAGTCTTTGCTCTTATGTTCAGATTAGTTGAATATAAAACTGCTCTCAGATCTCTGAGGGACGATCAGTTACTCCATTTCCAAACTATGGCACGTCTTTAGAAGTTATGGCTGGCAATTGTTTTAATTTCAACACTTAGAGGCCTTATATTACATGTTTCGAACTAGACAAGGTCTTGCCCCCTCCTATATCCAAGATCTGGTGTCTCCTTACGTCCCTACCCGATCGCTGAGATCAGCTAACCTCGCACTGTTTGCCACACCTAGGTTTCGTAGAGCTCGTATTAAGGGGCGCTCCTTCTCCTTTTTAGGACCAAAACTCTGGAAGTCTCTTCTGGTAGCTCTCAGGAACTGTAACTCATTGCTTACTTTCCGTAAGAACCTAAAAACCATGCTCTTCAACTGCCCTGACTGAGCCCTTTGTCACCTAGCTATGTTGCTGTGTCTCTTGCTTGATTCAGCATCTCTGCTTACTGTCTGCCTCTAGCGCCGGGAGACCCTTTGGGTAGCTGCGCGCTCTTTAAGCTTCTTAAATAATAAATAAATAGAGACAACCTTCAAAGTAAAATTGGGACTAGAAGTATTTGCGTGTTTGCTTCCAGGTCTTTGGATGGAAAAAATGAAACTCCTTGTCCTCTGTTATTTCGCTGTAGAGTTGAATCAATACTTTATTTTGATTATGGGGTACATGTGAGCAGACAAGAGCTATTTGGCATCATTGCTGAAGCGAAAGGTCTGTGCAGAAGTGAAAAGCAAGGATAGGGAGTTAAGTAGGACCATTATAGGCAGAGAATGTAAGAGAGAGTGGAACTGCTAACCTACAAATCCACTTTAAAATTCAGCCCCTGTCCAAATAGTTGGGAGTATAATTTCCCAGCATTAAAGAAACCCCGATTAGAGGCTGAACAACTTATAACATATGGGCTGTATAGCGTATTGCTTATTATATATATATAATGTAATGACATTTCGCAGAATAATCTAAACCAGTGATTTTCAAACAGTAGCGAAGATGTGATGATATGTAATTTGAGGTGAAAATATTGTGTGGCCTTTTACTATCTATGAATATTTATGGCCCAAGAGAGCTTTCAAATGTCTCTGGTAACACTTTTGTGAGTTTTCATCGTTCTTATTAAATTTAAATGGTAAAGTTCGGGTTAAGGCTTGGTGCAGTATGTTTTCCATGATGATCATTCACATAAATCATCCTTTCCAGTGTCTTCCTCCAGTGATTGAGAGCTTGATTGGAAATTTCACTCATTTCCACCGGGCAATAACTGATAAATAATGTCCCTTCATGTGCGCTGTCCTTGTCATTGAGTGACCCAGTGCTTTTGGCAGCTGTAGACACTAAACTGCTCTTCTCCTCTTGACACCAAGGCCACTGATATCCTCAATTTATCATCTGTTGCGTCATGTGTGACAGTGCACACTACTTCACACAGCTAGCCAGTATGCCACCCTGCTGCATTGCCCTGAAATGCCCATTACAATCATTCAATTCTGAAGAGCGAGCTTTGGTAGCCATATTAAGACCATTGTTGATGCAAGTGCATTTTCTTTCCTGAACCAATAATGTCTGATGTTTAGTACAATTACTGGCCATTAAACAAACCAGCTAATGGCCAGACAATCAATAATTGCACATAGGAACAGCTTAATTTTTTGGTGCCACATTAGTCAATTTGAAAATTATGATGGGAAAATTAACCTTTAAAGAGATCGTAGTACTGGTTCCCTATGCTCTTCACTCTTTGGGATGATACTTTCCTTCGGCTAATTCTTCGTATGGACCGAGCATCTTTCTCTCATGGTTGATTGAACTCAGTTTAACAGCAACAAACAAGAACTCTATGCAAATGCTTGAGTCTCTGCATTAGAGCATTGAACTAACCATATTCAAATCAGTTGTGGTCTATGCTAAAAAGTAGGCCTGGGCGGTAAATTCAGTTCCGCTTGCGGAATTTGGGTAATTTCGCGTTCCGCGGAGAACGCGGAATTGCCAAAAATTCTGTGATCCGCGGCTTCGCGGAATTTTTTGCTTGTTCGCGTTTTCAAAATGCGTGTTCACAAGATATTTCCCCCCGAGCACGCAAACAGCGTTCGCAAACAGGAAAAAAGCATCGCGAACGGGCAGAACAAGCAATTCCGCGTGTTCGCGGAATTTCTGCGTGCTCGCGGAGATTTTTTACCGTTTCGCGGAGCTTTGCATAGCGCAACTACGCAAATTCCGCCCACCCCTACTAAAAAGACCAGTTCAGTTTACATATCTTTACTACACATCCCTGTTGCTGTACGACATAAGCAACCCAGGCTTGTTTCCGTCTTACTGTGCCTCACTGGTGAGGTGCTGGTTGAGTCTACAGGTATGGGGACTGATTGCCTACTGATCCAGCATAAGATTCTCTTCTGAGTAAAAACATCCTTTGTTGGCTTCTCTTGCATAGGTGCTACGTGCATCATCGCCCGGCTGCTCCAGCACAACTACTTGGCCATCTCAGTGACCTGCTCCCATCTTCTTGAGGAGCGTGTTGCATATTTACCAATCTCGTTGTTTCTGTTTCTGTTGCTTCCCCCTCTGGTGTCACCCCAATTTTGGTCTGCTGTGATCCATTTTGAAAAGGCCACTTTCACCTTTAGTTTCCTCAGCTGCAGAGTGCTTTGTTTTTAGTTCTGCCAACAATGTTTCACTCGTAACAGACTACACTCAAGCAGGGTCTTCTATTCCAACTTCTTAAGTATTTTATTTATCTTCCAGCTCTGCAGCTTAACCCAAAAAATGTCTTTAGTTTTGGTTCTAATGATTCACTACTTTCAAAGCACCTGCTGTTAATTTCCCTCCTCTGTCTCTTATCTTTGACTGTTTGATGAGTACAAATAAGTTAAAGAAAGACACCTACTCTGTTTGTTTCAGTTTTCTTCCTCTTCCCAGATTTTGAGGAATTATCTATTATGATCCAAATAAAGATTAGGAAAGCAAAGCACCATAGCCAAACTTTTCCCAAAAAACAGAACGCAATTTATCACGTTGCCTCCCAAAATATATATAGACCATTGCTTGATAAGCCCTTCCTAATATGCTCAGCAATTCTTAGTTGCACTGAAGCCAAGCTGTGCATTCAACCTGGCCTGAAAAAAGTTGACGAAAACTGCAGTTACCGCTCCCCCGCCACCCCAAAATCATAACTGATAACACTGCAACAATTCTGTGTTTTTTCCAGGAATAAATTGCCTTGTATTCTATCCTTATTCGGCTGTAGTTGTTCTTCTGTAATTGAACTGGTTGCCTTCTGACTTCTCTTAGACTCCTTTCATACTGCTATGAGGCTTAAATGTTTTACTGCCTCAAATTTCTACAAAAAATTACCGTTACTGGAGGGGGCTAGGTTTCTCTGTATTTATGAAGTCTGTTTCTAAATTAAAACAGTGGATCCTCCCATTAGAAGGATATACAGATAGCTTAGTGAACAGGCTTCAATCTGTTTAAATAATAACATTATTATTTTGCATGTATGGCATATTCTCTTTCTTTGTCTTCTTTATTTACGGCTTACTCAATGTTGTATGAGACCTGTTTTAACACACAGGGAATCTGACCTAGGACACAGGCTCTTTAACTATGCAATTCAGAGGTGGCATTAGAATGTAGTTTTATACAGTAAATTATATCTGGAAGACTTGAAAGTTGCAATAATATAAGGGATACTTATCCCTATCCAATGAACCCAATACTGCCAGACACAACTTTCGAGAAGGCATGGAAGCCATCGCCAAATGGATGAAAAACAGCTGCCTACAACTAAACACCAACAAAACAGAAGTACTCATCATGGGCCCAAACCCCGATGCCTGGAACGACACCTGGAGGCCCCCCGCCCTCGGAAGCCCGCCCACCCCCACGGACCACGCACGCAACCTGGGAATCATCCTGGATCCGAGCTCAAAATGGACCGCCAGATCAACTCGGTCTCTTCCTCCTGCTTCCACACCCTCCGCCTCCTGCGTAAGACCTTCAAATGGATCCCCCTCGAACACAGAAAGACTGTCACTCACGCCCTGGTCACCAGCAGACTCGACTACGGCAACGCACTCTACGCCGGAATAAACAAAAACCTCACCTGCAAGCTACAGAACATCCAGAACGCCGCAGCAAGACTGGTCCTCGACCTTCCAAGACACTGCCACATCTCCCAGCACCTGCGCACACTCCACTGGCTCCCCATCGAAGCTAGAGTCACCTTCAAGATGCTCACCCACGCTCACAAGGCCCTCCACGACACCGGACCAGCATACCTGAACAGCCGACTCAAATTCCACGCACCCCAGAGGACCCTACGATCAGCCCAGCTCTCCTACACCGTGGTCCCACGCACCAGAAAGACCAGATTGGGAGGCCGCTCCTTCTCCTACCTCGCGGCCAGAGCCTGGAACGCCCTTCCGCTCCACCTCAGACAGACAACATCGCTCCCCATCTTCGCAAGAAACCTCAAAACCTGGCTCTTTGACAGACCCCTCCCCTTGATGGACTGGAACCTGCTAACCCCACCCCCCAGCGACTTGAGACCCTTACGGGTGAGTGTCGCGCTTAACAAATGCCTGATTGATTGATTGATTGAGGGATAAAGTACTCACTTGCCATACATTATAAGAATATTGCAAGTCACAGAGGAGTTCAAAACCCATATAGAGGAACACCGAGCTCCTTTATAAGGCTTTGGAACTCTGAAGTGACTTGCAATATCCTTATCATGTACGCCAGGGGTACTTTATCCCACATAATACATGGTCACACCATCACCTTTCCCACAAACCACCTAAAACCTTAGTGCGTAGCTCTTTCATATGAAAGAGCGAGCATGTTTGCAAACATGTAGAATAAAAATAAAACCTCTAGTGTAAAATTAAACACATCAAAAACCTGTTAGCTATTTGTTGCAAACAGATATTAGAAACAGTTCAATATCAAGTCAGTGTAAAAAAAAAAAGCTGCTGTAGAGTTTTAAAAAAACTGCTGTAGTTCGGAATGTCTAGAAAATGCAGAAAGACGCCAGCTTTTCTCTATCAAAGGAGTGGAAAAAGAAACATATTCTCTCTGCTTGTCATTGTAAACTATTAAAATAGAGCAGAAGAAAGAAAAGCAATGTTTGTCTTAAACAGCTGCTTCAATTATGCTCTGTGACCTGACCTGCCTTTCACCTGGCTGATGGCTCTGGCAGAAAGGCATTGTGACATCTGAACTCAATTGTCATAACTTATAATAGCCAAGTTGTGACATCTTTTCTTTATAATGGGTGATGAAGTGCATCACTAGTCCTGCATTTATGCAGGGATTACAGAATCCCAGGTATGATAGGTTAATTGTGGTCACCTAGAAAGCTGGTCATCTCGACTCAGACCTTTTCCAGAGGCATGACTTTTCCAGAGATTTATTCGACACTACATAAATGATGCCCATGGAAACTAGTGGGTGGTTTGTTTTAATAGCCATAGACAATTCGTGTGTAACTAACTTTAGGACCCCTCTGGATGTGTAACCAACTTTAGGAGCTCTTCGGGATCACTGACAGTGCTAAACATGATTAGACCATTAAGCTGGCTAGCCTTACGCATCCTTTGTCCCTGTATACTGTAGTCTGCTTTTGAATTAATTTATTTGGGAAAAAGTCAACTTTTAAAAAAAAATATGAATTGTGTTTAATTCTTAGAATATTTACTGTTAGGTATTTATACAATCATGTATGAACATTATTCCATATTTTAGTGTGCAACTTATTGGCCGTTCATAATTTAATTAATGGAAAATTGTAGATTTAGATTTTCTGGATAAACATCAGGAAACAATTGATCTTGCTGCTGATGAGCCCCCTTCAAAATATTTCTGAAATATTCGTCTCTAGTGTATTTTAAAACCATACATCTATATTTTTGTTCTGTACCATATATTGTATTCCACTCCAGAGCCGAGTAATAAAGACCATGCATCTTTTTTTGCCAATCTGTTATTTGGAAGATAAACTGTTGGGAAATGTGAAAACATTCTCTAAACTTCTCATTTTATTTCCAAACATGTCTCATCAGTCATCAAAAACTAAGCGGTGTTTTCTCATGTCTGCCTGAGTTCTTGGTACTTTTATAGATCCGTCAAGTTTTCCACAGTGTGTACATATATTGAAAATGAAAGAAAGTAAATGCTTCTTTGGTAGGATTTATTGCCTGCCCAGATGCACTCTGAGATTAATGTATTATGCAAATTAGGTATTAATGTTCATCTATGATAGTCTACGTGAAATTAATCTACAGTCTGGGTCTGCCTGATGACTTACATATTTTGAGGTGTCAAAGCTGCCTGATTTATAGCCAGGCGCTCCCCACTCTTTGCCACACCCTCCTCATGAATGTAAACATTGTTTGTAATAACAGGGCAAAGCAGATGTCGTTTGGCAAGATAGATGAGGCATTTCAGACATATGGCGAACAGTCTGGATGCAAATTTCCACATATTTCATGATAATTTGATGTAAAAACAGCAGAGAAATTTTAATGTAGATCTTGTGCTTGCTGTGCAAAGTAGCCTTTTAGGTACTGGATTGCCAGATTGGTTTTGACACTTTAAGATTTGATATGTTGCTGCCTTGGCACGACATCTTGGAACACCTGTTTCAGAAGGAATCTAAAACTGTAAATATGCAGATATGTGAGTGATGGTGAAAGTGTTATTGTGCAGGTCGTGCCATGACATTGTCGAACACAAATTAAAAATTGAGGAAGTGTAACTCCTGCCTACATCAATGTCAGGTATTTGATCAATTATATCAAACCCATTTCCACATGCTCAAAACTGTGACGTGACCACAAGGTGACTAACAATCGAAATAACTAAATTATGACAATACATAATTTCTGGAGAGACATTTGTGACAGTATCAGTGATAGCTGCATCATAAGGCCATTTCCAGCTCGTTTTTTACCAAAGTTTTCATTGGCTTTTTTACATTATCAAAAACTACCATTGCTAAAGAAACAAGCACACTACCTAAACCAAAACAGTATTCATCACCGGTCTTCTATGGAAAACCATCTTTTCGACTTGTGGAAAGATTTGGTCCAGACAGTCATTCTTTTGCACTTGGACTTCCGTAACTCTCTCGTTTTCGGACTTCTGCATAACCTCTTCACCCAACTTCAAATTTAAAAAAATGCTTCTACCCATCTTAATTTAAAGTTGCCTCGCCAGCCCCCTACTTTCCATCTCTTGGTCAAATTTCATTGACTTCCTGGCTCTAATTCAGTTGCGGCTTGTCCTTAGTGGCAACAGGGCACTGACCCACATCCTCGCTCTGCCATAAATTGCTTATAAATGTGTTGGGGACCTCATGTGTATATCAATGTGACTGTCTTTGTATGCATGCCAGGGGTTGTGTGTGTATGTCTGTGTGAGCGGGTTTAAATGCATGTGTATGTGTGGGTACAACTTGAAAGCCTGTGAGGTGGGAGGTATCGGGCCAGGGGGTTGGCAAGGATGGGCGCTGGAGTGTCAACAGTATGTAACATATTCCAAGAGGCATAAACATCCGATCTGCTCCCCAGGAGTTGAAGGCACTGTAAATAAACAGTGCTTTTGGGGTTGGGGCACTTTCTGATGTGCTGTCAGTTTGCTCCAAAACCTGGTAATGGACAAACAATAGCACTAGGCTAGTGGTAGTGGGTTAGGTAGTCAGCAAGGCATTTGCTGCAGAACTCAGAAACCATCAGTGGCCTTTCTGGGCTCAAAGTGGAGAGTTCTCCAGTTTAGCCACATGAGTGACGTTTGCACTGTAACTCCCGCTTTGTGGCTCCAAGCCTTTTCTGACCGAGTGTGCCTATAAACGCTGCTGCGGCCACTGCCAGTCGCGATTTGTGGGAACTACCTAAACGACTAGACAAGCTCCCCCAGCCACACTCCTTGCAATCACCCTAATATAATCTGTAATGGGGGCATGGATGAAACATTACAGTTACAGACAGTTGCCTGACACCCTTTGTAAGCTTGAAGGTTTGTCAGGACAGGTTAGGATCGTCACTCTTTTCTCGGAACAAATTCCAATACAAGGTTGTGTTTATGATGTATTTATGAGGCTTGACTCTTTCCAGAACTCAGAGTCGTATGCAAAAGTAAATACAGGATCAATGATCCATAAATCAAAGTGTGAAGGTACCAGCCGACATGTGTTTTGCCCCCTTTAAGCGGCCGTCCGGCCTGGGGCTTCCTCAGGGCTGTACATACATGTGATCATAATATACAAAGATCAAAATTGGGGACATATTCATAAAGATAGCAACGATACAGTGATCAGCATGTATCACCCGTGATAATGCAATAGAAGTGCCGTCAGGTGAAATCGAAGGTAAGTATCGGAAAACGGTTTGAGGGAAGATGAAGGGAAGGAAAGTAGCAAGTGGGATATTCATAGAGAAGAGAGAGAAAAGAAAAGAAGTGATACGAAAAGATACCAGCAGTCCCAGATTATACAGCAGTAATATCTAACATTTTCATTTCAAGATATTTTTACAATAGTATTACAGTATAATTACATACGTCAGTCGATGTCCAGGTCACATGGTCATGTGTCATGGGAAAAGAATTTGGAGACAAATAGATATTGTACATTTCTGTTAGTTTCGGGTCTATGTTTATAGATCATAGTGAGGTGGGTAGTGGACTAAGGCAAAAGCTTATAACTATAGAACTGTCATGGTCCAGTGAGCATAAGGAAGCCTGTGGCTTCCATGGTGGTATGATGTTCTGCGGTCTGTTTGGGAAATAAAATGTGGTTCAAAAAGGCCTGTTGGTTGCATAAATGGGACGGAGTGCCCAAATATGAAGATACATGTGGTGAGTGACGTGCAGGACTCTAGGTGGGGGCCAAATAACTATGAGTGGGGATGGGTGTGCCTAAAAGGTAACGTTCTCGGTGGGTTCACGCTTACCGTTTATATTTGTACAGGACCTTAATTCGTCCCGTAATACATGCTGCAATTAAAAGGACATCTATAATGTGGGAGACAAAAATACGTAACTAGGATAAGTGAAAGTTACGGTCTGCCCACATTGTAGAAGATGTCACAGGATAGATATTGTGGGACTGGTTTGAGACCGCTAGGGGTCCCGCGGACATTGTTACTTACTTGGAGTGAAGGACGTCTAGTCATTAGCGTCTTGTCTGTGTCAGTCGGCATCAGCACAGAAACCCGGGAGCTGATGCCTTTTGTGTGCCGGGAACGCGAAGTGTTTCCGGATCCGGGTAACAGTGAAGTGGCATTCCGGGTTGGGTGCCATCTTGGAGTGGAGTATGAGCACTCGCTCTGTATGGTCCGCAATATGGTGCGGTAAAAGTTTTAGGACAGGGAAGAAGAACGTGACTATTAGAAATAATTGTCAGACAAAATATTGGAGTGTGCTCATTGGATTTCGTGAGCCCACCGAGCACATTACCTTTTAGGCACACCCATCCCCACTCATAGTTATTTGGCCCCCACCTAGAGCTTTGCACGTCACTCACCACATGTATCTTCATATTTGCTCACTCCGTCCCATTTATGCAACCAACAGGCCTTTTTTAACCACATTTTATTTCCCACACAGGCCACAGAACATCATACCACCATGGAAGCCACAGGCTTCCTTATGCTCACTGGACCACTGGACCTTGACAGTTCTATAGTTATAAGCTTTTGCCTTGGTCCACTACCCACCTCACTATGATCTATAAACATAGACCCGAAACTAACAGAAATGTACAATATCTATTTGTCTCCAAATTCTTTTCCCATGACACATGGCCATGTGACCTGGACATCGACTGACGTATGTATTTATACTGTAATACTATTGTAAAAATATCTTGAAATGAAAATGTTTGATATTACTGCTGTATAATCTGGGACTGCTGGTATCTTTTCGTATCTCTTCTTTTCTTTTCTCTCTCTTCTCTATGAATATCCCACTTGCTACTTTCCTTCCATTCATCTTCCCTCAAACCGTTTTCCGATACTTACCTTCGATTTCACCTGACGGCACTTCTATTGCATTATCACGGGTGATACATGCTGATCACTGTATCGTTGCTATCTTTATGAATATGTCCCCAATTTCTGATCTTTGTATATTATGATCACATGTATGCACAGCCCTGAGGAAGCCCCAGGCCAGACGGCCGCTTAAAGGGGGCAAAACACGTGTTGGCTGTAACCTTCACACTTTGATTTATGGATCATTGATCCTGTATTTACTTTTGCATACAACCCTGAGTTCTGGAAAGAGTCAAGCCTCATAAATACCTCATAAACACAACCTTGCATTGGAATTTGTTCCGAGAAAAGAGTGACAATCCTAACCTGTCCTGACAAACCTTCAAGCATAGTGTCTATAATGGGGAAGGGGTTTCCCATTGTCAAGGACAAGTAAAATACTAGCATTTGGCTCCAACAATTACGTATTTCAAGGGGTCGGGCCCCAATACCCCCTCGTTCCTGACGACCCTTTGTAAGGTCACTGCTAGCTGGTCTGTGTCTATGCGCCCAATGGTGTCCACTGCCTGCAATATGTGTGAAATGACCATCCTTGTGGTGCTGTGTAATGACGTCACTAAAATTCATCTAGGCCTTTCAAAGTCATGTCAAAGTTCCAATTTCTCTGCTACTACATCCATCAGTACGAGTTTATGGGTCAGAATAGGGATCTCTTGCCACAGTCTTTGCTGATTTTAAATTGACTTTAAGTAGTGTGTTCATTCCAAGCCTCACATTTGCATCTCTGCACAAGAGAGCTCTCTTGGTCAGCAGGTTTTTTCTACACAAGAGCTCATCTGATGGAAAGCTGTTTGGAAAATAATGAGTTTATGATAATGTGTCAATATAGTAGCAGTCCCGTTAATCCTTGGGACAAGTTACAGTAAGGTAGCTCAGTGGATTCGTGCATGCATTGAGAAATGTGTGCAGGGCTCAGGTTCAAATGCTAGCAGACAGTACTAAAATTCTTATTATTTCTGAGTGGACTGCCTTCTCTTAAGTGGAGTAATGACAACATCTATTCTAGGGACAGGTATTTAATATTTGATTTATCTAAAAGATTTACTTTATGCTGCCCAATCTCAGGTCAGTGTGAGTGTGCGTGTTAATGCACGGGTGTGACTATATGTTCATGTTTATGTATGTGTTTGGTCACCAGTGAGGGCTCTCCTATGCCTAATGTTGCCTCTATATATCGTACTTTAGGCATTTGTTTACATGTGAGCTAACTTTAATATTGACATATTCATGATATTTTATGGAAATTCTTCAGGACATGTTGGTGAACATGATACAATAATGGCCCACTAATAACAAATTGTGGACATCCCTTGGGATATGCTGGCTAGCCCTATCCTAACAAAAAATTGCCTAGTAATGACACATAGTGGGCATTCTTGGGGACATACTGGCTAACCCTAACATAACCCTGGGTCATTACTGACATATTACTGGCATTCTTCGGGACATGCTAGTTAACCCTGAGTTTATGCTCGATCAGTGGCGTGGGCATTCCTGGCAATCCTCAGGCCAACAGTGACCCATCATTCCAATATTGTTATTATTCCTGACAAAGTTAAGGCTATCCCTGACATGGAAATGGTTTGTTCGTGCCTTATTAAGTCCATTCTTGCGATTATTCTGATCCCGATAGACAGTCCTATATTTAGCGATGATGAATGGACATAAAATGCAGGCTCTGTCCCTGTATGACACTAGTATGTGTGAGTACTTGTTGAAAGTGACAAGATGATCTCTGAGGATCAAACATATTTGAATGAACACCTGTGATGGTGAGATTTGTATAACCTTTGATATGTTCACCCAGCCGCTTGTGTAGTCTCAACCATAGGATACGTTTGAGAGTCTTCTTGCAATAATCTGGATGAGATAATGAAGTGAAGAAAGATGATATATACATTTTAAAAACTCATAGTTCATATTCCCTCTCTAACCAGATTTTCTTTTATGGCGTAACATATGTAGCTCAATAGCCAACTGTTAGGGGACATTTTCTTTGAAAAGTCCTCGGTTTTGCTACCATTCTTTGAAGGCTTACTTTGGGAAGGTGCATTTCACTACACTTCATGTAGGTAAGGCCTCCTGCATATGCCAGAAAAGTGCCTATTCAGAGTCCCTGGATCTTTACCCAATGTATATGAAGACTGGGCTGCAAAATGTACAATATTGCCCTGTTTTTTCATTTTTAAATTTCTCAGGGAAAGAAACCCCCCCAACCTTCAACGAGGAGTTCTGCTCCTTCACTCACTTGCTCCTCTTCCGTGAAGGGATTCTCGCCCACCACTTCCAAAGTTCACTAGCTGTCGCTGCTCTAAGTGTTCGGTATTCAAGGTACTCTGCCATTGTCATTGGATCGTTCAGAGCGCTGGCTCTTGGTGCCTTGCTCCCTCGTCCTCTGTTCTTTTCCACCAACTGGTGGTTCCTAAGATTATGTTTCGTGGCTCCTGCTTTGGTGGCCATGCCTTTCTTTATATTGGCCCCGAACCCTGACACTTTCTTCTTCTTGCTCTTTGCATCCAGCACAATTTCTTTGTTTTTCACAATGCTCTGAAAACATATCTCTTCCCTTCCTCACTTCCCCTTTGTCCTTTATATTCTCCTGCTTAGAGGGTAGCACTAGGACAGCTGTTCAGGCATAATCACATGCTTTACAAACCCACTTCATCATCATCAAATCACACCATACTGTCGCAAAACACTGCACTGCACTGCTTACTCTTGTGCAGCACATATCTATGTTGGGTTACACCCAAGGACGTCAATTAGGGGCAGCCAAGGGTGACATCAGTTGCCCCTGACTTGCCCTTTGCTACCTTTGGCATTGCCCTCGCTACCTCTTATCTCAGGAATAATGATGGCAGTGACAGGAACAGAAAGTAAGCATAAGTCCACAACCCTGTGTTTACTTTTTGCACTTTGCACTGCTGGCCCTTGCCCTAATATCTCAGTGGCATACAGGAGGGTGTTGATGTGGTAAGGGTGGGACAAGAAGTAAGCCCCTACGATATCAGTAGTCAATGGTATACGGTGTCACTTCTGCTACCCAGTGGCATTTTGGTGAATTGACATCTGCTGGGTCCACACCTTTGACCCTATTCACAAGGCTGAGTGTGAGAGCGTACTTGTGTGCCAATTCTACACCTGTTCATGGCAAGCAGAGTCAATAGCGAATCAACAGCAACAGGGTGGGCTCTCAGCTGCCTCATCAACACTGGTTAGTCTGGATAGATGGAGACCTACCTCAGACAGAAGGCCTCTGTTGCTTCTGCTACTTGATGGGGACAAAAAACAAAGTACACACTGCACTGCTACCTGTACATACGTGCATACACTCTCTCAGCCACCTGACAAGAAGTGGATGGAGAGGTGCATTCTCACAGCATGCTGCACTGCACAGTGGCGGCCCGTACAGGTTAGCGCGGTGTGGCAGGGCGGAGGCGGGGGTGGAAGTGACAAGCGACAGAATAGGGAAAATAAATAAATAAAACCACTTACCTTGCGCTCGCCGCATCGCCAACTCGGCGATGCAGCGAGCACAAGGTAAGTGGTTTTATTTATTTATTTTATTTTCTCTATTCTCACTGGCACCCTGGCCCACCCAGCCCCGCCCCATCGCGCTTACCTGCATGAGCTGCCACTGGCACTGCATCAGAATACCCGGGAGACACCTACATGGCACATGCAGTATTTGTATGTGCACAAGTGGTGCTGTCATTTGCAAATCAGAGCAATTTGTACATTCCTAGAAATTGCAGGTTTCCAACTGACGAATAATAATAATAATTTATTTCTCATGCCTGGTTAATTAAAATAATCACATGTAATAATTCATACAGTTGTGAATGAAATTCAAAAACATTTATTATTAACTCATCTGTTTAAAAACCATGGCTAGTTTTTTAAAAGCAAGTATAGAAATACTGTGAATATAGAAAACACACAAAGCATGAATAAAACGGCCTCTTAACGGAGTATATCAAAAATATTACTCCTCTGCGTTGTACCTCTCCTATAGAACTAAAAAGGAGCACTGTAACAAGCCCCGACTCCATTGCAACCACGGTAGGCACATATAAGGGGAAATGATTAGCAAAATTAGACACACAATGGGTTAACAGGACTGAGTCCAGGCGGGTTTGTGCCAAAACTGCAAAAAGGAACAAACTTCTCGGGGAGATCTCAAGTCAACAAGCTGATGTGCTATGTTATGTGCAGTGAGTACACAATTAAAGGAGTGCATCCTTTTAACTTTGCATGTGCAGATATTTAGGTTTTTGTGCAAGTGCCTTGGTTGTACCTTTATTCGTTAAAGTCATTTACATTGTTTTAGATTAAACCCACCTGTGCCTAACACGCTTGGCCGAAAATGTAAATTTTGGCTGCAAATACAAAATTGTGAACCATGTTATACATTCAAAATTCCTTATATACAGAAAATAAAACAGAGGAGTTTATTCACCAGAGTTAGACTTTCTAATCGCAAATCATTTTGGTGAATACGTTTCTTTTTATAATTGATTGTTTTCTTTCAAAATTCAATTTGTTTAACAGTGGATTGATGTCAGCACCGATGATTTATGTTTAATTTGTGATTCTTCTAGCGAGTTGATTATTTTAAGAATCAATTACTTTTTTTCTGTTCTGTCATTTTCCTACAAAGCTTTTTTGTGAGAGGTGTCACAACTAGCAATTCATAGCTGAGCAGACTGTTGGACCAGAACTCACTGACTGCTACTTGCCTTTTTTATTAACTGACATATGACTGGAATAAATGCTGGTATTTCAAAATCCATTATTTTTTCTCTCAAAGCTGATTTTATGTGCCTTCCGCCATAAGGTATCGGGCAGGCAGCTGGTGTGGTTTGAGGTGCATTTTCCAAGGGTGCATTGCTTTTCACTGGCAGCAGACGTGTGATTGGTTGAAGTGAATCTACACCTTGGTGTATGGCATGTCCTTGAAAGTGTGGACACTAGGCAGATTCATTCCTTCGACCTAGCTAGCTGGAATGACTGTTCGGGTTCTCTGCTGATGAAGTGTGTTTTCCAGTAGAGCCGGAGAGCTCGGACCTTCATTGTAACAACTGTGAGCATACCTGCTCTGGAACTAGCCAGCTTCATGTGGTCAGTGAAGTGCAGACGAAGCACAGTATTGAGCGTTGTGTTTATAGCATCTCATAGCTTTGGGGGCACCCATTATTGTTGCAATTCCACCACCTTAGGTAGAAGAGGGCCAAAAGTTCAAGGCTTTGGACTTGCTATCGCAGGTGCAGACACATTATTCCAAAAGGGCGTCTTCTGACCACCCCGTGAGTGAGGTAATTTCCAGGCCCAGTTAGAGCTTCATGTATGTACGCTTGTTTACAGGGTGGGTTATGTCTCCAGTGTGCTTTTGGCTGACAGGGTCCTTCTTCACTGCAATGTGAAAAGCAAGGGCAGATCATCAATTCCCAGTTTGCCATTCCGACGTCCTTCTGTCCTTCAGAACATGTTCCTTCTAGGTTCCTTGTGAGCCACGGGGTCCGTTATTTTATGCTTTCACATGCTGTGATTATGTATTCTTCGGTGTCACAGGTGTGTATTTGCCTAAGATCCTTTCTTGGGTGTTGATGGGCTGGATCAACACTTAGCAATCTGAAACTTCAATATCCATTTCAAGTTATCTTAATGTATAGTGCAAGGTTTATATTTTGAGCTGTCCAGTAAAACCTATAGCCTACAGTTCTATATGCTCATAGAAGGAAGCGACTTTAAGTGTTTCTGATCCCTAGATTTTTAGCACCATCAGTCATAACCAGGCCTGTAACTTGAACATTCCCAATCACTACCATGCTCTTGTGACCTCCAAGCTCATTAGAATTATAATAAACATGAACCAATGAACTGAGGCACATGATGTTCCTGGCATAATTATCTGGTCCAATCAATTCTTCTTAAAGTGCAGGTGGTCTCCAGAAAGTAAACTTCAAACACATTGTGAGTAGCACTTGTTGATTTAGCATTTGCTCAAATGAGGAAATATATCAAATACATGTGTGTGTATAAGTTGTTCAGACACAAAATAGCAAATCCACATATTGTACAGTTGCAGACAAATGGGTTTTATGAGGCTGATGGCGAAAACCCCCTGATTGACAGATTCACCCTTGGCTTGCACTAACTCCAGAACACTTGAAGTGTGAAGTGCCAGCACGAAAAATCGGTCCTCCCCTCCAGCTACTGGCTAGTTTCAGTGGGCCCGTTCTCATGCTTAAAATATACATAGCTCAACAAGATTTATTTTTAGCCTTGTCAGATTAATATGTCATCATTGAAAATGCAAACAAACATATTTGGATCACCCTAGGGACTTGTCAGCCCTCTTTTATCACAAGTTCACTATCCTTCCACCAGTATCACTGACAGAATATCAGAAACAAAAATATCGGGTAGACAAAATATTGTGTCAAAAATATCGAGGACCAAAATATTCAGAAGGTAAGTGCAAATATGTAAGTATAGATTTACTGTTCTTAACTCCACATCTATGTATCCTGAGGATATATATATTGTCAAGGTACATATATGCGGAGTTATATATAGTAAAACTTTGCTTACCCATAGAAACGTATCTTCACGATATTGTTGCCCTCAATATTCTTGACACAATATTTTGTCCCGCAATATATTTGTCTCCGATATTCTCTCTAAACACCCTTTCACCATATTAGGCAAAGCAAACCTTATTACTATGGAGGAGACAGACATGCACCTGCCTCCTGACATTGCAACTACCCCTATAAAAGTTCTAGATTTCCTTTGTGACTTGTGAGGCACCTTATCACCTCTACTCATACCCCAGTCAGTAGTGAACTGAAAAAATGGAGATCATTAAGATGTCTATTTTTGAGCGGCAGAAATGGATGGTGCCATGTGCTGGCATACAGGTCATACAACGATTGATGCAGGAACATAAAAGAAAGTGATTCTGATCACAGGTGAAAACATTATGACCACTTAGACCTGTGCACATCTACTACCGCCAGTCCGCTCTACCATTGTTTACTACATCAGATCCACTACATTGTGGAACACTACACCGCAAATTAAGTATGTGTAAGGGTTAAATACATTAAAGGTAAGGTTTACTTAGTTAAAAAACATATGGTTAACTAAATTAAAATAAAAAAAGGGGAGGTTAGAGAGGTGTCTCCGCGAGATGGTGTAATATCCCATGATGCACTGAATCAGAAGTAGTTACCCAACAGAGTGAGTCTTGAGATAGTGACTTATAACCCGTGAGTCAGGTCTATTATCAGGGATTAAATGCATCTTGGACAAAACAGGTGCCCATCATCTTTATGATGATACCAATTGGAGTTAAGATTCTGTCCACCGGGGTGGAATTTCTTAAAGGCAAGGTACCTATTAATGTGTTGTGATGCAATAATGTGGTACATTTCTCATCTCTTTTCAATAGCTAATTGAATATTAGCAGATGTTTCTGTGTCTGTTGTTGCAGTAGACTGGTATAATCAATAGACGGCATATTGTTGATGCACCATAGTTGCTGAGTCATACAGCATTACAGTTGTATCTTCTGCCAATCAATCTGAAACTTAGTTTCAAGAGTGGGTTACAGGAGAATGGTTGTACCCGAAGGGACATAGGGGGTCATTACGATGGCGGTGAACCCGCCACCGACAGGCTGTCGGTGGCGGGTTCACCGCCATCGTGAGGCCATTTTCCGCCCGCCATATTATGATGGCAGGCAGTACTGTGGCAGTCGGAAACACCGACTGCCACGTATCCGACGGGCTCCTTGAGCCCGCCGGTGCTGCGGAGGCCTTCAGCATGTAATGCTCCCCACCAGCCTTTCCATGGCGGTTCACCCGCCATGGAAAGGCTGGTGGGGATGGCCTTTGGGGGCCCGTTGCGTGCCCCCTTGTGCAGGGGCAATTGATTTTGCACTTGGGGGGGGCACCTATGGTGCCCCCCTACATTTCCCTGCACCATGTGGCAGGCACCGCGTGGTGCCTGCCACTTAGTGCAGGGAAAAGCAAAACCTGCCTTTTCCCCATTGCGGTGGGTGCTGCAGCCAGCAGCACGCGCCGCAGTGGTGGCGGCTGCATTGTAATATCATATGTGGGACCTTCGCCTTATAAGTGGGCGGTCCTCATCGTAATCAGGCCCATAGTTCTGTCCCAACTAAATGCAAATCCAGACATTCCTTGTGCAGCCAGTTCGTTTATGATAGGATCACTACGTTTTGTATACCTTGTGTCATTGTTCAGCTCCACGCACCATATTTGGTGTGGAGAGTGTATTGGTTTTGCACAATGTTTCCTACACCACATGTTGCATATACAATCTGTCAAAGGCCTGTACACTTTTAGAACAAAAATATTTACAATGGTATTTTACCCTAAAATTAAAAATTTTCTCTATACATATTGTTATAATAAAATATATGTGTATGCTTTCTGGGTGTTTTCAGGAGCTAAGAATAGGCTATGCAGTGCTGCTGTGGCGTACAAAGTTGTAACTTCTGCTCATGCCACTGGTCAGTGTGCCATCGCGATTGTTTCAAACATCGTTGCATTGTTTAGTTATGGCCACCCATATTTGCCTTGTTCTGTTACTTTTAGAGCTGTACATTATATTACAGTGTTCACATGTAGGCATACATCCTCTGTGCATTTCTAAGCCTGTATAGTCATGCGCTGGTCCAACGTAAGTGCAGTGTGGTTATGCAAGCAGGCAGAGTTTGGTCTTCAAATTAATTGCTAAGGGGTGTAAGCTGTTTGGCTGCCTTGCCATAGCAATAGTTCCCCCACTGTCCAAATGATAACCTCTCAAGATATTAGTGTACCGGTACCCTTGTCTTTTTCCCAATTGATGTAAATGCTACCTATGAATTTTATGAGTTTTATTGGTAATTTGTACACACTACTTGCCCCTTCCTCGGTGTTTTTGTAACTAAGCCTTTGGCCCTAATGCAAAGAAGACAAGGCAACTATGCAAGCTGGTTTCATAGTAAATGGCTGTCATAATTGGGGTACAGTTGACCCCGCTCTCCCCTGGGCCCCGGTGCACTGAACTATTGATAGCTATGTCCCATAACCTTCCTAACGATTAACTATTTACAAACCTACATGGCTGTGCCTCTTGCAGTGAATAATCTTTGCACATCACCTTGTGTTCCACTAGCTTGGACTGCTTCGTGAGTGTTCCTGTTCACAACAAGCCTCTGTAAGCTTCTGTGCGGAAGAGGGTCAGCAGATTCTTTCCATATTCATTGAGTCTGCAACTCTCTGCCAGATTTATGCTGGCCTTTCCCAGAGTGAACACAAACGGACCCGCCATTAGAACAGGATATATTATGTTCAAACCATGAATCCACTTTTTTCTCTTCAAACCAATTATTTTCAGGTGGAAGGCCATGCCTCTTCATTTATGAGTTTGTCTAGACGTGCATTCTAAAAATGCCGAACATTTGGCAAGATGCTCTAATAAATGCATTTCTTTCCTTTCAAAACAAGCACACATACAACAACAGATTAACAGGCCTGGAAATCCAGCTGGCTGTTCTTTAAGCTCTCTAAAGGATACTTGATTGCCAATTACACTATTTCTTCATCTTTTATCAGATTGCTAAAGAGAAACTTGATAGAGTCATAATGATTTTCACTCCACACAGACTGCCAACTGCTGCCATATTATGATTTTTTATTTTATTGATTTTGTTTTGACTTCAAACTAAATTAAACTCCATTTATTAAGTTTTAATTTAAAGGCCTTCGTGATTTTTACGGTAAAATTAATGACTCGTTAATTAGGAAAGGTTTCCAATATCTGGCCTTCAATGCAAACAAAAACATGTTTTTTTGGTTTGCTTCTATTCCATTCAAATTTCAAACCTGCTCGTTGTTTTTGCATGTATTTTGATATATGAACAACATTATTTCATATGACTAAACATGTAGAATTATTTATTAAGAATTGTGGTTAAAATGGAAGGCAATGCAGTTTCATTCTATCTACGTAGAAAACAGTAGCAAATCCAATTGCTTGTAAACTTGGCGAAAAGGTTCATAGAAAAGATTTCTGCAGTGTGCGTGGTCTATCATAAGATATCCACAAAAAGTAAAGACTCTACTATGAAGAGCATCACTAGAACAAACACGTCATCATTCAAATTTAAAGGGATATCCTAGTTCAAGAATAGAGTTGATTGTAACATAATGAACCTTTCCCCAAATAGGGCCTCTGGCGCCTCATTGGTAAAGGCAGGCATTTAGAATTGAAATTAGGGCAGAAAAAGAGATAGAGGGCATACCATACATTTTCAGTTTAAAGATATAAGGAAAAACATTTTAAAACATTTTAATACATTTCCTACTCTTCTGCTTAGGCCACCCGCAGTTTCCCATTAGACATCTCCAAGACACCGTATGGGATTACCGTTTCTGCTTTATAGAAGGCCTGTTACAGTAACATTGGATAGAATTAGTAGCTTGATCCAGCCAGAGTACAAATTGATGTTTCTTTTGCATACATTGTTTTCTATGGTGCAAAGCCCACCTATTAATTAAGTAAAGTTAAAGCAGGAGAGATATCAAATTTGTCTACATTGCAATTGTTTTAAAATGATGTGTTGCCGTACATTTGACAGATCTGAAAAAGGAACCTCTCTGATATAATAGCAAAAGATCAATCACTATGTCTAGAGCAGGTGAAATAAATCAACTTCAATCCACAAAAAGAAATGTAATATGAAGATTGTTTTGTATGAATTTTGCTCAAGAATAGGACATGTAATCAATTTAGGTTGTATTTGGTAGTCGTTGTGGTTTTATGTGCAGTCAAGAGGCAGGATAGATTTTCACAAAAGCTGCAGCTGTTATTAATGAAGCGAGCATCTGGAAATATATATTATAAGGAAGAAGTCCCCGAGGAGGTCATAGAATATGGCTGTAACAGAAATATAAACCAATAATGAAAATACTAGGAGCACGTTAAAACTAACTATGTCAGGAGTAGGCCATAAACAAAGACAATTATGTATAGATTACAAGGGAACTGCACCCAAACTTGTTTTTTTAATATTAAGCACACTTACCCCATGACCTTTCCTGGTTATTTATTTCTTTGAGACCTGTGGAAATAGCATCTACTATTCTCTAACCATGCTCCTAGCTTGCACCTGGGAATTAGTACTTTGCGTCAGCATGGTTAAATAATAATATCCCTGCAGCCAGTGGCTAGGGATATGCCTTTTCCATACTTCCAGTGTAATTTAAGAGTGTAGTATGAAACCCAGATGCAAGCTGCAAGCATGTTATTCTTATAACCCTCTTGTATTAAGCAGATCTTCTGGGAATTTAAAATGGAACTTTCAAGAACTGTGAGCACAAGGTATTGGATTTAAATTGACACCAGCGCTACCACACAATCTCTGATACAGATCATGGAAGAATATTATGTCATTAATTACAAAAGAAATATGGTGTTAAGATTACCCATAAAAGCAAAGTAATTGTGGTGGTAATGATCCCCTTATACACCATGTGGACCAGTTTTGATTGAGTTTGACTTCTTGGCAGCTGACTCTTCTGAATTCACTTGTGGTTTGCATGAGGCATTATCAGTTACATCAATTGACCTAGGGTTTTTCAACTCACTGGAAGTAGATCTGGTACCTTGTACCCAGTCTATATGTAGTCTGGAAGATGGTAAAGAGACATGGAATTTAGAATTATAAGAGTAGCTTTGGGCTTCTTTCTAATTTGTTGTCTGTCTTTGATGCCTCCTCAGTACTTTCTGCATGTATATATACCATTGAATAGCAATTTGTTTTAGGATTCATCATACTTAGTAGCCATAAAACAACTGAAAATATGCATATAGGTAGAGAAATTATATAGCTCAGGTGTGCCCTTGAGTCTCCTAGCAGGGGAAGTTGGTTCAACAGGGAAGGAGCAAGAACAGGGAATGCTTGCATAGACGTTTTTATATATTATAAATGGACCAATCAAATGGCATTTCACTTCAACTTTTATCAAGAATGAAATGCTTGCCACTTCGGAAATAAGACCACCATGAGTGATCCAAATGACTTTTATTTGTGTTTCTTTTTAGGTCGAGCATTCGAGACCTCTTGTATATACTTTAGTATATACTTTAGTATATACTTATATGTGTATGTACTTTGTGGGCTCTGGAGATCAGCCCTAGGACTTGTCTGCTTCCGCTTAGGGACTTTGTTTTCTGTTCAACTGCCTCTATTTAAATGTCTTGATAGAAAACGACCAGCAGAGGTCAGTAAAATACCAGAATTGCTTTCTGCTGAGGGACTTTCTTTTTTAAATTTTTCTGGCAACTGCCTCTATTTAACTGTCTTGATAGAAAACGACTAGCAGAGGTCAGTAAAATACCAGAATCACTTTAGCATTATCTAGATTCCAGTCCATAGAAATTGTCTTCCACGAGCACCAGTAGACAATAATATTTTTTTCAAATCTTGTATTTTCAGTGATATGACCCCCGAAGGACCTGCTTTTATATTAAAAACAGAGCTTTGGACTATACCATTTCCAGCTGAAAGGCAATATTTCTCTCCATGTGTTCACATACCTGGCGTGTCACACAGTTTGGTGCTTACTTTCCCTCCATGTTAAAGAACAGTAGATGTTTCAGCACCCAGGCTAATGTGCTGCATAGCTAAATACATATAAGGTCCCAAAGGCGAGACCGATTGCATTGCAAATGCTTGTTTCCACAAGTGGCCAGTCCCATTCCCAGTGAGTGCAGAGATAAGAACCAATTTACTAAATCAGATCAACAGATAAGCTTCAGCATTTTGAATAAACTAACAAACTCCAGTTTCTAGGTAAGATAACCTGCCATGCCAAAAAAGCCTTCCCAAAGTCAGGCAAAGAGGTGGCCCTTCTACTGGGATGTGATTATCACTTGATTCTCAAGTTTAAAAATATAGGACCTGCTGCAAAACTTTCTGCAAATAGAACATTCTACTCTGTTGACAGACTTTGTGTGGAAAATCTAAGAGAATTCCTATCAGTGTTATGCCGTGCTTTGGTTTTTATGCTTTGTTAAGTTGTATTACCTTACTCTGAGGAGTGATCCTACATCATTTAAGCCTTCTTAGTGCCATACTTGAATTTTAATTTCTTCCACCGGGGAGGGAGCTTGAGCAGACTCCAATTTAAGTTGGCCAGTCAGGGCCGGACTAGGAACCTAAAGCAGCCCTGGCAATTTTGTCGGACCAGCCCTGGTTGGGAGAGGGGAGGTGCAAGTGTGAAGCGCTGCTGCTTTTGTTACTGGGGGGCCAATATTGCAGCACCGCTGCAAAACCGGCCCCAGTAACGAAACCGGCTCCCCCACTGCAAAACCAGCCCCCACCCATCCAACATTCTGGGAAAAAACCTGATGCCCGCTACGGCCAGTCCGGCCCTGTGGCCAGTACATGGTCTTCACTGCCATATCCAACTATAACGTTTGATTTCTTAGTCATCAATTAAGCCCATAAAAGCATATGTAGTCGCTTGTGACCAACACACAGGGCCTTATTCACAAAGGTAACTTACGCTTTTGAGTAAATTTACACTTGGGTGCAATTCTACAACTTTTCGATATTCACTATCTGCACTTTTGTAGTAACGTTCACTTATGTGGTAACTTACGCTTTTGTACTAAGTCCAGCACTATGATACACAAAATACTGGGACCAGGCGGGTCCCGGGCGGGTAGAGAGGTCCTCAGTCACGAGGATAGAAAGGACATGTCCTCCCTATTTTATATACTTTTAACCAAAAGAATGTCCTTTCTGCGGCCTAATTATTATAGCCTCCAGAGGCGGAAGAAAACAAAGAGACAACCAACAGTGGGTGGGGGGTTCCTAAGTGTGTGATGGTAATTCTCTCAAAAGCAAAATTCTTGAGAGGATTATATGTATAGCCAACCCGTTGTTACGGGTGGGAAGGGAAAGAGATCCTTTTCTCTTAATAGCCCTCACTCACTCTAATAGTGACATGCTTCATCATGGGGCTCACCCCAACTCCTAAAGGTCGGGGTGGGCTCAACCATATTTCAGGGAGCACTTAAAGATATTGTGTATGGGGGCGTACCATTAAAGGTAAAATTCCTCACCCACCCCTAAAGAATTCTTTAATAGTGGAGTGGGACGGAAGGTTAAAATATATACATACGGGTATTAGGATGTGATGCTCCTATGACCCAAGATTCAGCACCAACATGTTTCAGCCCTTCCTATCTGGCCTAAATAAGTTCTGGGCTTTCATCAGGGTGGGACGTAATGAGGTTACTTCCCCAGAGATGTGATTGCATAAATACTATTTGTCTAGTGCACTTCTAAGTGTTAAAAATTGGAACAAGCCTAATACTTGCCACTGGTCTGGATGAGGAATTACCTATGCAGAAAAAGGAAGACATAATAAACACACTCGTTATTATGTACAATGACATTGAATCACCATCCTCACACGGACCCCCCTGGAGCCATTGTAGTGATGGTGTCGGGGTTTCACCCACACCCCAAAACTTATTTATATCAAACATCATGCTGCTGTGGTGAAATCATACGTATTTCGCATTTACCATACCATGTGCACTCCTGTGGCTTTCACAAGTGCTATGGGTTGTGCATGCATGCATTATTTCATTCACAATAAACTTTCAATCTTACAATCGAATTATTTTCACATTTACTCACATCACAGATAGATTATTACGGTTTCATGGCACTCACCCCAATAACTCAGGGCTAATGATTCCCAAGGGAGCGCAGGAGGGAGGCCTTGTAGTCACACACTGTGGGTGACAAAGTGTAAAAATGTGGTCATTATGTAAAGTAAGTTTCAGGAGGAGGTTGCAAACCAAAAGGGGAGATTGCATTCGAGCGTCTCAACCTCCATCCCCCAGGAGGAAGGCCTTGTAGTCACACACTGTGGGTGACAAAGTTGTAAAAATGTGGTCATTATGTAAAGTAAGTTTCAGGAGGAGGTTGCAAACCAAAAGGGGAGATTGCATTCGAGCGTCTCAACCTCCATCCCACCGCTCGAGCAGCTGCCCGTTTGTGACAGAATTTAGGCACTTACTTCATCAAAGGTCCTGCCCTGCTGGAACCTACTTGTACTCGAGCTCCCCGGCTTGTACAACTGCCATGGACCGGTACAGAAGCTAAATGCTGAATTTTCCCGCTTCCGGCAATTCTCGCGGCCCGGTTAGACCTGCCTACCGGGCATGGTTCACGTTAGTGATTGGCAGTTGCTATGGGCTCATGCAGCTTGG
This sequence comes from Calotriton arnoldi, assembly GCA_963921515.1. Classification (NCBI taxonomy): domain Eukaryota; kingdom Metazoa; phylum Chordata; class Amphibia; order Caudata; family Salamandridae; genus Calotriton; species Calotriton arnoldi. Next base: position 2,063,794 of record CAWUFW010002399.1, on the reverse strand, counting down.
TGGTAGCAATGCCTTGACGAACAAGTTTCGTCATAATGAGTGTGCCCCTTCCCGTGGATGACTGGTGATAGATCGGCGCACGTTTTGTCAACTTACATTTTGTTACTACGTCGACGACGGTCTTGTGGAACGATATGAATGTTCCATACATTTTAAAGTGATGTTATGTTATTCTCACACTCGTATGATTCATTGTCTCTGTATTTGTGTGTGATGTAAAGTGCTCCGACATCCTACACTGGTTTGAGAGGCGCTATAACACAAATGAAATACATGTGAGAGAGGGGCTATGGAGAGATGCAGGGCACTGTTGACAGGTGATAGTGAGGGAAACATTGAAGGACCTCAACATAGATTGTCGTATCCTGGTGCACAGTAAGGTCATCATTTGCTATGCTTTAAAATCTGATACAATTGAATATATAATGAAATATGCATTGTAGAAAGTGCCAATTTTGCCCAAATTTTCTTGGGGGAAGAACTCCACCCAAACCCTCCTTGTAGTGGTCAGGCTCGCTCGCTGCACTCGCTATGCACCGTACGGGGTTGGTCTGTCAAAATTTGGCTTGCCTGCTTTGGGTTCCCATTCCGGCACTGACATGTAAAGCCTTTTATGAAATCATGGCTTATAAAGTATCTGTCGGGTTATACTTTATAAGGCAGTGTGCTAAGCTTCCATTGACTAATAATTCCTAAATTTGCATAAAAAATAGTTATAAGTAATCTTAATAACTACAGTGACATTTAAATGGTAAGAAATGTATAATTGCAGCAGGGTAAATATACGCTAATTAACGGGAAACTTTGTAACTAATATTCTTTGCTCAGAAATTATTTGGGTATCTGATAATGTGGCTATATTAAGATAAAACAACAACTATACAGGTATTATGAATTCATCATGAAGTGGTTGCAAATTTTTTATACATTAGTTGACTTCTCTGTTAGTTACATCTACTGGATGGTTACTAGAGCGGCCCTATTGCATTTTGTAACTACACCATGTCATTACACACTTTTTGACATCTACCTTTTACAGTGATAACTGCATGATAATCGGTTATTTGGGTCTTGGATCCATTTGATACATTTCATTTACTGTGATACTATTTGGAAGCCTGGATTACATGTTAAGGACGAACGTGTTTTACGAAACATGAGCAAATATGCTAAATTAGCATAAATATACGGGTAATGAGCAATAATATAAGAGTAACAAACATGCTTTTTACCACCTGCAAGACATAAAGTGCTCATCTGAACCCGCATATGACCCCAAGAACAACATGAAGTTTAATAAAATAATTGCGTACAATTTGCTTTGTGCATTTTTTGTGGCTAATGATCGGGATAATGCCGCAGTGACGGATTTCACTGTTCGTATCACAACTTAATTAGTGCTGGGTTTTCATTGTGTAATTATTCTAAAACAGGGCTGTAAATGTCATCATTTTTCCGTAGTACGAGATCAGTGATTCAGTGAGAGAACAGTTCTGTATGGACAGTATGCGGTTAAATATGTATGTGTGTATACTCATATAGCATGAACGGAGCTGCAGTGGGAGAACTGTATAAAACAAAGAGGGGGGCACAATTTGCTGGCTGGAAATGAAGACATTCTTCACCCAGTCTCCTTCAATGCCCCCAAGAGAAACCTCTGCTCAGCTGACCTCTCCCTGGCCACCGTCCCACACTTCTACAGGACCAATCCAGGTCCTTCTCCTACCTCGCAGCCAAGACCTGGAACGATCTCCCCCTCCACCTCCGGCGAAGCCCGACACTGCACTAATTCAGGAAGGCCCTCAAGACCTGGCTTTTCGGATGACCCAACGGAGCTGCTCACATCCACCCCTCAGTGCCTTGAGACCCTAACGGGTGAGTAGTGCGCTCTACAAAACCCTGATTGATTAATTGAAAGAGTTAAACCAGCTCTTGTCACTTGCAGAAGAGATGTTCCTTGAAGAAGTGAACAATGTGAACAAGGTGTTGCCACCCACTCACATTGCTACTCTGACTCCATTGAGTAGTTCTTTCCTGCCATTAATCTTTAATCTACCAACACTATCATTATAACTAAATAAAGTTTGTTGATTGTAATTCAACATACAATGATGTCTCGCATGTAAAAAGAAACAAAAGTTTTATTGAATTTAGACTGTTAGCTGCTGTATTATAATCAGTATTAAGAGTATGAAACACGGGTGGGTCTTGGCTTGGCTGTATGGCGGAGTAGCAGTGATCTCCACGAGCTTGCGAACCCCCATCATAATTCCCACTTCATCCACAGTACTGTGCAGCCCTTTGGTGATGTAATTTGGGGCCGCAATGTTGTCCTGTGTGGCCGGGGTCTGCCGGGATATCAGCAAGTTCCTGGGTTGGGATACTGGTGCTGGTAGTGCCAAGCTGCAGGGGATAGCAGGTGAAGTAGGCCGGGAGCACTGGAGGCATTTTGTTTGGCCCTTCAGGAGCTCTGTGCTACCACAATGTGTCCCAACTGTCGGCGCAGCCCCTGATTCCATTGTATCAGTGCAAGGCTCGGGGCACTTTGGGAGGCTGCGGTAGCCAGAAGAAATGTGTCTGGGCCCAGCTCTGACCGAAGAACTGTGATTGTGGCCCTGGCAGAAGGGTGATGAGTCCAGAAGTACAGAGCCGTCAAGGCACAGTGGAAGAGGCCCAATGACAGATCTGATTGAGTGTGGCACAGGAGAACCCCAGCCTGGGGCCCCCCTGCGCTGTTGAACTGATCTTAAAAATGGTGAGTGAAGGATGTTGTGGCTGTGCCTGTTCCTTCCGCCTTCCTCTTCAATAAATTTACATACCCGTAGAGACTGTTACCGGTTGTTAGGGACCTTGGCCCTCTTCAGGTATCTCCCCCACCTCCCCTTGCAGCTACTGGATATGAGTGCTGGGAGCACCCGGATGCAGACATTAGAAACTGTTGCATACTCATCACCAGGTTTATCCTGAGGAATGCATGGGCGACATTGGATGCTGCAGGCTCCACCAGTACTTAATGGCACATAGCGCTCAGCCCATGGTTGCAGGGAAAGCTTGATGTCTTACCATACTCTCTCAATACCCCTCAGCAAATTCCTAGATATGATACCCTGTCTGGTCTACTAGTATATTGCAAACGACCTGAACATGCTGATGCCCCAGCCACTGGACTTTCAACAGTTGAGACCCTGCACCAGGTTCTCACCCTGTTACGCTATGTGCATTGGGGATTAAGTAGGCACTTACTGGGCAAACAGGTCTACCATCCTACAGGAACCACAGTAACAGTGTCCCAAGATAAAATGCACAGACCAAAATTGCTGCACTGCTGAACTATTCCACGTGATTCATCATCAATGGCCAATCCAGGGACACAGACGTCCAATCCAACGTAATACTGCACTTCGCAAGGTAAGTTGGATGCCCTCCTGACTGCTATAAAAGACGCACTCAAAGCTCTTGATCTTAAAATAGACACTGTTCCTACTGGCCTGTCCCTTCCACATGCTAATCAACACAAACTATCGAACAGGATTAAAGAAAATGAGCATGCTCTCTCCAAAGTGCAGCCCACTGTGCGTGATCTCCAACAGCAGGTATCTGACATGACAGAACATATCCGCTTTCTGTAGTATAGCATGAGAACTCTGAGGGATACTGGAAACAGAATAATGTCAGAATTATTGGCTTTCCAGAAAAAGTAGAGGGACCCTCAATGGAACTGTTTCTCAAGGACTGACTTAAATTGCAGGTTGCTCCAGTCAAGTTAGCTAAATTCTTCTTGGTGGAATGAGTGCACCGGGTCCAGTTGAGGCTAGCACCTCTGGGGACTTCTCTACGACCTGTAGTGGCCATACTCTTTAACTACAGGAACCATGATGCCCTTTTCCAACATGGAAAAATGAACCCTAAAAGCTCCAATATAGCAAGATTTTACTAGTACCAGACAACAAAGTGGCAGACCAACAACAGCATACCAAGTTCTGCGATGCGAAGCGGGCCTGGCATGTTATGAACTTGAAATTTATGTTAATGTTCCCTGCTAAACTAATTGTGATAGACGGAAAAGGTCCCTATTTTGGTGGGGGCTGGGCTCAGTAGAATTCCATGGTTAACATAAATCCTCAGTCCTTATTGGATAACTACAGTTACCATGAGGGAATTCAGAATAGGCGTGTTGTGGGAGTGTTGGTTATCACCTTATTGCCATACCACTTTTTACCTCATTGCGTCTCCATCCAATGGAGTTACTTGATTCCTTCAAGGGTCAAGATGCTAAAATGTTCCATGGGTAGGACTTGAACAGTTCAGAGTCAAGTCCACGGAAGGTGCTGCAGTTATATTTTATTTGTATTTTGAAAACCATGGTTTTTGAGAACATTACCCGGAGTGGGTGCGTGAGCAGTGATTCTCTGTGCACTTGGGCCTAGTTTATGGTGGGCCTCAGGGAGGTACGCAGAATGTTACATAATCATTACATAATACCGCACAGGTGGCAGAACATTCATAAAAGTTGCTGACCTGGAACATATGGGGCATGGGGAACATGATCAAATGACCTAAAATCATAAAGCACCAAATCCATATTGAGAGTCCACAGGAAACACCTATAATGTAAGGTGTGTAAGCTTAAAAAAAATGGAGGGGGTCAAATATTGTACACAATATATACATATAGGTATGGATTTACACCTGGAACACCAGATAATGTCCACCAGGTTGAGATCGACCTAGAGGGTAGGTTTACTATCGTTAGTGATAATCTAGATGGCAAGCCACCGACAATAGCCAGTATATGTGCCCCAACGCCAGCCCAACTGGAATTCCTAGAGAAAATAAAACCGTGCCTCACTGCACAGACCAATACCTCGTGCTTTTGGGCAGTAGATTTTGACTGCATCGATTCACTGAAATATCATGTCCACCGATGCCTAGCACACAACTAGTCAAGAATGCTGTGGGGCTTAGAGCATGGTAGGTAACTGGAAGTTCACAGACACATGAAGGCAACTGTACCCAATGGACAAGGAATATACACATTACTCCTCAGTACATGATTTACACTCTAAACTGGATTTGATCCTTTGCTCCACACACCTACTGAGTGCTACATAATATGCAGAACATCTTTGTAGGGCAATATCAGATTATAATCTGGTGCTAATGCACTTGGATTGGGTTTCACAGGTCTCATGCATCCCAACATGAAGACTACAGACTAAGGCTCTCCTCAATGCCCCTTCCTGTACAACAATCAAGGAACAAACAGATGAGTTTTTTTCCTATAATGCGGGACAGTGAGTGATACTAGGACCGAATAGGAGGCAATTACGGGCTGTTTGTAGGGGACTTCCATGCTGATTTTTTATGGGCTGGGAACAACACTGCATAGGGATGCTTTCATATTGGAGGGAGAAATTAGGCAGTCGGAAATCATGGAAGTACATTTGGAGTGGATGAGACCGCATCTGTTTGCACTGAAAGAAAATACAACTCTATAGAATGCCTCTGCGTACATAACTTTATGTACTTCACATCTAGACAACATACTAAGGAGGATAAAATAAGCAGCTTGCTAGCATGGCTGATCCATGTTGAGTCCCCGCGTCAACCGTTTATGGCATTATCCTCTTATTCTGGTGAGATAGTGAGCACCCAGAAACAGATACATGAGATTATGTGTTAATAGAACTAGGAACTATGTAAAAGTCAAAACCTAGCATCACCCTATGCAATAGCAGAGTATCTACATCGCATCCCCCCAACCACAGTAATACAGGAGCAGGTGGGGTCCTTGGAAGGGCTGCTAAAAGTAGCAATTAGGGAGTTAGCTCTGGCCAAAACCACACAGACTGATGGGTTTCCTACAGAATTTTATGCCACGTACGGCAGACTACTGGCCTCATGAGGCTGGCAAGTGGAATCTGTTCCCTCACACTACGAGAAAGATGCTGTAAGCCCCTCTTCGGAAGCAGAAGCTTAACTCTTTATAAATGGGCTCTTCTCGCCCTCTTCAATTTTATTATCAATAACAAAATCCTAAGTACGGTGTTATCTAGCCACTTACTTCCATTGCTGAAGGATGGGGTGCACACGGCTCAAGCTGGATTCATGCTGACCAGATGCACTGCACAGAACATCCTGAGGCTCTTTCAGGGTTTTGGCTGCACCATGACTGGCGATGGTATCACAGCGTTTATGTCAATTGACATGGAGAAAGTCTTCAGCTCTTTGAACTGGGAATATCTGTTTGCAGTCCTGCAAAAAAATGGGGGTTTGGGACAGAAATAACTAACTGAATTAGACTGTTAAATGTTGATCCAGTTGCCAGAGTCAAGATGGGCATGATCATCTCCGCTCCGATGAGGATAATCAGAAGCACACACCAGCAATTACTCCTTTCTCCTACATTGCTCTTCCTGGCGATGGAGCCACTTGCAGTACTTTACAGGCAGATGTTCCCTCTGTACAGGGTGAGAGCAGGAGGCATGGCCGACTCAATATTGCTCTACATTGAGGATGTTTTACTTTAGCTTCGAGATGTGGTGACTCACTTACCCTGTGAGTTCTCAAATATTTGGCCACAGTATCTGGACTGTATATCACCTATGCTAAATCCTGTCTGTTTCCATGTCAGGTTCCCGAAAGCAAAGCTATTGATAGTCTACCCCGCCTTCCACTAATTTGGTAATGAGCACTTGGGAGTTAAGGTGTATCATCGCCGCCTAGATTTTATAGTGGTCAATTTTTTAAAATCTATCTCTACATAGCCATCCAGGTTCAAGTCTTTGACCTAGGTCTGGACTAGCTGTTGCTTGTTATATTTGGTGACTACCAGGAATTTTCCATTTTTCTAAATTCTAAATGTCCATATGTTCAGAGCCATTCTGACAAAAGAATGGCAAACAAACAGAATGCAGGACCTGTATCCCAAGTTGCCACATTAGAGTATGAGAAAGTAATAATGGATGTGGTCGTCAGTGTCTTGACTTGTGCAAGGAATTTAGGATGGTGATAGTAATTAAGAAGGCCTCCATAGGGTGCATCGAACAGCACACAATAATGGACCGTGCCTTAATGTGGGTTAAGCTGCTGGTTGATTGTCCTGCATCAGGTCTGTTTCCCTTCCACTGGCTAGATCAGCTCGGAATGCTCATGGCTCCTCTGACAGGTGAGGAATGCACCCAAGCTGGGCATTTCCATCTTTTTGTTCTCTACAAGATTTGTACCGTTCTACGCCAAAATGTACATGCCAAGCATAGATAATGTCCAAAGTGTATTTTTTCTGAGCAATCTTTCCGGCTGTGGGCCAGTAGGCAACGGGAAGTGACCACAGTGCTGTCTGCATAACGGGATACATGTCCGCCGACTCTGCAGATGAAAAGAAAGTCATGTGACAAGTACATCCAAGTGTTTATTGTTTTACGACCACTCGAGTGCTGTGAAGATAACTGGGGTGGGAGGCTGTTCATGGCTCTCTACATACGTGTAACACACTGTACTTTTTCCATGAAGAATTCATTTTCAGAGTTCCTTCTTTGATATTTTGCCCTGGTGCAAAGAAGTCCCTGAAAGAGCACAGAGGTAATGCCCACAGATATTAAAGAATCAATGAAATGACACGGTGTCTGGTAAAACAGAAGAGTTTGTTCATATAAATTCTGTCCAGCTCCTGTTGCTCCTACCTGGGAGGTTTATTTCCTTCCGATGCTTCACGCTGTGTCCAAGTTTCAGATTCTTCTAAGATTCAGAAAATAGCTTCTCCTCCGACAAGCATGAAATTGTGCTGATGTAATTCGACAGCTGCCTATCGATTCAGCCAATGAATCCCTCGCCCCCTCCAGCCCTCTGAGCTCTTTTTGATGTAAGTGCCAACTGAACAAACAGAATCAGTCACTCCACTGTCAGAACAGAGGTTATGTGGGAGTTAATAGCAATGGTGACCAGCTGTAAATAATAAAATATAAGAAAGGTGAACAAATGGGATACAGTTAGAGATGAATATGGGAGTGGTGGCTCATAAAGAGACTTAAACATCAAAGGTAAGAAATAGATTAAGGTAGAGTCTGTTGGTGTGGTATGGATATCTATATAGTGCTAATTGCCCATGATGAATTATCACTTACAACAGCAACACACCTCTCACATAGGCAACACCATAAAGCCACACCAATCCAACCAAACACAATCTACGGAATAACATACTACCCACCTATGACAGGTCTTAAGGACCTCATCAGGGGGGGTGATGAGCTATACAAATGCAACTGCAGTACAACACAATCAAAGCTAGCGAACAGTATGCTAAATATTAAAAATGCATGCCATTCACATCATTTACCATTTTTTCCATTTTTTGTATTTCTGTTTCTTAATTGGTAAATGGCTGCTATTTTTCAAATGTACTCTTGTATGTATTTCTTCATTGCCATTTTTCTATGGCTTCTTTCTTTTTGGGTTTTGGGGTGTGCAGCTTCTGTTCTGCAATATTGGTCTATTTGTATGTATTTTCTTACTACATGGCAATAAAATTTATAGAACAGAAAAAAATGCATGACCTCAATATTCGATGATAAGGGGGTTATGTCAAAATTTAAACAGAGTTTGGCATAACCACTAAAAGTAAAGAATATCAGTTCGATCAGTAAATAATGTCAGTCCTATCAGTAAAGAATATCAGTCCGATCAGTAGAGAATATCAGTCCGGTCAGTTCTTTTAAGGTTAGCAACCTGATTTCTACTGAAATTTGAACCTGAGCACGCCTGGTTGTACAGTATGTGCTGCAGATCAAGCCAAAAGTGGAATTAAATTAAAAATATACCTTGCGTGGAAGTATGAGTTAAAGCGATCCGCTACGTCTGTTCATATAATTTATCCAAGATTGTTTGGCAAAACACAATAGAGAGAGAAAAATTCAACAACAAGAATATCATTGTCTGCCTCCTCTTGGAGGTGGCTGCCATGTTCCCTTCCAGCGTAGACAGCAGCTTCCAGTCATTTGTTTCTCTCTTGGACTGTGATGGCTGATTGATTTTATCTATGAGTCTGTGAAAGATGTCCAATGGTGAGGGAGGACAGCTGGTCGGATAGTTTAAAGGGCTCAGATGACTCGCGCCCACCTCAGTTTACACGTCTGTGCGCACGTGTGTCTCAGACATCTCTGCAGTATAAAGGGGGCGGCCTGAGGCACGGGCTGACCATCCCGTGAGTCCTAAGGGGAGTAGCCCATGGGGGATCAATCTTGAGGCAGTGACATCAGCAGTCTGAATTTTGAAAGAACACAGAGTCGGCCTGATCCTTTTGTAAGAAGAAGTCTTGGGTAAGAGAGGTCACATAAAAGCAAACAAGTGTGTAAACATTACATTGAAAAGAAGGATAGAACAGGCCAGCGAAAGCTGGAATAACATGGCAAAAACGCCATTCTTTTTATATTGTTTTTAAAGAAGAATCCTGGGAACATTTTAACTTAAAGGTAATGATTATTGGAAATCCGATGAATCACCCTCTTTTCCGCTGCAGGCTTCTGCTTCTGGATGAAGGGCCAGTGCATCCATAAGGTGCCATGAGAAGGGGACAGCTGAAAATAAAAATATAAACCTTTTTGGGGGGCTGTGGGGATAACCCTTGCACCACTCCTTTCTGGAAGCCAGGGTTGAGACTAATAACGTGAGTGCACCAAGCAGAGTTGGTCACAAATCACGATACACAACAGGCAGGGTCTCATCTTCACAAATGGAACATGCGTCCCATGGGGGGAACACGGAAGGGGTGGGTTCAGGGCTGCAATGCCTGGCTTATCCTGCATAACTAAGCAGCAAACAGGTGGCTGAAGAGAGTGAAATCTAGAGTATAAACCTTAAAGGGTCCAGACTTAAGAACAGCTGCGGCCCGTGCAGGTAAGAGCGGTGGGGCTGGGTGCGGGTGGATTTCGACGGATGATAACGACGGAAAATTAATTATAATTTTCCCTCGTCATCGTCCTTCAAAATCCCCAACCACCCGGCCCTACCGCTCTTACCTGCACGGGCCGCGGCTGCTTAGGAAAACATTATTCACATTCCCACTCATGTCAATGGGATGGAAAGGGAAGTATGCCCACTAGGACAAATTCCCTGCTTGACCGTTCATGTACAGGGCTGACAGAAATCACACATTAAACAGTTTGCAAAGATGAACCCTGTCTGATTTGCACTTTCTCCTGCATCCATTCTGACCAGACATAGGGGGAGGCAGATTCTGGGGATGCACCTACATATACATTCATTATTGGGGACGGAACATATTAATAATTCTCAGACTTTGACTCAGAGCAAGAAGGAGAAAAGCAGCAAAGAGAGACAAGGCAGGACGAAAAATATAGACAAACTTATTGGGAGGGAAAGCAGGGGGTAAAAAGAACCAGTAAGAAAGGCAGAGGTAAAGAAACAGCAAATGTAGGATGGTGGAAGAGAGTGGTATGCGTTGTCATCAAGACTAGGCAGCTTTGGTATTCAGCAGCTCTGGCACTTGGAAAAGTGCACGTATTTTTTTTTTTTATTAAGTGCTGTTCACAAAGCTTTTTGAACATGAGTGTATGTGAGTGAATCATGGAAATCCAGTAGATAATCATGCTTACTGGCAGAAAAATGTTAATTTTGGCCAATTTTAAAGAATTACGGCATTTTTTGCTAACAGCTCAATTTAACATTTCAGACAATCCCTCGGCCTGGGAATGGAACTTTTATAGGTCTGGCCTAGAGACATCTTTCGCTGTCTCAACAGCTTCATGTCATCTAAAAAAAATAAAAATACATTTCCATGCCATGGCTTTTAATGCCTATTGCATATGTTTGCAAACGTTTTTTTAAAAATCAAGCTTGCAAAAGCCAGGTCTATTGTCTTTGCAATGCTTGTTTCATTCTGATACTACATATAACTGGGTTCTCAGAGGTGCACGAATAACACAGCATTGCATTCTCTGTTGCCTTGTAAAGCTTGTTCAAATAGCCACTTTGATGCCATTTGATCTTCTCTACTAAAAGCTCACTTGTCAGTTTGCTAGTCTGGGCAAATGTTGCACATCAAATAGCAGACGTGCGACCGGATACCATAAGGGTATGTAAAAAACCGCTGTGTAGTATAGGAGGCACGCTAATCCTACTGAGCCTTATGGGCTATCCCTAGAATGGAGGTAACATGAGGCGCGGAGCACCCGTGGTATCCCCGGCACCATGAAGGATTCTGAAGTCTAGGCCAGCTGTCTGCAGGAAGCCTTCTCCAGCTATTTCATTCATGCAGCCGGTACAAACTCTCACAAGTATAGTGTGTTTAGAGGAGGAAGCATGTCAGCAAAATAGCAGACAACTTCATGAATCAGATGCCAGTTCAGAGCATCCCCTGGATGGAATATAAAACCCAATATTTCCCAAATACGATAATTTAAAATAATTCAATGAATAAATGGCGAGAATGTAGTACTCATTTGACAGCCTTTGGTATCCCAATTTGTGCTCGAGTGTATGAGGCATTAATGTGATCCTCATATCGGATATCAGACGGTAGGAGCAACAATACATCTAGGAGCCATCAGTTGAGGCCGGTGCAGGTAAGAGTGGTGGGGTGGGGTGCGGGGGGTGAGTCAACAGACGACACCGAGATAAAAAAAAAAGAAAACTACTTACCTTTTGCTCAGCGATGCGGCAGCGCAAGGTAAGTGGTTTTCTTTTTTTTTCTCCTCGTCGTCTGAAGACTACACTGCTCCACCACTCTTACCTTCACCATCCGCAACTAGGAGCCATGTTTTATGAATCTTATAGACAACACTGGATTGTCCAACCCTGTAGCATATTTCTGACTAAATGCGTGTTTTCCACAAATTTTCTTAAGTGATGTGATTTTTGGTTGTAGTATTATGCGCAGTTCTGGTTTTTCCTTTGATCAAAAGGCGGATAAGCAAGTGTAGATTTGGTATCTCTAAGCAAACGTTCCTTTTGCAATATTGAACGGCTGATACAAGGGAAAAGAGATCTGTCATTTGTTTTGGTTTCTTTAAAATTAATGGAATGTCTACAATGGATAAATTGTAACTTCGTTTTGACACTAAATCACCAAAAGCATGACTATGGGGAAGGAGTTGCACTCTCAAGAAACCCCTTCCACCAAGGAGCAAATAAAAAATACTAGTCACAGTGCACCAACACCGCTCCATGGTTCAAAGTCAGATATGACCATTTCAACAATTATCAATAGGTTAATTCTGGCTGAAAAATGTTAAGGCCCTGATCCCTTCAAACAGATCTTCAAAAGTTGTGGTGGACAATGAATCTGAACTTGCAGCCTCACTGGAAGATACTCAAGTTCCAAGAGAATGGGAGATACATTCATAGAGTGAGCGGCACTGCTGTTGTTAGTTTCTCTGGGTCCTGTGTCAGTGGTTATTGAAGTTTACGTGTGATGGGTACAGTCATTTGATGTTGGTGTTCTATGGCCTTGAGTACTATTTCACTCCAATTGGGTCACCAGGAGACTCAGTTTGGACAATTGCTTCTTCGACTGTAGCGAGGACAAGCAATCATGATGGAGTAGAAGCCTGGGAACTCAGCTAATTTATGGCACAATTACTTACACTAAATAGACTCAATATACAGTCTGAGCTCAATCTATGATACATCTATTATAAAGAATCAATCTTTATTTGCAAATTGTATACAGAGTAGTTAAAATTAAGATCATCATAGAAGTTAAAGCATGTGCTGGGGCAGTTATACAACTCCAAAAACAATTATAATATTATGACCACTCTTATGTGCTGGGGATCAGCTTGGGCAGACTTCAGGAATGCTTGAGACTCAAGCCTTTACTATGGTTTTTATTTACAGTACTACAGTCAATGTGGCAGAGGTGAAAAACCGGATGTCACAAAGTTTAATGTTTGCTATGATAAATCTGTATTTATGTATGTCTACTGCTCCGGTTTTCTTAGCTGCAATGGAGGAAAGTCAAGGCATTTCAATGGCTTTGAACCCATGTCACTTAAAATATAAAACACAGTTAAAAACATAGATTCACGCAGAGGAGAAGAGATGCCTGGCACTGAATGGTCAATTTTGCTACCTTAGCCAAATCCTTTGACAAGGATTGGATATCTTAATCAAATGCCTTGGCAACACTCAACCAGCACCAGGAAAAGGGACGAGGGACAGAGTCCCAAGGATACGATGGGATCACATCATCAAGGATGATAAACACAACTAGAATGGGAACCGCCATTTTGTGAAGGTACTCACTGTGCCCTTCATACAATATAATTCACACTGCACAAGGTTTTCTAATCACAAAATGCATAAATAAAATGATATTCACACATCACATAGTACACATACTGTGGGTGAAAGTGAGAATGCCAGTTATGGGTGACGGGAAGGGTCTTGCATAGGAAACAAATGAGGCCTTCTCTTCTCGGGATGCAGCTAAACATGCCTGAGTTCCACTAGATAGATTGGGCTAATAGAGATCATCCAGACTCTTCACTGCCTGGTTAATGTGGCAGTAATCATCCTCAACCTTAGTGTATGGTTTGTGTGGACTTCCTGGTCAGAAAAACCTTGGGATTAACAACAACAAGAAAATCGCATGGACTAAAATATGGGCAGGGCTGGACTGGCCGTAGCGGGCACCGGGCGTTTCCCCGGTGGGCCGCCAGGGTGGGGGCCGGTTTTGTTACCGGGGGCCTGCAATATCGGCCCCCAGTAACAAAATCGGCCGAAATCGGCCATTGCAAACAGCTCGGCCGCACCCCCTCAGCCCTCCCAGGGGGGCCGGCCGAACAGTTTGCCAGGGCCGGTTTCGGTTCCCAGTCCGGCCCTGAATATGGGTAAACACAGGGCAGGTCAGCCAAAAAGGGAGCAGCTTTACCATGCATGGGAAAAGGACCCTTTTTCTGCATGCATGTGTGGTATATATATGTGTGTGTATATATATATATATGTGTGTGTGTGTGTGTGTATATATATATAAACGCTAGATATTACAACATTATATGCTAGCATAAGACATGCAGACGGAATGAGGTCCACAGAGTATTTCCTAAAGAAACATCCATTGAGATTTGTGCACCAGAATAAAATGATCATGGAGATGATAGAATGGTGCTTAACAAAAAATATCTTCATGTTTGGGACAGATTTATACCAGCAGGAGCAAGGAACAGCCATGGGCACCTGCTTCGCCCCCAGTTATGCCAATTTACATCTAGGCTGGTGGGAGGAGCAGGTGCTCCATGGCCCCGAGCTTGAGCATTGGATGCCAAGTATATTGTTGTGGGTTAGGTTCATTGATGATGTGTTTGTGTTGTGGCAGGGCACAGAGGATAACATCGACACGTTCATCAATGACCTAAATAGAAATTACCTGAATCTCAAGTTTGTGGGGCAGTATAGTAAAACATGTATTGATTTCCTAGATGTACGGGTCACCGCCAATACAGGTAGGCTTGAAACTACTATCTTTCGTAAGCCCACGGCAGGGAACACAATATTACATGCAAAAAGTGCCCACCCAGTCCCACTCATCCGAAGTATACCCTTCGGAGAGTTTTATAGGGCACGAAGAACGTGCAGTAATCTGGAAGAGTATGGGAGAGTAGAGAGAGAAATGATTGATCGTTTTCTCCAAAGAGGATATCCTCAAGAAGTGATACAAAGTGCCTCTGAAAAAGCTAGGAAACTAGACAGAGACAGGATACTCTTTACCCCATCTGGCACACAAAAGAGAAAAGAACAGGAAACCGGTACAAAATCCCACAGATTTATAACAACATACAATAGCAGCCATAATGAAGTACGAACAATCCTGAAAAAGCATTGGTATTTGATTAAAGGGGACCCAGTACTAGGCCCTGAAAGTAAAAAGAACCCCGAGATAACCTATAGAAAATCAAAATCCTTCAGGGACCACCTAGTGAAGAGTGAGTACAGGGAGGCAAAATCGAATCAGAATTGGTTATCAATCAAAGATGGCTTTAGGAAATGCTCGAAATGTAGAGCCTGTCAGCATGGGGAAAATCTTATTGACTTTAAAACTCCCTTTATTAGAACTTTTAAAGTGAGAGGACATCTGACATGCAAATCAAGGTTTGTAGTGTATAGATTGCAGTGCCCTTGCAATAAGGTCTATATAGGGAGTACTACCCTACCTGTGCATCAAAGAATTCTGCAGCATAGACGAGCAGTTATAAATAAAGATCGGAGCTACCCTGTTGCCAGGCACTTTGAGAAAGAACATTGTAGTGACCCCAACTTGATGAAATATAGTTGTTTGGGAGAGGTTCCGAGAAAAAGAAGGGGAGGCAACAGAGAGAGAGAGCTTCGGAAACTGGAGACCTATTTTATACTTGAGTATGATAGCAGAGAACCTAATGGGCTCAATATTGATGAAGATCTTTTTACATGTCTGTGAGAAATATATGAGATATAGCTGCACACTCATAGGAACTGTTTTTTTAAACTAGTTTTTAGATATGGAGGAGAAGGACAAGGGACACGTGCACTTTATTTTCTAGCACTTTAAATAAGAAGCACTAGCACTTTATGAAATAATAATATTATTCACTAGCACTTTGTCACCTTCCCTTTGTTGGTTCAAAGAAATACAAGGACAATTAAATTGAGAGTAAATGAATTTTAATATACAAAAATATAAGGTTGTTGAATTGAGAGGAATATCTTATGAATTTAGGAAGGAATGACTTGTTTTTATAGAAAAGAGAAAAATATTTTTAAATAAAAAAAATTCTTTATGCACTAGCACTTTGGAAATGTACTGTAGCACTTAGCACTTTAACTAAGCCATTATTACATTGGAATGAAATTTATTTACATTTTTAGTCAGCATATAAAGAGAGGGTATAAAAGTGGATTATAAAGCATTATACATCACAACTATAGATGTTTATAAATGTATTTATTCATGTTTTGAAAAATCTGTAAAGCAGTGATAATTATACACTGCATATAAAAGTTTAATGAAATGCTTGTATAAATGCACTTGCATGAAAAGTAAGATGAAATGCAACAGCAAAAAAGCACTCCAAAATGGCGCTCACTTTTATTGTGAAAACAAGGCTTAGATGTTCATTGTGATTGTCCTTTGTCAATGTCTATGTTTTATCAGGATGTGTTTTTAAAGTTTAAAAAAATGGCACTATGCATCGTGAACAAGGCTGCGCGAGACAGCCGGAACGCGTGGATGCCATCATTTAAATAAATATGGAGTAAACTGACCCCCTTTGGAGTGCTGGATTATTTCTGTGTGTGGAAAGGAAATTGGTAATTGGATATATATATATATATATATATATATATATATATATATATATAGATATCTATATAGATATATATAGATATATGTATATAGTAGCTCCACAGTCTCAAGGGAGATCCGTCCCTAAATAAGAATCACACGCGGGGGTGAGTTCTAAATTTTATTTACTGAACTCGTGCAAAACAAACGTGTTTCGGCAGTTGCCTTATTCGGTGTCATATATATATATATGTATATACAGATAGAAATATATATACATACACACACACATACACGCATATATATATATACATATATATTATCTACTGGCGGTCGCCAGTAGATAGTTATAGTTACAACCTATTATCCATAGGAAATCCGCGACATTCTATTTGAAATAACTCTCTTGCCGGTTGACGTATCTTCGCGAAATTTTCAAACTTTGTGGGGCGCTCCGGTCCGCTCCCTACCCTGAAAGTCTCGGGGTGATACGTCAAGCGGGGGCCGAGAAAAAGGGGGGTCCCAAAACGCGTTTTCCCCATGCATTTTCCCATAGGAAACTTTAGACACGGCTACAGCCTCGAACTGCTGAACGGAATTACACCAAATTTGGCAAAGAGGTAGTTCTTGGTTCAGAAAGAACCCTTTTGTTAAATGGTGTAAATCCGTTCAGTAGTTGCTGAGAAAATCAAAAAGTAAAAGTACATATATATATCTATGGGCACGGAGGATTCGCGCACCCTCCCGATCACGAGCTGCATGTTAATTGGTTGTCAGCTGGCTGTCAACATTCCGATTCAGGAAATGTTGGCAGTTATTTTGTCCCTCGGTAGAACCGAGGGACAGAAACAAGTGCGCAAAGCGCACAAAGGGGGAGGGTAGAAACACCCTGACCCCCTAGGTTTGCTCAGGGGTCCCACAAGGACCCCCTGGGCAAAAAAAAATTTTTTTTTTTAAAAATCGGCAGGATGCGCTCAGGGAGCGCGAACCCCGCCGAAAAATCGAGCGCGGTCTCCCGCGCTTCGATGTTAATTGGCCCCGGGTGGCCCAAGTCCCGGGGGCATGCTGGGGGGGGGGTTAATTTTATGTGTGGGGGGCCTCTAAGGGACCACCACCCCCCGGGGCTTTATGTACAATGGTGCAGGAGGGCTCTGAGCCCTCCCGCAGCCCCGGGGACCACCACCTCCCTGGGGCTTCTTTTTTTTATTAAAACCTGTGTGGGGGGCTCCAGCTCCCCACACGCCCCGGGGACCACCACCTCCCGGGGCACTAAGAAAATTACAATGGGGGTCCGTTTTGACTCCCAGAGCCCCGGGGACCACCACCTCCCCGGGGCTGTGCACTGAATGGGAGGGGGCCGCGCGGCCCCCTCCTGGAGCCCTTGATGGCCCTGGGGACCACCACCCCCAGGGCCGGCTCCTGCAGTGTCCCGGGGTGCCTACCCCCGGGACACTGCTGTTTGCAATGACAGGACTGGAGCCTCGCGGCTCCCGTCCTGTCATTGCAAACTTGCTTTGGATATTGGAAGAGAGAGCAGGAAACCTGCTCTCTCTTCCAATATCCAAGCCGATTGCTTTTCCACATGGGGAGCTGCATCTTAGCAGCTCCCCATGTGTAAGCAATGCCGGCTCCCGTAGGACACGGGGAGCCGGCGGGACTGTGGGGGGATTGGGGACCCCCACAGTCCCCAACGAGAGGGCCAGCCCCGGGGATGGGGTCCCCGGGGCAAGTAGTGGCCCGAGAGGGGGCCACGCGGCCCCCCTCCCCCCAATTTTTTTTTTTTAAACGATCGGGCCCGCAGGCCCCGCCCCCTTCCTTCACCACTCTGCAAACGCGCCCTGGCGCGTTTGCAGAGGGGGAACGACCCCTTGAATACTGGGGGTCCCTGGAGCCAACTAGCCCACCAGGAACCTCCAGTATGCGCTAGGGGCTGCCTTGCAGAGAGGTGTACAGAGGCCACGCCCCTTTTACACCTCTCTGCAACGCAGCTCTATGGCGCTTTTGGAGGTATATGGTGGGCTAGTTGGACTCCGGGGACCCTCAGGATTCAAGGGACTTAATCCCCCAACTTAAAACGCGCCACGGGCGCGTTTGCACAGTGGTGAAGGAGGGGCGGGGCTTGAGGTGACATGTGTGAAACAGGCCCCGTGGCGCGTTTTAAGATGGGGAATTAAATCCCTTCAATCCTGAGGGTCCCTGGGGCCAACTAGCCCAACAGGTACATCCAGAAAGCGCCACAGAGCTGCGTTGCAGAGAGGTGTAAAAGGGGTGTGGCCTCTCTACACGTCTCTGCAACGCAGCCCCTGGCGCATATTGGAGGTTCCTGGTGGTCTAGTTGGCCCCTAGGGACCCTCAGGATTCAAGGGAACTTAATCCCCCAACTTAAAACGCGCCACGGGGCGCGTTTGCAAAGATGTCACCTCAGGCCCCGCCCCTCCCTTCACCATTGTGCAAATATTCCTCTAAAATCAGCCGAAATAGGAATTCCGATTTACTCACCTGTTATAAGGAGAGACCTCAGTGCTGTATCTTTCAGCCCAGTACTGGTCCTGAAAAGTAATTTTAACCGTACTTACCGGTAACTTGAATTTCCTTCATAGGCTAACATTGACTGGTTTCACTTGGAAATTCTTCTAAGTGTGGAGTTTTGGAACTTTAAAATATTCCTCTAAAATCAGCCGAAATACGAATTCCGATTTACTCACCTGTTATCAGGAGAGACCTCAGTGCTGCATCTTTCAGCCCAGTACTGATCCTCAAAAGTAATTTTAACCGTACTTACCGGTAATTTGAATTTCCTTCATAGGCTAACATTGACTGGTTTCACTTGGAAATTCTTCTAAGTGTGGAGTTTTGGAACTTTAAAATATTCCTCTAAAATCAGCCGAAATACGAATTCCGATTTACTCACCTGTTATCAGGAGAGACCTCAGTGCTGCATCTTTCAGCCCAGTACTGATCCTGAAAAGTAATTTTAACCGTACTTACCGGTAACTTGAATTTCCTTCATAGGCTAACATTGACTGGTTTCACTTGGAAATTCTTCTAAGTGTGGAGTTTTGGAACTTTAAAATATTCCTCTAAAATCAGCCGAAATACGAATTCCGATTTACTCACCTGTTATCAGGAGAGACCTCAGTGCTGCATCTTTCAGCCCAGTACTGATCCTGAAAAGTAATTTTAACCGTACTTACCGGTAACTTGAATTTCCTTCATAGGCTAACATTGACTGGTTTCACTTGAAATTCTTCTAAGTGTTGATTTTTGAAACATACAAATATTCCTCTAAAATCAGCCGAAATCCGAATTCTGATTTACTCACCTGTTATCAGGAGAGACCTCAGTGCTGCATCTTTCAGCCCAGTACTGGTCCTGAAAAGTAATTTTAACCGTACTTACCAGTAACTTGAATTTCCTTCCATAGGCTAACATTGACTGGTTTCACTTGGAAATTCTTCTAAGTGTGGAGTTTTGGAACTTTAAAATATTCCTCTAAAATCAGCCGAAATACGAATTCCGATTTACTCACCTGTTATCAGGAGAGACCTCAGTGCTGCATGTTTCAGCCCAGTACTGATCCTCAAAAGTAATTTTAACCGTACTTACCGGTAACTTGAATTTCCTTCATAGGCTAACATTGACTGGTTTTCAGCAAAAAGTTTCAAAGTGTTGATTTTCACAAACTACAAATATTCCTTAAAAATCGCCTGTATGACTTAAACGCATTCTTTCAACTGTTTACAGGAGATGCACCAGTGCTGGATCCAGGATCCAACACTGAGTAAGAAAAAGTAACGATAACAGTTTTTACCTGCTAAGTGAATTTCCTTCCATAGGATAACATTGGTGATTCTATGAGAAAAAGTTTCAAAGTGTCAACTTTTAAAATACAATAATATTCCTTAAAAATCACGACTGTAACCAAAACGCTTTTACTCAACTGTTTACAGGAGATGTACCAGGACTGAATCTAGGATCCAGTCCTGTGGTTACAAAAGTAATCCATAAAGTAACTAATTGCATTTAACTAGAAATTCACATTGAGCTGAATGTTGCATTGTGTTTGAAAATGTGTTGCACATTGCAACAACTGTAACTACTGTACTTAAAAGTCTATTGCCTATCTGCAAAGTATTTAAACTAAAGTAATTCATTCTGAGAAAGTATTTTTGTAATGTAATGTATAATGTAATTACAATGTAATTTGACAAATAAAATATGTAAAAAAAATTGTTTCTAAAAATGTAGTAAATCAGTATGAAAAAAATTAATATAACAATTAATACATTTAAAAATTGTCATTTACAAAACCTTTGAAATTCACTGAAAAAACCGTAGGTTTCAGGCACGTTATAGTTAGAAATTAGCATTTAAAAAACCTTTGAAATTCACTGAAAAAACCATAGGTTTCAGACACGTTATAGTTACAAATTAGCATTTAAAAACCTTTGAAATTCACTGAAAAAACCATAGGTTTCAGACACGTTATAGTTACAAATTAGCATTTAAAAACCTTTGAAATTCACTGAAAAAACCATAGGTTTTAGGGACAGTTATAGTTACTTGGACATTGCACTCGTACAAAACCCGTGAAATTCCCCGTTATAGTTAGTTCAGCTAACTATAACTCGCGCCCCCGCAATGCACTGCTGATGACGTCACATATTACATCACTCATGGCATGGTCAGTGACATCACTGATGACATCACTGATGACATCTCAAATTACATCACTGATGACATCATCCACGTGATAATCTGATGCACCTCCTCACACCCTAATATAATCTTTGATACACCCACTCTAAATTACAGACTGCCATTCGCAAAACCATAGACACTCCAACACCAATAACTACATACCCACTCACTGATTCTTAGGTCTACACACACACATCCACTCACTCACCCGTACAGTCACTCATACTTACGGTCACTCAGTACAGGACTATCATATGCACTCTTACTCCTATATAGACACTCAAACAACGCCACTCATCCATAGAGATACTCACACACCTAGTCAGTCATGCAAATAATTAAACACACTGCCATTTACTCACCTATACAGTTATACACACACCAGCTCACTTACTCATACAAATAGTAGCACATTGTTACGCTCTTATACAATCACTGATACAAGCACACAATCATCCATACAGCCACTATCACAATCACTCACTCTTGCTTATAGCTATTTATATACTCCAACACACATATATACTGCCTTTCACATATGTAGTTACTCACACATGTACCACTGGGACATACATTCACTCACTAACACACTCTTACACACACTTACCCACCCATACAGTCTATCACAGATGCACTCTTGAAACCATCCACCCAGTGAATCACCCACTCACACATCTATGCACAGAGTTGCACACACCCCTCCCACACAAACACTCAGGCACCCATACAGATACTCAGACAAGCATTCAATAACTCATATAGAAAATCATTTAGCTATTCACAAACACATGCAGCCACTTACACAGCAACAGACAGACGGATACAGACATACACCCAGTTTAGTCACTAACCCATGCATTCAATAAGATACGTTAAATCACTCACTTATAGAGTCAGTCACGCACCTACTAAATCATCCATACAGACACTTAGACACCCACTCATTCTTCAATACGTCTTTTCCTATATATTTTAAAAATATTTAAACTTTACAGAAACACACAGTCACTGGATGATGTCATCAGTGATGTCATTTGAGATGTCATCAGTGATGTCATCAGTGATGTCACTGACCATGTCATGAGTGATGTAATATGTGACGTCATCAGCAGTGCATTGCGGGGCGCGAGTTATAGTTAGCTGAACTAACTATAACGGGGGAATTTCACGGGTTTTGTACGAGTGCAATGTCCAAGTAACTATAACTGTCCCTAAAACCTATGGTTTTTCAGTGAATATATATATTTGCACAAACACACACACAAATAAATCAGTGTGTGAAAGCGGTACACATATGCTGAACAAATGCACAGCAGGGTCTTAACATAAACATTTTTCATTTTTCTGTGGTCTCTCTCTCAGCCTCCCCTTGTTTTGCTCCCCCTCCTCTCCGTCACCTTACCCTACCCTACTCTTCTCTTCGTGTCAGATGCTCTGAGACAGCCACTATGCAACATGCAGCACAATATGAAAAAGATATCTCTGATAAAAGCAATTTGAATTACCCTGATCAACCTACTGCATTTTTCATTGCTTACAACTATACTGAGAACTATCTTTCAAGTATAGGGGAGCTGTCCTTTCAAAGGGCACCTTTTACAAGTTTAATTGCACATTCCATATTTCATATTAGTTTAATTATCTCATAAACTAGTTATTTCCCTCGCTGTCAAAATGTGATGCTAACACCTGAGGCCCGGCCTAGCAGCGCGCGCGAACAGGTGTGATCGGGTCTGAGGGAGATCAAACAGCGCCTAATTGGTTTAAGCAGTCAATATGGCCCGGCCGCGGTGTGCTTTCCCTCGCGCGGTAATTCTTAGTGACAGCTTGTAATAGTTTCTGTTATGGCGCAGTAGTGCCTTCCAGAGGAATAGGCCTCTGCAGGGCTGCGATAGCGCGTGGGCTTAGCATGTCTGTCACTCTTCCTCTGGCCTAATCTCCAAAGTGGAATTCTACAATGGGAGAAGTCAGCCACACACTCTGTGGGCGGACATATTCCAGTTTGTTTTTGCCTGGAAGAAGGGAAAGTGTGTCTGCTACTTTTGTGTTGTATTACTCAGTTAGCACTGACTATAAGGGTACTCAGGTGAAAAATAAACACCTGAAAAACTTGCTGAAATCAGGGAAATAAGCCTCCTATTGTAAGGGAAGCACTTTTGCTGTGAATCAGGGGAGCCAGCTTCCATATTTCCCGGGGAGGTGAGGAGCTATAAAACATCGCCTTTGACCTCAGTGACATCACCAAAAGTGATGTCATAGTACGTGGTGCCACCTGTAGTTATATGCTGGGCCACTGGAATAGTGCGGCACTGGATGGTTAAATTATGTGGCAAAGAGAGTAAATTACCCGGCAAGAATAGGCAAATTATGTGGTATAATGCAGCACATTTTGTAATAGTATTACTTCATTTTTTCATCATTTTTAACTGTGTAAAACTTCCTGGGCCTTAGTTGCTTTACATTAGTACCAATCTAATACTTAAATATTTCATTAAGCAGCAGAAAGTTGACCAGTCCAGCTTTGCAAAGGTCCTTCCACTGCGAGGCAATGTGTCATCGCATTTTTAGTAGCTTTTGAATGGTTTGATCTAGAGACAATTCTTTTTGTTAAAATTGCAGATTTTGCGGCAGATGATGGATTACGTGACAACATCAGCTAATCTATAATTATGTGAAAATCGCCGCACAATCTCATAATTCCAATGGCCCTGGTTACATGGCACTGAGGATGGCACTGAGGAAGCCACTAGACTGGTAGAAAAGGCTAGGGCAAAAACCAAAGCTCCTGTAAACTCACTGTTCAGAGATATGCGGCAGAAGCTCCAAGGTGCTGTTATTAACTACTGTTTTACAGAAATCCACAACTTGTTTGCACCTGGCATTTCCTGCATCAAATTTCTCAAAGTTGGTCATATTTTCCCACATATACAGAGTCCTGATTTTGTATTTAAATGCAGAACATATTTGAACTGACAACTGCTAAAAAAAGTATATATACTTGCTTTAACATTGAATCATTCCATAAAGTATAAAAGGCTCCTTAAGCACATTTGAAAGAAATACTGAACAGTGCCACGCATTAGTAATACCGGTATGACAAAAAAGTAACTTCCAACAGACCTGGCTCTAATTTCTTTTACATCAGCACTTGGCGTGATAGGTCTTTCAGGCCCATACATATAATAAGAAAAGTGAAACAATAAGAATCAGCCTTATTGAGTAAAGTGTCATTACTGTCTCTAAATGTTAAACAGGAGCTCAGCAGATGGACAGATGCCGCAGAGGAGACATTGGGGGTGGTATATGTGAGATGTCGGTGATATCAACACCGATGGGAAAGGGTGGCTGTGTCTAAGACAGAGTATGCAGAAGCAACACTTCTGTCAATCAGACAATTTTTCATTTACACTTTCGGGAAACAAATGTGCAAATACAAATGTGCAGCCGAATCGCCAAATGTGCAAAACTAAATGTGCAGCAGAACCCCAAATATGCAAAAACAATTGTGCAGCTAGCTACATCTCAAAAACAACCATGTAGTATAAAATCTTCTTTGCAGTCTCACAGAAAGGAAGCCTATTATGAACCACTATGAAAGCTAACGTGGGATGTGACATGCTAAGGGACGTTTAGAACTCACATGCAATGTATAATCTTCTGAAAACAGTTCAGTGTGTGCTAACAATATTCTTCGTGAACATGTGCCTGTGTCACAGTCACATGCCGAATGCTTGGCTGCAATGTGTTCTCTCTTAGGGCATGTTGTTTCAAACATCACTTTGAATTAATCCAAGGCATGTGAAATAAAGTGTAAAAACACAATATTATTTGCCAAGGATCAGATATGTTGATATAGGGGGGCAGCTGGGATTCAAAACACAGGCTTTCTGATCAAGAGGTTCAAATGTGCACACTATAACATTGGTTACATCTACTAAGACTGCCTGTCATCTGCCCACCCCAGCCACAGCTCTGCTAATCAACCATTAAATGATAGGCATCCCCCAAATATAATCAAAACGTCATAGCCTAATACACTCAAAATGCACAGCCTTTTTTTAGAGCACTTGAGCACCCTCAAAAGTCATTAATTTCTTTTCTTGCACAAAGGGGAAAAATGAGCTCAGTTGTACATGAAAAAGTCAAATCTGGCGCCAGTGACCTCAGCCTGCATGCCTCCTGTGTTTAGAGCCTTGCCTTGGTCACTGCCTCCAGGCATCTGGCAGGATTCTTCATACAACACAACTTTGTGCATTGCCATGGCTCGTTTGCCCTGGTTTGAGTGCCCTGCCCCTCTCACCTCCTCCTGCTGGATGCAAAGAAGTTAAGCATGCCCCTGCCATGCACAAACGCCCAGATGCAGAAAAAAATACATGGAAGGTGCTTTTATCGCTCTAGGGCTCTGTGAAGGGATTGTCTGCAGGCCTGGAGAAGGTGAATTGTGTTTTCGAGTAGCCAGCAACGAGTGTGTGCAAAGTTAACCTTTTATCTCCAGGGGAGTTGTGACCCTATCACTTTAATTCCGAGTGGGCAACCCCTGCCTGCGTTAAGTTAGCACCAGTGCTTCAAATACTTTAATAGGAATAACTTCTTCAAGTTTCTGCATCTCTGAACGTCGTAAATAAAAGGAGTTACAAGTACCTAATTTATTGGCCCTCTGTTTATCAAACACAGAGGTGTGGAAGATAGAGCTGCCCTTGGCACAATTTGAACTTGTGACATGTATAACCATGCATGTTTCAGCTACAAACACTCAACTCACTGAGACATCCTGTTAGCTAGAAGACCAATACCTAATCACATTCATCTCACTATTCCTATTCCATATTGTTGCCCACATTCACTAGCAGTAATTCAGTGGCTCTTTGGATTGGGGAGAGAGGAGGCATTTCTGTTCTGTGCTGTACCCAAGACCCTTCCACATCAGGACATAGCTATTCACAAACCAAGATGACCATTGCTTTGTGAGGTACCTTTCACTTTATAGCTTAACAGCCTGGCCAACCTACCAATCTTACTTCCAGGAGATGATAATAGTGTGAGATTCAAGGCAATGTAAATGTGAAAATTTAAGAGGTAAAGAATGTAATATAAAAATGCAACATAAAAACAATGTATTCACTAGAAAGCCCTAAAGTCAAACTAAAACAATGCTGCCCTAACCAGAAATAAAAAATAACTAACCTTGACTGGCAAATAAATGTTTATCTTTATATTTATTTCCGTTTATTTATTTACATAGACTTTTTTTAACCCTCCCATGTTGCTTTCTTGAGAACAATGTCTTCTAGTCGGCCATAGTAGATAACAGAATGGAAAATGACAAAGATTATGTTCAATTAGTTAATGTATGTTATTTAAGAAATGTAGGTAATTTAGGTGGTTTGTGGACAATCCAGAGGTAAAAACCATCACAGGTTTTTTGTTGTTCAGTGCTTCAACCTCTTCATTTTCAGTCTGTCTTGAAAACATGAAATATAATAAGCTGTAACTGGCACCCCAAACTTTTTCATTTTCTTTCTGAAGCTTTTGCCACCAGCAAAAATGTGGTGGTAATGTCCCTTACGTCTTGCCTGGCTTGATGCACTTTGACTACGTCACAGTCACAGTAAAATCTCATCCAAGAAATGGTCTTTTCAGACACCTCTGAATGTGCGCATGTGACGAAAAAGCAAAAAATCAGATTTCTCCTCTATATTACTATTTGCACAGTGGTTTTGATAATGTAAATGTCCAAAATTAATAAAAATGACAGTGTCTTAGAAAGTAAGTGAGGCAAGAGGGTGAGCCGGGAAGGTTGGGGCATGGGAAGTAGGACCATAGAAATGCTCTTGCTACAGAAAGGTACCTTCTGTGTTACTTCATCTCAAAGCATGGCTCCAGGCATAGACAGGCTTGAAGCTGCCTTCGTTGCAGTAGAATGATGATGGATGCTACCTCGCTGGATGCCTTCAGTTGGACTTTGAAGTTGAGAGGATGAGAAACAATGTATGTGAGCAAGAGCTTGTACGAACGAAGGCTGGATGTTGAAGCGAAGATATCACACTAGCATTGTCCTTCTCTAGACTCTTATCATTACTGCTTTAGTGTTCTTGTACTCCAATACATGCTATGCAACGGAAATAATAATGAAACTTTATTAGGCAAATGTATGTCCTATTAAATTAGTTACTATTATAAATCAATTTCTTCAAGTATAGCAATAAAACAATTGATTCCAGGCATATCAATCAACATTTAATAGATGCAACAAGATCACTTCCTCTCTCTATCAAAGTGGTCATGAGTTGTGGTATTGAAATATCTCTCTCTGTTGCCAGAAGTCAAGTCTGGGATCAGAAAAACCTCACACAAACAATAGTTGCTTTACTGGGTTCCTCAGTGTTAAATGATAACTAGCAAGTACTCCTAGGAGCTAGTGTCTCATGACTAAACACAGCACAAAGCTCTGTCCCTTATATCTCTAGGATGCCAAATGTTCCTATTCCAATAAATAATTTAATGAACACAAATATTTAATGACTGCCTTTAGAAAGTTCCATTATCTCTTTTATCCATTATTGTGATAAACATCCACACACCTCCCAGTGGAACATGGAAATGTAGGCCATCTTGCTCCATATTATTCACTGACCTCTACCTGCTACAGGTGTCTCATTTTCAATGTACATTTAAGAGACATAGAAGAATTTTGGTGCCAGGCTCTTCATTGTTTATTTCACTCACAATAAATATCCATCTATAATTCAAACATGTAGGCATCAGAAACACATTTTAAACATATCCCCTACTTATGAGACTCAGTCAGCAGTAGAAAGCAGCAGAAGGTCATTTGAATCATAATTTGTACAAATATCCTGAGACAACATGACATAAGTCATAGAGTAATCTGGAATGAAAAGCGATAGTCAAAATGTCTTTATTCTGTTATTTCTATAACCATTAAAGAGTACACCAAGCATAAAGTTAGGATACAATAAAAAAAACATAAATCATCACTGTGTATAGGTAAAACAAGAAAAGAAACAATTCATGATGATTTTACAAAAGAGAAGTCAATGGGCAAAGTGCTCACGTGCCAAAGTGCATATGGGTCAAATTAGTAAAAGCTTAATAAAATCCATGTTAGGTGAGCAACTTACAACATATATCACTCCCGTTCAACTTATCAAAAAGTGACCATAAATCAATAGACATCATTTAAGCTAATTACCACACAATTAAAAAACCAGAATAGAAAAATGCATTATACATAAAAGTATTGTTCATTATCAGAGCAGGGCAGCGTATTAATCATTTTCCCACTAAATTGCGTAAACGTACCGCAGAAGAAATTAAATTATAAACCATCTGGCATATTTCTTCTGTTTTCAAAAGCTGTATATAATACAGGGCGGGCCTACATTTCCTAATATTCAGAGTCTTTAAAAGCGGGAGAATGAAATGTCTCGGTGGCCCGGAATACAGCTAGCAAAAAAATAAGAAATGCACCATATTTTGTTTAGACCCTGAATCACATAGACATAGTGAAGCTCAGCATCACAATGCGCCTTATGGGGATAGGAAACCAAATAAAATCTTGCCCAGTGGCTTAGGGGGAACAGTAAATAAGGTTCTATGTTTTCAGTGCAGACCAGCGGCAAGTACTCCTGGACTTTCTTCTTGCCCAGCTCTATGCGCTCATTTTCCAATTTTACAATAGATAGCAAATACTTTTTCAGCTGATATTTTGAAAAATGTGTAATTGTTTCCAGAGTACTAAAGCATTCCCCTCTTCCTATCGTTGTAACAATTTCTTAATATGGCAAAGCCAAGGAATCTACTGCTTGCGTTCTAGTCTGAGACAATCTAGTATTATTGCGCGTTTAAGCGCAGGCTCTTCTTTGACCCACACCAAGTGCCACAACATTATCGGGGCAATTTTTACATGATGCGCGAATGGAGTTAGGCCTAGGTCCATATGAAATAAAATAATTGGCAGGCTGCTGGGAGCCGCCATGAGACGTCTAAGGAAATTATTTTCTGCTGTCTGTAGGCACATTGAATTGCAACAGCCCCACACTCCCTCCCCATATAGGATAACAGCACAGCAGCAGGCCTTATAGATGGTAATTAAGGAGTAAATCTGCTTGTGGCCCAACTATTTTGCAAACCTGAATAGTGCCTCCACATTTGGATCAAAGGAGCTCTTCCTGGCGTTCACAAGATGGCACCATGTTCCTCTCTGATCGAAAGGTATACCTAATTACGGAAAGGTTGGCACATGAAATAATTTATCGCTATTAACAAAACAGGTTTTTAATGGGCGAGGAGTCCGCCCAGCAACCATAACATAGGATTTGGCTGTATTAATCTTTAATCCAAGATCGCACATAAAATCGTTAAAAGTAATGCGATAATTGATCATCCCCATTAACTATGCAAGTGTTTCTAACTTCAATTATGACCGGAGGAGGCGACCACAAATACATTTGCCTCTTTCGCTTGGCTCTCTTCTTTCCTCATTTGAGGTCATTTATTATTTTTTATCAATTTAGTTATATTTTTTACATTGATGCAATGATTTGTTGTAGTACAGAAGTTCCATATGCTTATATAAAAGTCATGAAGGCATAATGAGTGCAAAGATTAAAACTAAAAATTCTGATTAGGAAAGAGTTGGGCACATCAATAAACAGTAACAAGATAAAACTTAAAACTGGACCAAGCTGCCAGGACACCATGTAATATTATTTAAAGTGAAAGTGTCATGCAACCACATTCAACAGCAAATGGATGATGAACACATTATGATACATACCTCACTATACCACCTACTGACACCGTAGCTTCAGGCACCTAAATCATGGTGACCTCAGTTAACATGATGATGTCCCCACCAGAGGTCACGGAGACAAGGGATCTTGGTTGAGTGCAGGTGGGTGTTGCTTGCATCACCAGTGCTACAACTGGGGGAACAATGTTCAGGCAGGGAGAAATCCTAAGGAAGCCTTTAGGGATCTCCGAAAGGAAATCATAATCACTTCATGTGCACATGTAAAGATGTAAAGACTCTGATGTATCATTTTGCCTACCACAGGACATCCCCCTTACCAGCACCTCATGTGTGGCCTCAAATGTATTGCTAAGTCTAACAAGATAGTGCCATCCTTTTACTCCTTCAACGTACTGATTCTAAGCTGCATGGGATACAATGTGGTAAATACCAATACCCTAGGAATAGATATTTTCCAGGCATGGTAAATAACTCTTAGTCCATGTTTACAAAATGGAAATGAGGCATAACATTCAGAAGTGGTATTACACATTCTGCATCTTTTGCTTTTTTCAGGGCCTTTTTACCCAAATAAACTTTAGCAGGTTTGACCTGATGGGATCTGTCAGAGGAAACCTGCTAGAGTGTGATAATTATCACACAATTAGTGATTCCAGGCCCTGTGTAAATTCCTGTTTGCACAGGGATTAGAATTTAGCACTGAATTTGTAATCTGGGTGTAAGTTGTATCCATCATTCCTTTCCACACCCAACTCCCATCTGATGGATTCTCCAGTCTTGCGAACATCTCCACATTTTCTCTCACTCCTAGAATTGCATTGTTCCTCTCCCGACATTTGGCTTCCATACTGTCATGTGGTTTGTGGCCTCATGGTCTGCCCTGCTAAGTTGGCTTAGGCCTGGCTGCCATTATGCCTTTTCTGCACACGTTACTTTGTGACTTTGTTTTTCCAGCCTCTGTTTGTGCCCGGCTATATTAGGACTGTCTGCATTTCTGCCTTTCACCTTTTCTCCTGTTCCCTGTGGGTTACATCTGCACAACATGTACAAGGTCAAAAAACAACGTCCCTTGTTCTTGCTGATCTGGCCAGTCCCTCGCACCTAGACATAACACTACGTACAGCTGCACTGGAGAAATTCGTGTGCTTTTTAATATTGTGATTTCACTGTTAGAGGCACCTGGAGAAAAACCTTTCCTGAGAGAAGAGCTGTGCTTGTCTGATGATGTAAACCTTGCATCTAGATATTGAGGTATGAGGGTCCGCCTGACAAAGCCCAGAGGTTTTCTGTTTATATAATAAACTAGCTAATAGCACGGGGAGGGTGGTATGGTCATTTAGCCCTATATCCACAGCTTTATGAAATGCTTTCCCCGTTTGTATTCTATGGAATTGTAACTATGCTGATTATTTTATCCTTATGCATTATGCTGATAGTACTGACACGTGTACTGTATCTTAGAGCACGATAGTTGAAATAAACATTTAAACTATACTGTGTCTCTTATTACGCGCGTTGTGGACAGGTATGAGTGAGTTATGAAAGGGTGTTCTTGCTCCTGCGAGTCCTGAGAGAGAGAGAGATACCGTGTTCTGGGTTGTCTAATCATTGGTAGCATTGCTGCTCATGAGACGCTAAAGCTAGTCGGATTGGGATTGTGGGTGCTGAGGTTTATGGTTGGCTCACCACTATAGTCCGAGGTCCTATTATCCTGTGCATAGCTCTGTGTATGTGCAGAATCCCTACAACATGGCGCAACCAACGAGTGGGCTGCTTATCTGCGAGACGCTTGAGTAGTACTTGTCCACAACCCCTTCACAGACGCTTCCGGAAGCGTGTGTGAAGGTGATACCTCCTATATTGACGTTTTTATAGGTTCTTTCAAGCTTGAAGTTGTTAAAAGGTTTTTGAATATACCCCTATATTGTGCTGCCTCCTATTATGTTGTCGAAATATTTTAGCCTTAAATGGCTGTCCAAATTGCGGCACATAGCCGCGCAGCGCTCCGGGCTCACTTGACAGTGTATGGAGTGCCTGACGCGGGTGTCGATCTGATCTTTGTGGTACAAGCGGATCCTGCTTACCACTTTGAGGTGTTTTACTCTTGGATCACCTTTCCGGCGGTGGATGGGACTGATAATTTGTTCCATGAATATACAGCCACCGCTGTTCCTAATCTCTATAGACCTTATAGGAATCTTGAAGTACCGCTCACGGCATGGCAACACCGTGTTTGGTTTGATGGCGCCCTCCCCCAACCGGTTACCTTGGTTCGTTTAGGCCCCTTATCGATTGAAGGGGCCACTTGGCCTGTTTTGGCCGGGTATACCCCACATCCGCGTTATATGACGCTTACAGTCGCTGAGCTGCGTAATTTGCATTCGTCTTTGATACGTGTGCATAGAGCTTTAGTGCAATTTGTTACAGGCAACATCCAGGGAGCCCCGCCTGGAGTTACAGCACATCCAGCTGGGCCGGGTGGTGTAACCATAAGTCCCGTCATGGTTAATTCGGTGATAGGCAAACGCCCACAAAATAAGGACGATTTGCCTTATTGGCTTGCAGAAAAATTTGACCAGCTGGAGGCAGTTTTTCCAAATACTTCTCCTGTGGAAAAACACAGGATTCTAACGATTAGTTTGCCAAAAGACTTGATACCCGAGTTGACAGAATGCAACAACTGGGGTAAGGTATTCGCAGCAGTATATGCGAAGTGTTTCGGCACTCCTTCCATGACGGTTCTCCCCTCTGTAATTAAACGAGTGCAGGATGAGCATGGCCCTGAAGCGGCTGTGGAATTAGGGATGAGACTGGTGGGAGTGTTCGACGTAGTAGCTGATCCTTGCGAATGTCAAGGGCGATGCAGTGAACTTTCAAGTGGCTAATGCTTTGGCTTTGATCCCAGAACCGGACAGGCCGCGCGAATTACCGAAAATTATTGCCCAGGCTTACAAAGCCATTGTCCGTAATAGCCTGGGAGTCAAACCTTTTGCTAAAACGCAAACACAATCACAACCTCAACCGAAATCTCAATCTGAGAAGGATGAGAAGCCGTTCTTTACTAAAAAGAGCTGGAGACAGAAAAAGCAGGGTAAGCAACAAAAGAAGCCAGGGTCGCGAGGCGCATCCCCGGTTTCAGTCTCTTCTGAACGCACTTATGATTTGCGCGATAGGGCGAGAATTAAATCTCCAGAGAGATTTCAAGTCCCTGATTCGCGTTCTCCTCGTTCTTCACAGGCACCAACAACCTCTCAGGCCGGTGGAGGAGATCGCCAGGATAGAGGCAGGGGTCGTGAGAATCCTCAGGGACGAGACCAACCTCGACAACAAGTCCGAGGGAAACCAGACGAATTTCCACGTTCTCGCCCACAGTTTCAGAAGAAAAAAGTTGCAGCTTGTTAGAAATGGGGGTCTCTAGTTGGCAATGGCTGGCCACTGTCCAAGTAGGGACCCTTCTTCCTAAGTCAGAGTGAGAGGGCTACCCTCTTTAATACCCCTGCTCAACCCTGTGGTAACGTAGCACGAGCAGGTAGGCTTATCTCAGAGGCAGGGTGTGAAGCATTTATGACCATACACAGTAACACAGTGAGGAACACTACAAAGGGACACCACACAAGTAGTTATTATAAAAAATAAGTATCTTTATATAAAGGCAGATTTATCACAAGACCAATAACTGTAAAAACCACAATACTGTCAAAAATAGGATAGCTGTTGAAGGGCTGTCAAAAATAGTTCAAAGGTTGCAAAAATAAGGTTCAAGTTCAAAGCAGTGGTCTCTGCGACCCTTTCTTTCACAAAGTACCTGGGTTTAGTAGCAAAACCAACAAAATGTCGCAAACAAGCTGTAGCGATGATTCTCGGCACGCGAGGCCGGCGATGCGATGAAATCCTTGCCGCAAGGGAGGATGATGCGCCGATCTGCGGGATGCGTGCGGAGACGATGCGACAAACTTCTGCACGCTGGACCGCCGATGCGATGACTTTCTTGCCGCGTGGGAGAAGTCGATGCGGCGATCCTGTTGCGCTGTGCGATCGTGTTGCGATGCGAAGACAAGACGCTCCGCGAGGGAGCGACGAAATTCGGTGCGATGCGATCAAAGTGGCGGACGCACGGCGTCCGCAATGCGATGTCTCGAAGCGATGATTTCTTTAGGGGTTGCGAGTGCGCGGCGAGAGCAGCGCGATGATTTTCCCAGCGCGTCTCGGCTGCAGCGGCTCGCAAAGGGGCGTCAGCGATGGTCTCGTGTTGCGAGCCCTCGGCAGCAGCAGCGTGATGATTTTCCCAGCAGTCTCGACTGCAGCGGCTCGCAAAGATGCGTTAGCGTCGATTTCCAACACTTTCTTCTCTGATGCAAACCAGAGGCCCTGGAACTCACAGGAGCCTCATCAGAAGATAGCAATCCTCGCAGGGAGGAAGCAGGAGGTTGGTGGTGGAGTCTGATGTCTGAGGGAGCTTATGGACTGGATGAGACTGAGTTGCCTCCAGCTGAATGCAGGGAAGACAGAGGTGTTGGTTGTGGGAAAACAGCCCTCTTTCTGGTCACAGCATTGGTGGCCTGAGGAACTGGGACCTTGCCCGGTGCCGAAAGCTAAGGTGAAAAATTTGGGGGTGTGGTTCGACGAAGCACTTTCCTTTACTCAGCAAATTTCTGCTGTGGCCGGAACCTGCTTTGGCATCCTGAAAATGCTGCGGAAGATTCTGGACCTTCTCCCCCTGGATGCTAAAAGAACTATTGTACAGGCTTTGGTCACATCTCGTCTTGACTACTGCAATGTTCTGTATCTAGGGGTGATCGCTAAAAATCTGAACATCTTGCAGAAGGTCCAAAATGCTGCAGCTAGGCTTATCCTGAATATTCCCAGGAGGGCCCCGGTAGGAGAAGCTTTAAAAAACTTCACTGGCTCCCAATACAGGCTAGAGTTACATTTAAGGCTCTCTGTATCAGCCATAGGATCCTTAGGAAAAAAGGGCCGCGCTTTCTGACCCCCTTCTGACGGTTTACCAACCTTCTCGGAATTTGAGATCTCTTGGCAGTATGAGAATGACTGTGCCTAAGGTGCGGAGGGCCAGGGTGGGTGGAAGATCTTTTGGTTTCCTGGCAGCTAAGGCCTGGAATAAGCTTCCTGTGGACTTGAGGACATCTGAGTCAGAACCTTGGTTCCGTAAGAAATTGAAAACCTGGCTCTTCCGTGACTCAGGGGGCGGTCGTTAACTACTCTGCTGCCTTTCCTTGCTTAGAGGCTATGTAGGTAGTCGATTAGTGTGGTATGGGTCTGGGGTTCCCAGTTGTCCTAGCGCGGGGACACTCCGTTGGGAGTAACCATTGCGCTTTACAAACTTCCTAATAATAATAATAATAATAATAACGTGCCTGAGACTCCAGCAGGAGGCTAGCTCTTTTCCTAGCCCTTGGGTGATTGCTGTAACAAAAATAAAAGTTCTCTCAAAAGTTCCTTTTCCTCTTCTTCAAGGTCCAGTGGTCACTGCTGCAGGCCAGTGCAAGAAACAACACACCAGCACAGGGACAGTCACTTCCTGCAGATTCCTCCAGTGGCACGGACAGAGTTTCCTCTCCAGATCCAAAAGCAATACAAAAATGTAGGGGTTTGAGCACAGATATTTATACCCCAAAAGTCTTTGTTCTTAGAAGCTACCAGTCACTGAACCTAGCCAGAACCAGTTCTGCTCAGGCCTGGAGCACTTTGTTTACCAGGCTGCATCCTTCCTTTCAGAAAGAGGGGGTCTGCTAGCAGACACACAGTGGGAGGTGGAGCCAGCATTCAGCATGCACAGCCCTATTCGGGTCAAGGAGCCACCCCTCCCCACACTCTAAATGCAGATCTCTCTATTCAACCCAGGTCTGACTCAGCCTGCCCTGCCCCTCTAAAACCAGACAGCCAATACACATAACGGCAGAGCACACTGGAAGGCTTAGGCAAGAAAATACCTACCTTCTAAAAGTGGTATTTTCAAACACAGAATATAAAAATAAACTTCACTAAAAGATGTATTTTAATATTCTGAGCTCAGGCATACTAAATTCGTTTTTCTACCATGTCCCTGGGGTCAGTTAGGACTATAGAATGTAATAGTCAAACTGCCCATTCTAGCCTATGAGGAACAGGTAGCCTTACAGTAGTGAAAAACAAAATGGGGTGTAATTCACTACCAGGACATGCTACATACACCAAGGCATGTCCTACCTTACACATACAATGCACCCTACCATAGGGGTGACTTACAGGCTGCCAAGGGAAGGTTCAGGGGCTGGGAAGTGACTGCACTTCACAGCCAAGATGGCAGTTCTGGACTGCACACAGACACTGCAGTGGCAGGTCTGAGACACACTTTACAAGCTGCTTCTATGGGTGGCACACATCAGTGCTGCAGGCCCACCAGCAGCATTTGGTTTACCAGCCCTGGGCACACATAGGCCACACTACTAGGGACTAACAGGTAAACCAAATAAGCCAATCAGGGATATACCAATTCACATAGACATATTTACACAGGGAGCATTCACGCTGTGACACTGAATGGCAGTGGCACAGCGCCCAGAGCATCTAACACCAGTAAAACAGAGGAGACAACAGCGAAAAATGGAAGGGAGACCCACTCCAATGGTGCCAGGTCTAACACACGTCCCCTCCAGCTGAAATGTGGGGAGAACTACCCATCCCCTTGGAAGTTCTCATCGCTAAGGCGGAAAAATCTGGACAGACCATCAGCATTGGCGTGTTCTGTACCAGGGCGGTGTTCCACCGTGAAGTCCATACCCTGTAGGGAAATGGACCACCTCAACAACTTGGGATTCTCACCCCTCATCTGCATCAACCATCTGAGGGGCCTGTGGTCTGTCTGAACCCGGAAGTGAGTCCCAAACAGGTATGGTCTCAGCTTCTTCAGTGCCCAGACCACAGCAAATGCCTCACGCTCAATTGCACTCCACCTCTGTTCCCGTGGAAGTAACCTCCTACTGATGAAGGCCACAGGTTGGTCTAGTCCCTCATTTATCTGTGACAGAACGGCCCCCACCCCATGCTCTGAAGCGTCTGTCTGGACAACAAATTCCTTAGCAAAATTGGGCGCCTGGAGTACGGGTGCTGTACACATAGCAGTTTTCAGGGCATCAAAGGCTTTCTGACAGGTGTCAGTCCAGTTCACAATCTTTGGCCGCTTCTTGGAAGTCAGCTCAGTCAAGGGTGCAACAATGTTGCCATATCCCTTGACAAACCTCCTGTAATAACCCGTGAGTCCTAAGAAGGCCCTCACCTGGGTCTGGGTCCTTGGGGGCTCCCAAGCCAGGATGGTTTCAATCTTGGGCTGCAGGGGCGCCACCTAGCCGCTCCCCACCTGGTGTCCCAAGTACACCACAGAACCCTGCCCAATCTGGCACTTACTGGCCTTCATTGTGAGGCCTGCTCTGCGCAGCGCCATCAACACTTCCCAGAGGTGGCGCAAGTGGTCCTCCCAGGAGGAACTAAACACTGCAATGTCATCCAGGTAGGCGGCACTGAAAGCCTCCAGCCCAACCAACACCTGGTTGACCAATCTCTGAAAGGTGGCAGGGGCATTCTTCATCCCAAAGGGCATCACACGGAACTGGTAGTGCCCATCTGGTGTGGAGAATGCTGACCTCTCCTTTGCCCCATCAGTTAAGGCGATCTGCCAGTACCCAGACGTCAGATCAAACGTGCTGAGGTACCGGGCAGTCCCTAACCGGTCTATGAGCTCATCAGCTCTGGGGATGGGGTGCGCGTCGGTCTTGGTGACCGAATTGAGACCTCGGTAGTCCACACAGAACCTAAGTTCAGGAGTGGCACCAGGTGTCGCAGCTTTTGGTACCAAGACCACGGGGCTGGACCAGGGGCTGCTAGAGGACTCAACCACCCCTAGGGCGAACATTTTGGAGACCTCCTCCTTAATGCAAGCCCTGACCCTGTCAGTCACCCTGTAAGCCTTGTGCTTGACAGGAGAACTGTCCCCGGTATCCACCTCATGGACGCACCAATCAGTGACACCAGGTACCAGGGAGAACAAATCAGAAAATTGCCCCAACAGGTGGTGACAATCTCTCTGCTCCTCAGGGGTCAGTGTGGTGGAGAGGATCACACCCTCCACTGACCCATCCTTCTCTTCTGCACACAGGAGGTCAGGGAGAGGCTCACTCTCCTCCTCAACCCCATCATCTGTGGCAAGAAGCATGCCCACTTCAGACCTCTCAAAGTGGGGCTTTAGGCGGTTCACATGCAGGACCCGCAAGGGGTTCCTGGGAGACTGAAAGTCCACCAAGTAGGTAACTGGACTTTTGCGCTCCACCACCTCAAATGGACCGGTCCACTTATCTTGGAGTGCACAAGGCTCCACTGGAGCCAGTATCCAAACCTTCTGACCAGGTTGAAATTCGACCAGAGTGGCATTCTGGTCGTGCCAACGTTTCATTTCTTCCTGGCTGGCTTCCAGATTTGCCTCAGCAATCTTTCTGAAACGCCGAGTCTGGTTCCTGAAGGCCAACATGTAGCTAAATACATCTTGGGGAGGTTTCCTGGGAGATTGCTCCCAGCCTTCCTTGACCAGACTCAGAGGTCCTCTAACCGGGTGGCCATAGAGGAGTTCAAAGGGACTGAACCCTAAGGACTTCTGTGGCACCTCACGGTAGGCAAACAACAGGCATGGCAAGAGGACGTCCCACTTACGCCTCAGGGGCTCTTCTAGGCCCATGATCATGCCCTTCAAGGTCCAGTTGAACCTTTCAACCAGACCATTACCTTGGGGTGGTAAGGAGTGGTGAACTTATACGTTACCCCACACTCCTTCCACAGAGACTTCATGTACTGGGAGATGAAGTTGGTCCCCCTGTCAGACACCACCTCTCTGGGGAATCCCACACGGGAGAAAATCCCCATCAGTGCACGTCCCACCACGGGGGCCGTCACTGTCCTGAGCGGGATGGCTTCAGGGTACCGGGTGGCATGGTCCACCAAGACCAGGATGAACCTGTTGCCCATGGCTGTCTTGGGGTCCAGAGGCCCCACAATGTCAATGCCCACTCGCTCGAATGGGGTATTCACAACTGGAAAGGGCTGGAGTGGGGCCTTGATCTTCCCCCACTCTTCCCACTTGCCTGGCAAGTCTCACAGGTCCTGCAATGAGTGTCTGAACTCTTGTGCATCTGGGGCCAATAAAAGTGGGCGGCCAGCCTCTCAAAGGTCTTGGTCTGCCCCAGATGTCCTGCCAATGGAATGTCATGAGCCAACCCCAGTAGGAAGGTTCTGAAGCACTCGGGTACCACCAGCACACGGGCTGACCCTGGCTCAGCAACCTTAGGCTCGCTATACAGGAGACTGTTCTCCCAATAAATCAGATGTGAACCAGACATGTCATCTTCTGCCTGAGCTGCAGCCTGTCGCCGCATACCCTCAAGAGAGGGGCAAACTCTCTGCTGCTCACAAAATTCCTCCCTGGTGGGTCCCCCTTCCTGCTGCCAATGGGTCAGCTCAGGCAGGTCCCCCAGTTCGGTGATCTGCTCCCCGGTAGGCTCCAGGGCATCCCCTTCAGGGTCTGCTCCTTCCTGGGCCGTGGGAACCAAGGGGGCCGGCTTCCCGCGCCCCCTGCCCCTTCTCTCTAAGGCAGGGATCTGGGCCATACTCTCAGGCTCCAGATCCTTCTCAACACCCTCCTTGGCTGCCATGGACCGAGTGGTAGCACACGCCCACTCAGGCAGACCCAACATCTCTAAGTGAGCCTTCCTCTCCACCGTAGCCCACGGGGAGTCCTCTAAATCATTGCCCAGCAGACAGTCTACAGGCATGGCGGGCCTCACAGCTACCTGAAGAGTTCCTGAGACCCCCCCACTCAAAGGGAACCTGAGCCACCTCACATTGGCTCTCTGAGTTGTCTGCGGACACTACAGGGTAGAATGCATGGGGGACAACCTGCTCTTTGGACACCAACCGGGAGCTGACAGCAGTTACACTGGCCCCTGTGTCTCTTAGAGCCTCCACCCTATGGCCATTGATGGTCACCCACTGCCTGTATTTTTTAGTGTTAGCAGGCAGTGCAGGCTTGGGGACCATCTCAAAGTCCCCTAATGAGACAAGGGTCAACTCTACGGGATCCCACCCCTCTTGGGCACCCATCTCCTCCTCTCCCAGGGCTAAACTAGCAATCTGGTGGGGTGGTGCACGGGGTGGTGCACTGGCCCCCCTTTGGGGGCACTGGGGATCAAAATATCTGTGGCCCACTTGACCACAGTTGTAACAAGTGGGGGCCCCTGGGAACAGGCCTACCTGTTGGGGGCCCTGTCCTCCTTTCTTGGGGGGCTGGGACACCACTGCTTGGTTCCCTGGGGGATTACTTTGGGGCCCTCGGTGGAACTCCCTCTGTTGACCCTTGTCCCCCCACTCCTCTGCTGGGGACCCTGCCCACCTTTGGCGAAGTCTCCCACTGGACCCTTGCGGACCCGGGTGCTCACCCAGCGGTCCGCCTCCTCAGCAAGCTTTCTAGGGTTAGTCAGCTTGCAATCAATTAGGTGCTGGCGTAGCTCAGGAAAACAATTACTAGATAAATGCTCCCATGCAATCAAATCATAAAACTGCGCAAAAGTTTCTACTTTGCTACCTTTTACCCAGCGTTCCATGGCTCTGCAAAAAAAAGACACATATTCAACCCACGTGGTACCCTCTAGCTTCTTGCAGACCCTAAACCTCTGCCTATACATCTCAGGGGTCAAACCATAGCGGGTCATCAACGCTTCCTTCATGTGGGCATAAACCATCCTACTTTCTGGGGGCAGGTCCAACAAGGTATCCCTCCCCTCACTCACAAAGCGTCCCCACAACCCCGCTCCCCAATCCTTCTCAGGGACCCGGTGGGACACCATGGCTAATTCATAAGCGGCAAACCATTGCCCAATATCTTCACTTTTGTGGAAATCCTTAATAACCTCCTTGGGTATATACACCCTACTCTCAGGGTGCACTACAGGTACGCTGCCACCAGAGGGGAGATTTCCATACTCTTAGCTTTAATCTCCAACTCCCTCAATACTCTCTCATGCTCAAGCTTCATTCTCATAATCTCAATTTCTAACCTCTTGTTCTCTAGGTCCCGGTGACCATCCATTTTAAGCTTAGCCATCTCCATATTATGCCTCCTATCTCTCTCCCTGTCCTCCAGCTCTTCTGGGGACAGACCCTTAGCGGACACACTAGAGCCCGGGTTGGAAAGGGCTTGATCTCCTACTAAGTCTACTACATCGCCCTGCTGCTCTCCTGCATTCTCTCCCACCTCCACAAGCTCTCCTATATCCTTAGGGGCATCCCTGGCTTCTAGCCAGGCCTTCAGCGCCTTGTAATACTCCTCCCTTCTAGTGAGACCTGTGATAGGGACTGTGAATTGCTTGCAAAAATATTTGAGCTGCTTGGCATTGTAGGTTTCTATTTTCTCTTCTTCCCAGGAGAGATCTTCTGAGGCATTGGATCTGGGCTTGCCCATTGTAGAAATAACTGGCAATATCAATAAAGGACAGAAGAAAACTTCTCAAAAAATGTATGCGGGTGAAAAATCACCGGCAATATCAATCACAATATAGGATCCAAAAACTCTCAGAAATGTGTGCGGGTGAAAAATCACCGGCAATATCATTTACAATATGGGATCCAAAAACTCTCAAAAAATGTGCGCGGGTGAAAAATCACCGGCAATATCAATTACAATATAGGATCCCAAAAACTCAGAAAATGTGTGCGGGTGAAAAATCACCGGCGATATCAATTACAATATAGGATCCCAAAAAAAACCCTCAAAAAATGTATGCGGTACGTTATGGTCTGCACTCACTAGTAGTGTACACTATAATTACTGTATGCGATCATAAATGCAAGTCCAGATCCTCACCGCTGACCACCAATGTTAGAAATGGGGGTCTCTAATTGGCAATGGCTGGTCACTGTCCAAGTAGGGACCCTTCTTCCTAAGTCAGAGTGAGAGGGCTACCCTCTTTAATACCCCTGCTCAACCCTGTGGTAACGTAGCACGAGCAGGTAGGCTTATCTCAGAGGCAGGGTGTGAAGCATTTATGACCATACACAGTAACACAGTGAGGAACACTACAAAGGGACACTACACAAGTAGTTATTATAAAAAATAAGTATCTTTATATAAAGGCAGATTTATCACAAGACCAATAACTGTAAAAACCACAATACTGTCAAAAATAGGATAGCTGTTGAAGGGCTGTCAAAAATAGTTCAAAGGTTGCAAAAATAAGGTTCAAGTTCAAAGCAGTGGTCTCTGCGACCCTTTCTTTCACAAAGTACCTGGGTTTAGTAGCAAAACCAACAAAATGTCACAAACAAGCTGTAGCGATGATTCTCGGCACGCGAGGCCGGCGATGCGATGAAATCCTTGCCGCAAGGGAGGATGATGCGCCGATCTGCGGGATGCGTGCGGAGACGATGCGACAAACTTCTGCACGCTGGACCGCCGATGCGATGACTTTCTTGCCGCGTGGGAGAAGTCGATGCAGCGATCCTGTTGCGCTGTGCGATCGTGTTGCGATGCGAAGACAAGACGCTCCGCGAGGGAGCGACGAAATTCGGTGCGATGCGATCAAAGTGGCGGAAGCTCGGCGTCCGCAATGCGATGTCTCAAAGCGATGATTTCTTTAGGGGTTGCGAGTGCGCAGTGACAGCAGCGCGATGATTTTCCCAGCGCGTCTCGGCTGCAGCGGCTCGCAAAGGGGCATCAGCGATGGTCTCGTGTTGCGAGCCCTCGGCGGCAGCAGCGCGATGATTTTCCCAGCGCTCTCGACTGCAGCGGCTCGCAAAGATGCGTTAGCGTCGATTTCCAACACTTTCTTCTCTGATGCAAACTGGAGGCCCTGGAACTCACAGGAGCCTCATCAGCAGATAGCA
Organism: Calotriton arnoldi; assembly: GCA_963921515.1. NCBI lineage: Eukaryota > Metazoa > Chordata > Amphibia > Caudata > Salamandridae > Calotriton > Calotriton arnoldi. The sequence goes on along the minus strand of CAWUFW010002399.1, from coordinate 2,021,120 downwards.
ATCCTCGCAGGGAGGAAGCAGGAGGTTGGTGGTGGAGTCTGATGTGCCTGAGACTCCAGCAGGAGGCTAGCTCTTTTCCTAGCCCTTGGGTGATTGCTGTAACAAAAATAAAAGTTCTCTCAAAAGTTCCTTTTCCTCTTCTTCAAGGTCCAGTGGTCACTGCTGCAGGCCAGTGCAAGAAACAACACACCAGCACAGGGACAGTCACTTCCTGCAGATTCCTCCAGTGGCACGGACAGAGTTTCCTCTCCAGATCCAAAAGCAATACAAAAATGTAGGGGTTTGAGCACAGATATTTATACCCCAAAAGTCTTTAAGGCCCATTACGATACCGGGCGTGAAAAAATCCGCCAGGCATGAAAGCGGCAAAAATCCGCCCGCACACACCGTCTGAACACCGACCACGCCATTACGAATACACAAACCGAAAACCGCCATCGGCGGAAAACCACACAAGATACCGCCCGCCCTCGTCCGAGTCGGAGTCAAACCGCCCGCCACGGACGGAAACACGCACGACAACACAAAACCGCCCGCCCTCACGGCCGACACACCGCACGTGAAATTACGATCGCACCTCCATGAGCGCGGGTAAACCACAAATATACCGCCCGCCAGCGCAAACAACGCCGATGAGAATTGACACGGCAGAAGCCATGGCGCCCACGTCCCTGCACAGAAACCATCCGCTGACAAAAACAATCGCACACAACATGGCCAACAAGTCCACACAGCAAGGCACGCACAAATACACAAGCACAGTACACATCCCGAAAACACCCCCCTGGACAAACAAAAAATACAAAGGCCAGAACACCAGACACAACACACCTGAAAACAACAGACCATGAGGACACACCCACATAGGTAAGTACAAAAGCAGCACTCCCACAGACCACAACCCCTTGCAACATTGCAAACTAGAGAGGAGAGGAGAGGACACAGTGACACAGCAAGGACAGCAGCACACCACAGAAACGCACACATCACAACACACCACCACCACCACCACCACCAAACACCGGCACCACAAACCCCCTGCACATTACACAACACACACCGCACCAGCACCACAAACACCATGGCACCACAAAGAATGCCCAAGTTCACGCCCATTGAGCTGACGGTCATGGTCGACGAGATTATCAAGGTGCACCCACAAATCTATGGGAACCTGGTCCAGCACACACCACTAGCCACCAGAAACAGAATGTGGAACCGGATCGTAGACCAGGTCAATGCAGTCGGGACCCTGCCCAGGAACAGAGTTGAAATCAACAAACGGTGGAATGACGTCAAGAGCCTGGTCAAGAAGAAGGAGAGCAAGAACAGAGAGCTGGCTGCCGTCACTGGCGGAGGGAATCCCGCGCTCTTCAAGACCTTCAAAGCGTGGGAGGAGAAGGTGCAAGTCATTATACATCCGGAGATCCTCGCCGGATTAGCAGGGGGAGTGGAGGCTGGTAAGTACAAACTAATGTATACCAGCACACCGCTATGTACTCACATGCACTACCACCATGCCACAGCTCCCAGGGACAAACACCCCCATGTCCAGCACACAATACACAACACATCACACACACATGCAACAGACACCACCACACACAGCCCAAACCTAACAACTGTAAGATACGTGGGGGCATGTGTACACTCAGCCAGCCACGTAACCACCAACAGGTCCCCAAGTATGCCAGAAGCGCCACAACGAGCACCCACCACACCCATGTGTCCGCCATAGCTGCACTAACCGACAAGTAACAGGTAAGTGGCAGGAACACAAAGTGCAGTGGGTGGGAGGGTGGACAGCTCAAGTACAACACACACCAGGCCCCTAGTCCCACAGCACAGCAAGGAGGAGCATCCCCCACACCCCACACCCACGTGTCAGCCACCGCAGTGCACACCGACAGCCGAAAGGTAGACATCACGGTCCACAACAATCGGTGTCAGTGGGTGTCCAGCCATCACCACGACCCACAACACCGCCCCCACCCCCACAGACCTGCAACATGGAGCACCCCCGCTTAGAACCATGTGGCATCCAGTACAGTGCACGCACGAACAACCTGCAGGTGGGAAACTGGACAGGGCTGGATTACTGGAGGCATGAGGACCGTAACACGACCAACACATGGGACATGTTACGTAGCAGACGAACACGCAGCACCGCCCACTGTCACGAACAAGTGAACAATGTGCACACGGACATGAACCACAGACTCACACCCCACATGACCCATCACAGACACAGCAACACCCAAGGAGCCACGTCTGCATGCACAAGCCACACTGAATATAGTACCACACGGCAGCCACTGTGCAACCCATCACACACAACCGAAACACCATTGAAGTCCTGTCCATGTAGCCCCTACTGCCTGTCAACCACACACCCCACAACTACGCCTATGTAAGACAAACAACACTAGACGCAACAGAGCGGAACAACATAAATGCACACGAACACCACTGAACCCATCAAACACACAGACACACCATGCACATACAACATACCATCCATCCCATCCGTCAGCCCCAGTCTCATGAAAGGCATGTCATCCGCACAGCTGCCACACATACAGCAGTCACGCTAAGATACATGCCCATGACCAACCATGTGCCAGAAGTCAATGAAGCGCACGCCACACTGTGAGCAACAACACACAACATGGGCCACACCCCCCCCGAGCACTGCAGTGATGCACATGGCACAGGGCAGCACGCACACCAAGGAGATGGGACAACTGCAATACGTCGGGTGGCACACAACCATCACACACTCATAACGATGCGTCCAATGCCATGTCCAGTAATCACAACAGACAGCAAATATGCAGGGTATGTCAGACATGCACACACCTCAGACCATGCACTGTCATGCTGCCACAACACATGTCACGTTCGGCACCCATGGCTCACAGCATGTAGCCCAAAAGCATATTCCATCCCAAATGCGTTTCTGGGGCATGACCCCCATGTTGCCATATGCGTTCCTAAGCGTTCCATTTGCACCCCAAAAGCATATTCCATCCCAAATGCGTTTCTGGGACATGACCCCCATGTTGCCATATGCGTTCCTAAGCGTTCCATTTGCACCCCAAAAGCATATTCCATCCCAAATGCGTTCCTGGGGCATGACCCCCATGTTGCCAAATGCGTTCCTAAGCGTTCCATATGCACCCCAAAAGCAAAGTACAAACCAGACCCAGGATGGGCCTGGAGCCCGCATACACCAGAGTCACAATAAGTAGGAGCACAGCAACACACCCATCGGCATAGCCAATCCGTCCCATGCCACATGTGCACAGCACACAGTCCCATTGCCAAGCACACACAACAACAGATTGTACAGCCACACACCCGCCTCCGGGACACACGTGCACGAGAGTGCACGAACGGAGAATGTCAGACAACCAATACAGACTTCGCCAGGTGCAACACAATAACAAATCTCATTCTCTCCACAGGTGACGAACTGCTGGATGCTGGGGATGGAGACAGCAGCCAGCACAGCCAGCCTACAAGCCCCCAACGAGGACACACGGATGTGGAGGATCTGTCCTCCTCTTCGGACACGGACCACCAAGCAGGCCCATCTAGTGTGGCAGGGCCCAGCCGCTCCCCAGGACCCCTCCTACCCACCAACCCATCATCCAGGGCTGCTGAACATTCCCAGCCCCCTGCTGCCACTGTCGTTGCGGCCACACCCACGGTCATTGCGGCCACACCCACGGGCATTGCGGCCACACCCACGGTCATTGCGGCCACACCCACGGTCATTGCGGCCACTACCACTGCCGCAACCGCCACCACGTCTTCGCTGGCCCCAGCCCCAGCGCAGGTGGTGGCCCGGACGACTGGATCCACCCTGGGAGCCAGGGTGAGGACCGTGGTGAGCAATGTGGCTAGTGGGCAGGCCGGTGGCAGCAGGACTGGTAGGAGGAGCAGGGTCAGGGAAACGCCAGCCTCCCCTGGGAGCCATGCCCTGCCTCAAATGGCCAGAGTCCTTGGGGCCTATGAAGAGGCCCAAGGACAATGGGCCAGGTCAGCTACAGACACGCGTGAGGTGCTGGGGGTGCTGAGGTCCATGGACGCCCGTATGGGCCAACTCGTGGACCTCATGGGCCAGCTGGTGGTGGCGGTGAGGTCACAGCCAGGGACAGCAGCTCCCCTCCGCCACCACCTGCCGGGGCGCAGGGTCGAGCAGCAGTGTCCAGTTCCCCTGCGTCCACAGCCAGTGAGCACACCTCAACCACCAGCAGGTCGCAAGCAGGCACCCCCTCGCAAACGTGGAAGGGGCCGTCCGAAGTGGAAACAGATCTCCCGGGAGGACTTCGCACGCTCCAGACGCAAGTGAGGCAGCCAGCCAGCCTTCCTTGACCACCCACTGCATTGACTTGGACTACGATCCCACTCCACACAGCCATCTGGATGGCATGTGTGTGTTGGACTATGGACATAGAACCAGTGGGTACACCCTGAGCATCACGCAGCCATGACCGACAGCTCATTGTCACTGCACGCACCACTTTTGTCATCACCTTACACACAATCACATGTCACAGTTTGAAATAAATGCACCTCTTCCACAAACTGCTGTCTGTGCCCTGTGTTTTAATTGTACGGAATACAACGGCCACCTTGAGCGGAACGGCACCTGATGCGTGGCATGGCAATGGAACCGGAGGGACCTGTAGGGACCTAGGGGTGGGAGACAGAACAGGAGCACATTCAATGAGTGTGTCACACACCCATCACACAGTACATGTCAACAACTACAAGCAATGTACACACATCGCACAGAGCAATAGGGCACAATGCCACAGCCACCATCAGTGGCATACTAACCTGGGCATGGAGCGTTGACACACAGCACGCAGTGAACAAAAGGCCACCCTGACACAGCACACACACACCTGCACAAATACAGACACATCAGCCGTCGTACATGGACACTCACCGTTAAGTGAAGTAGCGGGCGATGAGCTGCTGGCGCACATTCCCAGCTTCCTCCTCTCCGCTGTCCTCCTCACTCGAGCTGTCCTGGTCTGCGGGCTGGGACCCTGGTTGATCTCCGTCATCCACAATGAGGGGGATCTGCTTCGGAATGGCCAGATTGTGCAGCATGCAGCACGCCACCACTATCTGGCACACCTTCTGTGGGGAGTACGCCAGCGCACCCCGGTGCGGTCCAGGCACCTGAACCTGGACTTGAGGAGGCCAAAGGTACGCTCGACCACACGTCTGGTCCTCCCATGTGCCTCATTGTAGCGATCGTCTGCTGGGGTGCGAGGATTCCTCAATGGACTGAGCAGCCATGCCCCATTCGGGTACGCAGAGTCACCTGGGTGTGAGGGACACAGAGAACCGTTGCTATTCCAACTGGACAGGGGACAGCATCGCACAACCAGCACGCTACACCACTCCACATACTCACCGACAATACAGCCACGATCCTGTTGCAGATTGGACATCAGTCGTGGCAAGATGCTGTTGCGCATTACGTGTGCGTCATGGGCCGAGCCTGGGAACTTTGCACACACGTGGGTTATCACCATGTCCGCAAGGCACACCACTTGCACATTCAGGGAGTGCGTGTGCTTCCTGTTGCGGTACAGGTGCTCAGTGGCCTGTGGTGGAACAAGGCCAACATGTGTGCAATCAATGGCACCAACGACGTGTGGGATCCTGCCAAGGGCATAGAATGCACCCTTCACTGCCGCCAATTCACGAGCCCTGGGGAATCTGATGTACCTGTTTCGGTACAGCATCATGGCTGCCAGTACATCCCTCAGCACCTTGCTGAACATGGGCTGGGACATCCCTCCTCCACTGCCCACTGTGTGCTGGAATGACCCAGTGGCGAAGAAATGCATGGCGGCCATCACCTTAGCCGTGGGGGTGAATGCTGTCGGATACACCCTGCGGGGACGGAGATGGGGTTCCAACATGGCACACAGTCGATGCAGGGTTGGCCTGTCCAGCCGAAACTTCCTTATGACCTCAGTATCCTCCATGTCCGCCAGCAATTGGTATGGGCGGTCAATGTTCGGTCTCCGCCTAGGGAAGATGGCAGTGGACACATGTCAGAGCAACACAACACATAGCAATTTCGCATTCACATCACTGACATGACTGAGCAAGCACATGAGTCACAGCCCAGCTGTCAAGCAGGGACGGCACGGCCACAATACACTTACACAGGTCTCCCACCAATGGCAATGGCTAGTGATGCAAACCACTGCCATGGTCATGCACATGGGGATCTAGGCCCCAATGACTTGCGGGACGTGCTGATGGGGACTGACTGCATATTCGTCAAGCGGCAACGCCACGGCAACATGAATGTCTGCTGAGCATGGCACTGCTTCCGAGGCTGGATGAGTATGGCACACGACGACGACGATGTGGGCACAGGCTGAGCGGCCAAAACAAGTGGGACCTGTGGCACGAGGGGATATGAGACAGTAGTAGGTGTCAGCACTGCACCCTATGTACAGCACTGTACGGATCACACCTCCCGAAACATTGACAGGTGTCCACATTGACAGCCCCATGCCAAGACGGCTGTGTGCTTGCAGTCACACGTCACAGGTGAGAGGTTACATTGCACGTGCCAGGTGGCAGACGTACATAGTGGGAGCTATCATGTGTGTGCATGTGTCTCCTGTTCAGGATCCACCAGATGGGCGCTGACTCTGTACTGACCATTGGACACAGCATGTTCCGTGGAAGGCTTGTGTGTGTGGGATGGTGGCACTGGATGTGCCTCCGTTGGGTGGGGGGCCATGCACAGGGCGGGTACGTCGATGATTGCGCATTGTTGGTCACGGTGGGTGCACCCACTAAGATGTGTTGCCCTGTGTACAATTCCTATGTCCGCATGATGATGGACTGTAGATGTGGGCAGACTACACATTGGTCGATGTGCTGTCCATGTGCATGTGCCTTCACACCAGGCACAGCTGCCCCTGCACATGTGACCCCTGCTGGACTCGCTGCTGGGTCTGTGGAGCTGATGCACCTTCTGTGCGTGGGGCGGACAGCTCACCTCACTTCCCTCATTGCGCATGTCATGACTTTGCCGCAGGTGACATGGATCATGGAGGGCCCACATGTACGCGTGGGTAGGCTACACATGTTTGTTCACTGGTCGCCACCCCCAGTCAGTGTTTCGAATGGGAAGGTTGTTGTGCTGGTGGTATATTCGATGTGGCGGATGGGCGGGCCTAGGTGCGGGCTTACATTCCGGACATGGGGGGTAGTTGGATTGGCGACTAGTTGCAGTACACACGGGACACGTCTCTTCCTTTCCACATCTGGGTCATCCCTTGTACTCACTGACAGTGATACAGTCATCTTCGCCCCAGCCCTCATGTCCTCCCCTCGCTCCCCCAATATGCATGTGCACCTGCGAGGCTAGCGCTTGCACAGGCAGCCCCAAGCTCGCACCAGAGAGGGCAAGGAGTGTATGTGTGGGTCCAGTTGCACGAGTGGGCTGTCTCAGGGTATGATGTGTGGCGGGACGCCGTCCACCTGCGTGGTGCCCCAAATGGAGACCCGGCCTGCATGGACTATGCATCACAGTCTTCGCCTTCCGGATCCGCCACCTGCGACACCCAGTGGCAGTGGCTGCCCTTGCGGCCAGGCCGCGTCCGTCTGTGACTGATGGCCCACACATTCACTCTTTGGCCTCTCTGGGGAGGGCTCGGGGGTGGTGGCGCACGCGCTTGCACTTAGTCGCAATGGCATGTGGCGTGGTTGGTATAATGGGCAATGGATGGGATGGTGCGAGCCACCTCCCGTGACGTCAGTGCTGCTCGTGCTGAGGTGCGTCCCCCTACACTTCCATTTGACTTGTGCCATGCTACACGTTGAGGTTCTATTGCCTGCGTGATATGACCAGGAGGAGCGCGAGGAGACCTCTCACACACCATGCTCCACTGCCATCCCGTGCCCTGTATCGCCTGTGCGGATTGACTATGTTGGGGTTACACCTGGTCGACTGGGGCTGTGTGTGCCTTGTCAAGGGGCATGGCGGGCGCACAACAGGATCCAGCTAGTCCACGGAGGGTGGGCTGACGTGTGCGCCTGGTTCCGCATTGTTCGTGTGCCCGGCTGCTGTGCACACACGTGTTCACTTCCCCCCGACAGGTGTCCTCTCACAATGCCCAGGGAAGCGGTGGTGTACTGTTCATGACCCCTCCCAACACGGCGTGCTCCAACTTGGCATGTGCGCATCTACCCGTCGCACCCACCCACCTGAGCACTGCGTCCATACGACTTCACACGACACATGTGTGTCTTCCACAGTAGTGCTACTCATTTGCGTTGACATCCAATACCAGTGGACTACATGGTCATGTCACGACTGCCGTGTACTTCACATACTCTCATCCTCTCTCATTCGTACTTGTGAAATGAGTCAGCGGAGACAGTTTTGGTTTCAAACATTATATTGAGTCTTCTGTCCTCTGTGATGCAGTATAGTGGACACTACTGGCAGCGGAATACATGTTGAGGATATACTGAGCATGATTACAAATGGGATAGGGTGTGGGGTTACATGTGATTGGCTGTTGCATGTGGGATGTGGGCTTCAGAGTTACATCTGCTTGGCCAAGGCTGTGCTAATGTACATTTACGTATAGCTGCGGAGCTGCGGACTTTGACACAGACGGTATACAAGTAGCCTACCAGACCGCTTGGCATCATGGGCACAGTCCATCTCAGTTCCATGTGACAGGTTTGCTGCGGTTGTTCCTCATGCACGCGTGCATGTGAGATGACATCAGGGCATGTGCTTGCGTGCATGCAGCGGCGTGCCACTTGTTGTTGCAATGTGGTGGTTACTGGACATGTCACAGTCACTGGGGTCATGTTGTTGTTGTTTGCACTTGTCGTCCGTGCAAAGGTCCTGGTATGGGATTTCCGGGGCGGGGGTGGGAGGGGTGCAGCACCCACAGACTCCAGGCGACCTATTCATGTCCACTGAGCGGTGTGTGTGTCCATGGGCGCTGGATCCATGTCGTGTCCTGGTTGTTCGTGCAGTTCCGTCCATGTGGGTGCGATACACAGACCCCATGCCACTGCCTCCCACGATGCATGCGGTGTTCCTGGATGTGATGGGGAACAGTGTGCATGTCCCGGTCATATCCGATGTCATGGCGATGTCGTTGATGGTGTGGTAATTGTTGCCGGTCGTTTGGTATGGCTGTTGTGGTGGTGACTGGCCAGTCCGTGCGGAAGCTAAGCATGGGTGCGGGGTTGGACATCATAGGTCAATCGGGGAACCTGCGTTGGGGTCCGACGAATTTACAGGTTGTCAGGTATGCGATGCCGTCCAGCAGGGCTTCCATGTCATTGGTGGTGTTTATGTTTGCCAGCCAATGTAGCGGATGGTGGCTGTCAAGGTGTTGTTCGTAAGTTGTCCCTTGGAGGACCATGATGGGGCATGCTGGGTGACATTCGATGTAGCTGTGCTCGATGATCCGTCGTGTGGAGGCACAGTGGTCCCATTTCAGTGCGGGTGCGATGTTGGCCACATACGCCATGCCCCCATAGGCAGAGCAGGCCCTGTCGTGTGCGTCCAGAGGGAGGAATAGTGCTAGCAGGTCCGCCTTTAGACATGCCGGGTTGGAGAGACACATCTCCACGGGATGCTGGTAGGGACACCTCCGACAGTAGAAGACGGGTATGACGCAGCTGAACAATGTGATGCGGTAAGTCAGTCGGTAACTTACGTTCAGCAGGGACAGGAGTTCGCATCCCAATATATGTATCAGGTTGGTTTTGTACAGCTTGACCTGTCCGGCGTAGTTGGGTAGGTGTGTTGCGGTTGCCATTTTGCAGCGGTGCGTTGTGGTGGCGTGCTCCGGCTGTGTGTGCAGTCTGCAATGTGCACGCTCCGAGGTTGCTGTGAGCTCTGTGTAGTCGTAGGGAGACAGGACTTGTGTTCTGTTGGCTTGTGCGGAGGACACGGGCCCTCATCCCACATGCTTCTCAGACAGTTCAAGGTCAGTGATGTGTGACTCCTTCCAATTAACTTGCATGGGGCCGACATGGGGGAGTGTTTTCTTTATTCTTTCCCGTCCGTTGTGTTCTTCTGTGATATGCGCTATCTGCCCTGTGGTCGGTCTCCTCTGCATGCCTGTGTTGGTCTTTTATTGGACAATGGCTGTATTCACCGGCTTCTTTCGTAGGGCTGTGGTTTCGGAGTTGGAATGGAAGGTCATTCAGTGCTGTCTGCTCTCCCTTGTGTGGGCGGCAGGCTGCCTTTCCGCTCTGCGTTGGGCCTTGTGTGTGAGTGTTATTCTTGGGCCACCTGTTGTCGGTCCCCGGGCTCTTTGGTGTTCCGTTTTGTATGTCTTGTTCATATGTGCAGGGTGGTATGGGTGTTTCAGTGTGGTACTGGCGTTCCTCTTCCCGAAGGGGCCCTGCTTCTCCTAGTTGGTGTTGCCGCCGCTGTGTGCTTCGCCATGTTTGTTGCACTGGGGTGTGTCCTGCTGTTGCGTGACTTCACTGACATGTGTGCGTCGGTTGTGTGACGTTGGGTGTTGTCCGTGAATTGGGCGTTGGGGACATGTCTGTGGCAGGCCTGTCACGTGTCATGTGCGTTCGGGGTGGGGCTGGTGTGTGTGCTGCTTGGTTGTGTCCCTGTGTCTGTGTGCGACGCATGCATGGCGCTGCGGTTGGCCTCTGCGTTGTGCGCATGTGTGGCAGCGTCATCGCCGCTTTGGGGCCGTGACGGGGTGGTTGGTTCCTAGTCCCAGGTGGTGTGTACACATGTGTTACGAGATGTTACAATTTGGCCTGTGTGTCATATGTGGATGCTATGGTAGATGTGTCGTGTACACGCGGGGTGGGGGTTGTCCGCTTTTTCCGCCCTTGCACTGTGTGCGCTGTTTGCGTGCACTTGTTGTATGTGTGCCTACCTGCGTCTTCGCGGTACGTTGCGTCCTTGGTGGTGCATCAGATAGAGCATAGGGAGGGCCTGCAGTGCTGGATTCATGCTCGGGGGTGCCGCTTCTTCGGTGTCCGTGCTCGGCGTTCGTGTTACCGCTTCGGTTTGACGTACGGTGTCTCTTAGCCGTGGGTTCAGTTTGTGTGCGGCATCGTAATTTGTACGCCGGGCGGTACGTGTTTCGTCGGACGGTGTGTGTCAATTGTGCTGCGCCGCTACGTGTACGGGCGCACTTTGATGGCGGACGGTGTCGCTGGCTTGCCGGCGGTGTTTGGCTGACTTTTCGCATCGTAATCGGGCGGGCGTGTGGACTGCTGCATGCAGGCGGTGACTGGTGGTTTTTGCATCCGCCAGCACGGCGGTAGTGCTTCCGCCCGACATCCTAATGGGCCCCTTTGTTCTTAGAAGCTACCAGTCACTGAACCTAGCCAGAACCAGTTCTGCTCAGGCCTGGAGCACTTTGTTTACCAGGCTGCATCCTTCCTTTCAGAAAGAGGGGGTCTGCTAGCAGACACACAGTGGGAGGTGGAGCCAGCATTCACCTTGCCAGGCACAGCCCTATTCAGGTCAAGGAGCCACCCCTCCCCACACTCTAAATGCAGATCTCTCTATTCAACCCAGGTCTGACTCAGCCTGCCCTGCCCCTCTAAAACCAGACAGCCAATACACATAACGGCAGAGCACACTGGAAGGCTTAGGCAAGAAAATACCTACCTTCTAAAAGTGGTATTTTCAAACACAGAATATAAAAATAAACTTCACTAAAAGATGTATTTTAATATTCTGAGCTCAGGCATACTAAATTCGTTTTTCTACCATGTCCCTGGGGTCAGTTAGGACTATAGAATGTAATAGTCAAACTGCCCTTTCTAGCCTATGAGGAACAGGTAGCCTTACAGTAGTGAAAAACGAAATGGGGTGTAATTCACTACCAGGACATGCTACATACACCAAGGCATGTCCTACCTTACACATACAATGCACCCTACCATAGGGGTGACTTACAGGCTGCCAAGGGAAGGTTCAGGGGCTGGGAAGTGAGTGCACTTCACAGCCAAGATGGCAGTTCCGGACTGCACACAGACACTGCAGTGGCAGGTCTGAGACACACTTTACAAGCTGCTTCTGTGGGTGGCACACATCAGTGCTGCAGGCCCACCAGCAGCATTTGGTTTACCAGCCCTGGGCACACATAGGCCACACTACTAGGGACTAACAGGTAAACCAAATAAGCCAATCAGGGATATACCAATTCACATAGACATATTTACACAGGGAGCATTCGCGCTGTGACACTGAATGGCAGTGGCACAGCGCCCAGAGCATCTAACACCAGTAAAACAGAGGAGACAACAGCGAAAAATGGAAGGGAGACCCACGCCAATGGTGCCAGGTCTAACACAGCTGTTACAGCGAGATATGCCACAGACGGTGAGAACGAGACTCCTGAATTGGACGTGGGCAGTGACGCTCCTAGACAGCGCCGCGGAAGTTACCATAGTGCGGGAGGCGCTACGTCCTCATGTGGAGGCGACAGCAACTGATACATTCATTACTGTTGAGACAGCAGACACCAGAGTGGCACCCCCTGACAGACTATATAATATTGTTATTCAAATTGAAGGTGACATACAGCGTGTTATTAAAGGGATTTTTGGGGAAAATCTGACCTCTTCGTACGACATTCTGTTGGCAGAGGCGGATTGGCCGCCCCCATTCGTACTTGCTGCGCGTAGAGGGGAGGAGGTAATCCTTCCGAGCTTTTCTCGTCATGTCCCCAAGGACAAAGCGGAGGCTCACGCAGCCGAGTGGGCTGCGTCCCTGGCTCCGGCGTTATACCGCAACCACGTGGGCTGGGATGAGACTCTCCCCCCCATGATATTTCTTTGCGGTCGCTGCCTCAGCCACAACCCCAATATCCCATCAAGCGGGAAGCTAAGGGTCCCGTCTCCGAAATTCTGACACAGTTGGAATATCAAGGAGTGATTGAAACATGCGTATCACCGATGAAAAATCCCCTTTTCGCGGTCTCTAAACCCGACGGATCGTACCGCCTAGTTTTGGATTACCGACGTTTGAACTCTCATTGTCGGACCTTTGCGGTACAAAATACACATAGTTCTGCGCTTGTAGACAGTCTTGTCCGTAAAAAATATAAAACGACACTGGACTTATCCAATGGATTTTACACGCACAACTTGTCCCCGGAGTGCAGCCAATGGAGCGCTTTTACCTCCGGTGGTAAACAATTCAAATTCCGGCGTTTACCTATGGGCTACAAGAACAGTCCAGGTGTGTTCGCCGCCCGTGTTGTCTCTTTGTTAGACAACATAGATCCAGATGCGTGTTTGTACGTCGATGATATCTATCTGACAGACGACGAACTATGGCCGCATCTTTCCCGAGTGGACCGCATTATTCTTGAATTTGCGGTCCTGGGATACAAATTCAACTTTGCCAAATCTCACATTGCTGAATTTACCGTTTTGTTTTTGGGTTATGAGCTCAACAATGAAGGTAAGGGCTTAGCCCCCCATTTCTTGGAGAAATGTGCACTCTTGTGCCCTCCAACTACGCTGAAGAAGCTTCAGTCATTACTGGGTTTTCTAAACTTCGGGCGTACTTACATTCCCGAATATGCCCAGCGTATCAAGCCGCTTTATGCCTTGATACAACTTAACTTTTCGAAGTCATGCTGGCTTCCCGAGCATTCCTCCATACTGCAGTCTTTGCAGTCAGATCTACTTGAATCTAAATTCTTGTTGACTCGTGACAACCACACAAACCTGGTGATTAGAATAATTCCAGGGGCAGTGGGTTTCACGTACTTAACCGTTAACGAAGGTGACACAGTACCAATTGCATACAAGTCGCATCTTTACACTTCAGCAGAAATGCGCTTTTCCTCTGTGGAGAAAGTTTTGACTGCAGTGCAAATGGCGATTCTGAAAGAACGCGCACTGGCACAGGGAAAACGCATTTTGGTGGTAACACCATATCCTGCCCTAGAGGCAGTGACAAAAGCAAGTGTACCGAACTCTAAAGCTTTGCACCCTTGTTGGATACAATGGGCAACATCTTTGACGTCCCCGGATGTCACTTTCATTTTTGATTCTTCTCTTCAAACACAGGAGTTTTTACAGTATGAATTCGTTCATCCTCCTCCTCTGTCTTTGCTCCCGCTTGAGGAATACGAATGTATTATCTATACCGATGGTTCGGCACAACCGGCCACGGGTTCCAAGCATGCTTATTCCGCGGCATGTGCTATTGTTGCAGGTACCATGGTGAACGGAAAGTTCAAATCAACTGTAGTGCACACTCAGGCACTAGGAGACAGTACTGCACAATTGGCCGAGCTGCACGCATTGGTGCTAGCACTTGAGTTCGCTAATCCGGATGTGACCACTCTTATTGTGTGCGATTCATACTACTGTGTTCAGTCATTCAATGACAATCTCTTCTTTTGGTCTCAAAATGACCATAGAGATGCAAAAGGCAGCACAATTAAGCATAAGTTGCTTTGGGTTCGAGTGGCAGATCTTAAACAACGTTTGCCGCTCACACAGGTGATTCACACCCTTGGCCACCAGCGTGTGGGCGCACACGCTGTCGGTAACGGTTTGGCAGACGAAGCTGCCAAATCAGCAGTAGCCACGTGTTCAGTCGCAGCAGTTACAAGATCAATGACTAAAATCGACAATGATATCCTGGCAGCTATTGCTGCAACAAAGGAAGGTACTAAATTCCCATGGGGTTTCCCTTCCAAATATACTTATCAATTAGGTCCCGAACAGGCTCCTTTCGTAAGTATTCCAGACGTTGGTGATAGACTAATTCCCAACGCGGACCGCAGACTTTCCTTGATAACGGCCGCACACAAAGGCATGGCTTCGGCTCATGCGGGCGTGCCTGCGACGGTTTCCATCCTGCAGCAGCGGTACTGGTGGTGTGGGTTATACAAACAAACCCGTACCTATGTGCTTTCTTGTGACGTTTGTCAGCAGATTAAGCCTTCCACGGTTACACGCCCACCGCAAACACCGCTCTGCATTTCAAACAGACCTTTTGCGTGTGTTTACCTGGATCACTGCGGTCCATTCTCTTCAGACACTGCATATAAGTACATCTTGGTTGCAGTGGACTCGTGCACACGGTTCATCTGGGTCTGGCCACAACGGAGTGCTGACGCTCGAAATGTCATAAGGGATTTGCGTGTCTTTGTGGGAGTTTTCGCGTGTGGCACCTTCCATTCGGACCAAGGTCCAGCGTTTGCCTCTAAGGCTTACAAGGACGCATTGGGATCCCTGGGGGTGCGGGTGAAATTTTCGTCTCCATATCGGCCTGAGGGCAATTCGATTGTTGAACGAATGAACTGTGACTTAAAGCAATCCTTGACAGCTAGAGTCTTAGGTACTGGCAGGAACTGGCTGGCCCACTTGTATACCGTACAACGTGCACTTAATAACCTCCCTAGAAGACCTCTGGGTGGGCGGACCCCATATGAAATGCTCTTTGGCATACGAATGTTTGTGCCCGACCTTGATGGTCTAGACATGGCGGCGCAGTCCGCCATCTTTGCTGTAGATAATCATTCTACTATGTTACAGGGCTTACAAGAAGACCGTGACAGACTTGCAAACGAATATTTGCCTTCAGCCACGGACGCTGCGCTGCAGATTCCGGTTGCCGGCTGGCTTCCGAAGATTGGAGATCTGGTTCGAGAGAAGGTGGAGAACAAAAAAGAATTTGGCCCCTCTTATCGTACACCAGTTCCAGTCCTTGGCTTGAAGGGTACTCGTACAGTCATCTTACCACCGCTTCCTGGCCGAAAGGAGAACAGATTCATCTCAGTGGACAATGTCAAGCTACAACATCTGGCCGATCCTGAATAGTGTCACACCAGCGGTCTCTTGTCCAGTCATTTCCCGGACATATGTTTGTGGCCCTCCAGCCCGAACGGTCACAGATGTTGCTATCGAGATGGTAGATTTGCCTGATCGCTTACTCGACTTCCCGGACTCCCCCTGTAACGAGGAGACTGAGTATACCTACCCCGCCAACGAGTCGGTGGCTCACTTACCAACAACGCCACTGAGCCCAACACGTTATTTCTTTGACTCGGATTCCACCTCATCACTTATCCCGTCCAAATTCAGTTTGTTTGTTTCCTGGTTCAGAGACAATTTTTTGATTCCTTCCTGGACATACCTTTGGTTAGTCCTTTTCCTGATTTTTCTGTTCATGTCTATTGGCTTTGTCACAGTTTTTTTTCTACTCATCAATGGTCACTATTTACCAGAACGCTCTGCAGTGAACTGTGTCGCTGGAACTTTGGCTCCACATTCTTCATCTCACATCATGAAGCGTGACCACACCTTTGTGAACATTTCAGCTTTCCCAGTCGCTGATGGCATCGTATGGGATGCGGTAAACTTCCAAATTCATGGACCCACCGAAATTATTAATGTACCAAATGTCCTTCGTGTTTCAATGGGTGATGTCGTTAAAAGTAATATTCATTCTGACGATTGGGATGTGCATGCCGTTGAATCGTTATTTACTGATTTGAAATATTATGCTGCTTTTAATGCTGAAGATTTGTATATGAATTCTGCAAGTTATGCCGATTTATATTGTTACCAGCATTGGGGCAACCACTTTCTCCATAAACCAAGTACTCTTCGGGGTCCTCTTAATTACACCCAATGGGAACATTGTCCAACCCCTTTGCCAGGCAGCTCCCAAACTCTTAGAAACAAGTTTGCTTATTTCACCGACTTTAATAGATCGAACCCTGGGTCCTATTATTTTAAGTTAAACACTTCCTCTATACAGAAGATCATGTTGACCCACCCAAATTACTGTACTCAGGTTCCTTTTTGGCCGCTTTGGCTGTGGGTGGTTATGAGCACTGGCGGGACACCATTGACTTGAAATCTATTTGGGGCTCCAAATCATGGCAGGTACAAGGCACAGAAGCCTTGCACCGTGCTTGCCTTATCCCGACCCAAATTATATTTTTAAATCGTTCAATCTATCAAACAACGTGTTGGGGTTTGGCTACTTCCAAACAATTAAATGCACCTTCCTTTCCTGTGTTGTCTTCCTCCACCAACGAGAGCTTGCATTTCAATATTTCACTTACTGATTTGCAAGCTTTGTTTCAGAACAATTCATTTAATGTTTCCACGTTTGTTCAGTCACCCTGGTTGGCTTGGCCAACAGCGGCAAATGCCTGCCAACTGCGTTTTCATGACTCAGCTCCTGGTTACAAACAGGATAGGCCTGACCCGAGATTTTCTGACTCTCGTA
The DNA here is from genome assembly GCA_963921515.1 of Calotriton arnoldi. Taxonomy (NCBI): domain Eukaryota; kingdom Metazoa; phylum Chordata; class Amphibia; order Caudata; family Salamandridae; genus Calotriton; species Calotriton arnoldi. Next base: position 2,003,842 of record CAWUFW010002399.1, on the reverse strand, counting down.
CTGTTACAACTTATTCTGTTGGTAAACTATGTAAACAGTGGTTGCAGCACTCTTCATTAGATTCTGTAAAACAGCATTTATCCCTCCTTTCAGGCAACATTGATCTGCCCGATTTTGTTCTGGGGCCTCGTGGCCCCCGGCCTAAGAGATTCATTTATGAAACTTACAATGAACTCTGGAAGCTTTCGCAAATTGAAGCTGCCTCCCGTCTTCGGGAGATTGATCAAGCAAATTTAGAAAAGGTGCTTGCTGTTGTTGACAATAGTATTAATACCCTGTCTTCCCGCATTTACACTTTAGAGAATATTGTTTCCTCTGTTGTTGATATTGTACAAGATGATGTTTCTGAGTTATATCATGGTCAAAATCAATTGCGTTCTGTGATGCAGTTTGCGTGGACTTTGCAAACACTTAAAATGGGTAAAGTTCCTTGGCATTTTCTGAACACCACTGCCTTATTTTTGCCTTTTAATTTGACTGACAAACAGCAGTTCATGTCCATGAAAGATGCAGCATACACTTTGTTACATGTCGAAAAAATAGAGCCCTTACCATTCTCTGTGGCGGAATTAGATTCTGCGGTGTGGCTAGTACACGGGGTTATCGCTTTACCTTTTTCTTTATTTGAATTCAGTTCCTGCATGAAACATTATCCCGTTGGCCGTTTTCAGCCTTTGGGCAGTGCCTTCTTGCATGAACTGTGGTCCCTACCTTTCATGTTTAAATGTCTTAGGGACGGAAAAGAAGTTTTTCACACTGGAGAGTCTTGTGATTCTACTGTAGGTCATTCCCTTATTTGCAAACACATTAAATTACACGGCGCTTGTAACGTTTCGGCTCCGAATCTTGCTTGTGTTTTGAAGGGTATTTCTGCTCCTGCTATATCTCCAACTTTCACTGTGCTTGCAAATGGTAGTTATCTGCTTCTGAATAATCAGGACTGCTGCGGCATGCTGGCCGGTATACCCTATATTGTAACCGTTTCCCACAGAGTTGTCTGCTGCAAAAGTGTGCTTTTTCCTCCCCCGCACGACATCATAGATAGTTCCATTTGGCCTTCCATTTCTACCTTAAAGGCGGATTTCAATAAATTGAGCAGAATAAAGGCGCTATTATTGAACCAGGAGGTTATGCTCACATCCGCACGGGGGAGCTTCATCCTCCAGGTGGCTAATACCCACAGTGAAATACAGGCCCTTCTGAACACTAACCTCCCACAACATTTCAGTGAACTGATTCACCGTGTTTTTAATGCATCGCGCACCGACGGTCTGGTGCACTTTTTTAAAGTTGTGGGCTCTGGCCTTGTTTCCTCCTTTCAAACTATCTTTGGTGTAATACCAGCTTTTATTCATTCAATTTTTTCCAGCGTCTTTGGCGGCTTTCCGTTGATCCTCGCCTTAGCGGCTGGTGTCTTGCTTTTGGTCTATTTCCAACGCAATGGCGTCACTTCCTTGGACCCTTCTCGACCCAGGTCGACTCCAGATGCTCCGTGAACGCATCCTCGCCGGCTTCGGCGTCCTGCCTTTGGCGTCACTCAGTGTGTCCTTCAGACTTTCCTTTCGCTTTGCGTATTTCACTTGCATGCAACCTGTGATGTCTTGCATCCGATGTCCGTTTTCATGGTCGTTGGATTATTGCCTCTCCAATACGTCTCTGTCTCGCCCGGATTTTGTCCCCTTAATGGGTCCCTTAGAGGCCCATGAGCGGGACTGTTCCGGTGCTGGCTATATGGCGCGTGCGACTGCACTTGGGATTTTGGAGCAATGGGATATATGTGCGGCTGCTCAGAGTCTCCTACAACAAAGTTATATTGAGTATCACACAAGTTGTCCCGCAATGCTGTTCACTGCCCCCTCTTATGAGGAACATGACTGCTGTTTTGATTTATTGGACTGGATGGCGTCTCTTTTTTCTGACAGTTCCAACGATGTCCTCTTGGAAAGTGTGGCGTTTTTCTGCACCTACACGTTAATGGATTGAAGGGGGCCTCCGCTTTCAGCGTCCAGCCACACTGGATTTTTTTTTACGGACTTTTTATTTTTTTGGCCCGTTTCTCTGAACTTTGAGGGTCTATTCCAAAACAGGCTCTGTTCTGCTCATTCTATTTGAACTCAGTCTTCGTCCTCTGTCTGGGCCAATGGACTGTCCAGGGGAGGGTGTCATGTGGTTTGTGGCCTCATGGTCTGCCCTGCTAAGTTGGCTTAGGCCTGGCTGCCATTATGCCTTTTCTGCACACGTTACTTTGTGACTTTGTTTTTCCAGCCTCTGTTTGTGCCCGGCTATATTAGGATTGTCTGCATTTCTGCCTTTCACCTTTTCTCCTGTTCCCTGTGGGTTACATCTGCACAACATGTACAAGGTCGAAAAACAACGTCCCTTGTTCTTGCTGATCTGGCCAGTCCATCGCACCTAGACATAACATTACGTACAGCTGCACTGGAGAAATTCGTGTGCTTTTTAATATTGTGATTTCACTGTTAGAGGCACTTGGAGAAAAACCTTTCCAGAGAGAAGAGCTGTGCTTGTCTGATGATGTAAACCTTGCATCTAGATATTGAGGTATGAGGGTCCGCCTGACAAAGCCCAGAGGTTTTCTGTTTATATAATAAACTAGCTAATAGCACGGGGAGGGTGGTATGGTCATTTAGCCCTGTATCCACAGCTTTATGAAATGCTTTCCCCGTTTGTATTCTATGGAATTGTAACTATGCTGATTATTTTATCCTTATGCATTATGCTGATAGTACTGACACGTGTACTGTATCTTAGAGCACGATAGTTGAAATAAACATTTAAACTATACTGTGTCTCTTATTACGCGCGTTGTGGACAGGTATGAGTGAGTTATGAAAGGGTGTTCTTGCTCCTGCGAGTCCTGAGAGAGAGAGATACCGTGTTCTGGGTTGTCTAATCATTGGTCGCATTGCTGCTCATGAGACGCTAAAGCTAGTCGGATTGGGATTGTGGGTGCTGAGGTTTATGGTTGGCTCACCACTATACTCCGAGGTCCTATTATCCTGTGCATAGCTCTGTGTATGTGCAGAATCCCTACAACAATACGTTCCCTTCATAATCTAATCCATTCTATAATGAGGTGATTCCTCAGTTTATCTAATGAGTTTCCTTCCACCTAAGTCAATCATCTTGGGTCAGACATTCCACAGGTGCAGTGAAAACATTGGGGTACATCAAGTTCGTAACAGAACAAAATACTAACCCAGGACAACAAAAGAACTAAGCAGGAAAGCAGTGAAAAGACTTATTTATTGAATGGTGACATGATTAAGAAGGGAGAAAGCAATGTGAAAGAAAGGACGGGCATAAGTGACATTGGAGACAAAGAGTTTTCATGTTATGTTAGTATCAGGTTTGGGGTTTGACAAGTAGCATCTAAGAACTCCGGTCAAGAGGTGTAAGGCAGAGAAGGGCTGTCATACAAAATGTGGCATCAGTGGGTATACTTGAATGTAAAGGATGCCAGGGTGGATCATGGATGAGTGTGCATTCTCATATTGCAGCCTACGATTATTTCCACACCTGGAGGCCTCTTTGTAAGACCTGAAATTTGAAAGATATGATGGTGAGCGAAGCCTATATCTATAATTCTTAAAACTAAACCCCTTTGTCTAGTAGTCACCTGAAAGGCTCGACATTCGCTGGAGCTTTTCCTTCAACACCAAGGCTCTTCCAATTTTATCAACTTATACTACTGATACATTTATCTAAGATATGCCTCTCAGAGTGAACATTGACAATAGTCTTGAAATCCATGTTTATGTCCAATCTCAAAAATGTCTGTCCTTTCATGATGCCTTTTTATATCTCATCAAGGTGCTTAGAAGCAACTGGGAAGTGGCACACATGTTTATTAAAAAACTATAAATTAACACATACAAGGAAACAATCTTCAACCACGTTTTCAGGTTCTCTGCAGTCCTAAACTGGTGCAAAGCAGCACAAAGTAGTGTAGTTCAGTTGTCCCGATCTGGTCATGACACCCAAAAAAAGCCTTTTTTGGGAAAATCAGGCACAGGAGAATTGGACTTGAAAACCCTATGGGGTAGGAAACAGCCAAAGAACAAAGGTATCTTGGTGAAGCGAAAATGTGGTCGCATGCAGACTTAAAAAATCAGGCTAAGAAATTGTGTTTTCTAGAAGAACAAGCATTGGCAAAGCCAATACATTTGGCTTACATTTGAGCCCCGACTAAAACTTTAAATACAGTCTGCTGCGGTAACGAAACAAAACAAAAATAATTGCTTTTGGTATGTAATGCATTTATGAAACAAAGAATGTAATTTCTGATGATTCAGAGTCCTTTTAAGATATAAAATAATCCCTCATGTATTGAAATTCAGGTTGTCCATAGGATTAGTGGAAGAAATTATTATTTCCTTAGGTTAGCATTTCTCCACCTGTCCGAACTATGTTCATAATTTAACTCCGCAAAAGCCGTCCGTTATGAGTTTCTATCTATTCGCTTTTGCTATTATTGTTTCCATCACATCATTAGAAACTATGAAAGTATGATATATTTACCAAGATACAGTACTTCACCTTACTTTGTCAACACTAAAGTGCCCCGGTGCATGCACCAATGAACACCCGGAGAACAACCCTAGACCACCTTGCACCACTTCTGGGATATGAACAAGTACTATGCAAAACCACCATATATTATAAATACCCTCATGTTACTTCACGCAACTTTACCGCCACAAATATTTCTCAGTACTAGCATTAATAAATATCCCTAGAATATCCGGATGATTTAAAGAAAAAAGATCCAGACAAAGACAATTTTGCAAAAAATCACTAAGTCTTTTCTCGATGTATTTAGAAAGTCTCTCTTTCATAGAAACGCAGTCACGATGCCCCCTTAACATCATAGAGGCCATCATTAATGCTCTCATGGACATGCTACCAATTTCTTGACATCCATCACACACATATAACGCAGTAGCATGGTGGTCATTTTGATCGACCCTCTTGCGCTCTAGATGGATTCATTTCACATAGCTCCCTGGTGCATGGATGAAGATTAGCTCACCAGAGACAAAACAAGCATCATACATTTAATATTTTGTTAAAATTTTCTTGGAGAAGTCCCACGGTCATTGCCTGTTCAGGCTTTTGCATGCAATTGGCATTGTTGTATTCGGGCCAAACCGCGTTGTGGAGAAACACACATTAATCGGCTTTATAAATCCTTTTCATAATTATTATGGTTTAGGATTAGGATGTTTTATTTTGACTGACTAACAACCAATTTACGAGGTGATTTAATTATTGAAAAATATCACTCTCCATGTCGTTATACGTGTTCTCATGGCGTACATTAGATGCAGCACGCCGTTACTTGAAACGTGCACACAAAGCTCTAAACACTGCTTCAACCACTTAAGGATAATTGTCCCCAGTTAAGAATACCCTGGAAGTATAAAACCACATTCCGCCTAAACCTTTCTAAGATTCAGGACGAGAGGGACACGCAGCATTCGGCGTCAGATGGCTTCAATCGAGGTAAGCGTTTGGGGTGGCTTTTGAGTTACCATATGCCTTAGAACAATCTATCCCTTAGCCACATTCTGTCCTCTCTTTACCCCAAGGCTAAAACATTCCGTCTTAATCCTTTCGCATCCCATTGGGTAATGTAAACTCCTTTTAAAGGTACTCTCTCTTTCCAGTTGTTTACAATATTTTACAAACCATTTTTAAGTGCACAAACAGTTTATTTATAATTTATTGGTGCACTTGCTATTCCACACCATATAATGTAACCCACTAATGCACACAGTGCTTAGATTTACGCAGATACCGTTCATAATAAGAGGGTCACTTCAGTGTTGCCCCGCCAAAGGCTAACTTTTTACTTTCTCGCTACTAATTACATATGCTTTATAAATATGTTCCTGTCACAATTAGTGATATTTTCAGTTATTTTTCAATTAGTGTCACACTGGGTGCATTGGGAATAAACTTACATTAGCATTATACCAAATGTGCTTTCGCAATTCATTTTCTTGATTTCCGTACAGTTATGGGCCAAAGTTTTCACCTATAGCACCAGCCAGTCATGAGCAGAACGTGCTCAATGACTGAAGATTGGTGAATGAATACATCTACCTATATTGTGTGTGCAGTGCTTAAAACTTTAGGCCCTCCACTCCTACGGTCCTGACGAAGGCCAAAAGACCCATAGGTGCAATTCTCGGCCGAAACGTGTCAACCCGACCATTAGGTGTTGTGGACCAGTTACTTATCCACTTAACAACGACTCTTTCTTTTAGCTTTATCCCTATCCTGATTCTGTTTGTTCAATAAACTTTTCTGTACCGGATAGGCGATAATTTTAACTTCTCACTGCTGTCAACATCCAGACAGTCCTCCTCCTGTTAGAGGCTGGTGGGTCACTTGGAGAACGGAACACTCAATTGTCAGACCCAATGATGACACTATCCCCCAAGCCACATGAGCGGAGATAATATACACCGCAAACTGTAACAATATTCTCTGAGACTCTGGTATATCGACATATGTGGTTCATTCCCCCTCCCCTCTTTTGCTTAACAGTTTATTGCCATGCCGGAAGCTGAATCAACCTCTGCTTCTTTCTCCCTCCAATCTGATTTGAATTGTCCATACGCAACTTAATAATACACCAAATAGGCAATGACATTAGAGAAATACTCATCTGGGCACACCTAAAGCTCACTCAATGTATATTGTCTTGAAGATAGCTACACTGACCTGACTTAAAAAAAGGAAGGTGGCTGCTGTATTGCAAATTACGAGATTAAAATAGAAGAAAGTGGTTGGATGAATCAAAATGGGAATGAGCCATGGGGACCGAGAGTCGAAAGAAAAGATGAGCCACTCCTTGCTGGAAGAGGCCTTGATTTACCAAATGCAGGGACACGTCCTGTACCATAGGCAGGTAAGCAAAAGTCATGTAACAAAATCTTGACATATCTCCGGTCACTTCATTTTAACATATTTGTTAATATATTTTGAAGGACTTTTGAGATTCTTAATGCTTAGCTTGAACTGCAGGTGTGTTACCATAGCGTAGGCTCGCGCACACGTTTCTGAAGTAGTACTGTAGTGCCATGCCTCTGTGATTGCAGCGCCATGCCTCTGTGGTGGCAGCGCCATGCCTCTGTGATTGCAGCGCCATGCCTCTGTGGTGGCAGCGCCATGCCTCTGTGAATGCAGCGCCATGTTCCAGGCTACTTGACTTCACGATTCCACATAAACAGGAAGGTAGACTACGCTAGTGGTCTAATTTGTTTTACCTGACTCTACATTTTTGAGAAATTTACGGGCATTTTTGCAGCTTTAAAATAATAAACCAATTATTGTTGAACAGAGTTTAACGTAAAGCCTTGGTACCGACTACAGTCTGACGTCAAGGTTAGTTAAGAAGAAAGGGCATAATTCGGGCCTCCGCTGAGTGCACAGTCCTCGCGAGAGCCTATGCTAATGAATTAAATTCAGTACCGCTGCTGTAATCATTAGCAGTACCTTCTTGTCAACGCTACAACATTGCTAAGCTCGCCCACCCCTTTCTCGCGCTGCTCTACCCCCTCACCCGCCACTTGGCTTTGAAGTAAGCACGCTGTCACTCTTGCTTACGTATTCAAACCATCCAGGTTCATGTATCCGCCGAAAACATAAAAGGCATACGCCCTACATCTTAGTTGCTTATTTTCGCCTATTTTTGGCGCGCAGACTTGGCATGATCTCCTACCAGCGAATGAGTTGTGTTCTTCAAAAGGGAAACGTCATTGGGGAAATCAGAGACGTGTCGGAGCGTGGCCGCCATGTCTACAGTTGTCATGTTTGGTGCGTGTCCAGCACTAATGCAGCAAAGCTGCAGGCAGGCTGATTATGCACCTGTCAGCAAGGGCCCTGATGTATGTGCCCTGCACGTGTGTGTTTCATCGTGCACGACTGTGGACTGTTGGATCAATTTAAACAATTTACCATCGAGTGTGGCAGCTCTTTTCTGTTTACAGTATGTGCGGGATACACTCCTTGAAACTGTTTAAAAACTGCTGTGGCGTGAACAGGAGTGTACATTAGCGCTCTGTAGAATGTGACTTCTGAACGATTGCGAATTTAATTCCCCGCTGCTATTGAGACCAAGTGTATTAGCATAACACTTAAGGCAACGGCGAATGAAGTCTAATTTAATTTAAATGATAAGACCGAATTACTTTAGTGCTCGATGAGCACCCTACTATTAAGAGCATGTCTAGAATGTATGTTTCCAGTGCACTAGGAAATGATTGCAACCCATGTCTGGATAAACAGAACAAAAGTGAAAAGGGATTAATAAAAGAGAAGCTTAACCTGCTCATAACATGCAGCTAGGGTAAAAGGCATTGGTTAAAAATAAATTTTGAGCAAGAAAAAACATGTATAAGATTACCAAACGAATACAGTTCACGAGGTATGGACGCCATTTCACAAAACATCCAGTAATTGTAATTGCATTTATATAGCGTTTGCTACCCCACACATGTGAGTCTGTTATGTGGGTTCAAAAGGATAGTGGAGGGATAGAATAGGGAGGGTTTTGCATTATATTGTGGAGAAGTGTGGCTCAATGGTTAGAGCGGCAGACCCTGATGCAGAGATCGGGCCCGGGACCAGCGTTCAATTCCCGCCTCGGCGGGTCTTGGGCTCAATTTCCTCGGACCTGATAATTCTCGCCTCGGTGCCTATTCTAATCATGGGTCCCATTCTGCAACTCTGGGCAATAGCTTGCTTAATCTCCACAACGGCCCCAACAGCGCTGGGATGCCTGGCTTCACCCTGGGGGTGCCCAGGAGTGGACATTTCACAGGGAAAAGCCAGGAAGGTTTCCACAGCGGTATGCGTACAGCGCCAGGACACCTCTTTGGGGGTATAAGTGCGCTTTACAAGTACAAATTTCATTTCATTTCAAAGCGCTTTTCGAGGAGCAGAATGCTACTCCGGAATGCCAACAGGATTAGTGGTGAATTGGTATAGGGAAATCTGAAAATAATTTGAGCGGTAGACATGCGAGCGTGGAAATAATATCAAAAACCCAATGAGAACACTGGTTGACCCCTTGCCCAACCCTTCACTCAACTGCCTAATATGTGGTGCGGAGGGGTTGGCAGACAAGAAACGAGTGGAAACTGCAACAAGTAAAGATGGCTTCTAGAGTCCTGTTTACTTCCTGTTCTCATTGCTGCCTTCATGACCATTGAGACAATGCATAACAAGGGCTACCAAAGGGCAAGCCGCCTGTGATAGATGGTACTCCTAGTTAGCCTCAATTGGCCTCTTTGCTATCTCTAAGGCCCACTTTTAATAGCAGGCAGTCTGGAAACACTAACAAGATGTGAGTATTTGCTGGCGAGGAAGTGAGTAGACAGGTAACAAGTCAGGGTCTGTTGGTTGTTATTCATAGGGATGCTAAATTCTCCCAATCTGATGATGGCATTGAATGTGATGAAATACACACAGGAAGAACTACTGTAACATTACACTTGCTAACTTATCCATGCTTTAGCTAAGAGAAAGCCGGCTCAACTGCAAAAGGAACAACATACTCTCTGTAGATTCCAGCGCCACTGTTAGCATGTCTGCTGTTTTTTACCTTGAGTGGGTGACGGAGTTAGTGATCAAGTAAGATACTGAGTGATTAATTTTTCTTACACCACAGACTGCAAGCTTGAATGCCTGTAGGGCCTTTGGACAATGTAAGGAGGGGATTGGAGGGAGCTGGAGACAAAATCTACTAACGCACTATCCTTGGACTGTTTATCCATGATTCCTACACAGCATTAGATCTGAGTAAAGGTGCTGAGAACCCTGTCATTTACAAGAGAGGTTACAAAAATATCTAATGAGAACGTCTTTCTACACTTGGTAGAAGGTGCATAGATATTGAAAAGTGGTTGGGCAGTAATTAGTATTGAGGATTTAAAATCCAATGCGTTGAATTTGCCTGAATAATCAGTTTGCATCAAGAAGCACATGAAGGAAGAAGATGTCTTTATGAACTTCACTTTTACTGGAAATATTGCATTTCTTGTAGCTTTATTTATAATGTAATGTCAGTAGTATGTGCATTACAGTCCTGAATTCACTGGACATGAACTTAGAGGATGCTCTTCATATCATTGCCATTTCTGAGACATGGTGAATGAGAGCTGTAGTTTGGATACAACCATACTGGAATATACTGTTTTCGAAGCGGGCAATGCTGGTTTCAAAGTAGACTGAATTAAAGCAATAGTTAAGCGAAAGAGGCTTTCTATGCACAGTAGCTAACAGAGGTTGTCATAGACATTGGATCAAGTTTAGAGTTAAGGGGTAATGGAGAATGCTCTGGTTTCTGCATAAACTGTTACACCCAGAGGCAGGCCCATCAGTGGACTTTGATTCACCATACTATATCCGTGGTGTGTGGTATTTTGCAGGTAGTCTGTCTTCTAGATGCTGAAACTCCTTCTGAAACGTGAGGATTATTTTTTACAATGCAGCTCTAAATAAGGCCTCTGGTTCTTTTGAATTCAGACAGTGTTATGGAATTTAAGTTAGGGGAACACCTCCCAACTACTGATTAGAACATGCTTCATACTACGAATGGGAGCAGATAGCTGAAACTAAACCATATGTTCCTACTTTCAGAAAAGTCAACTCGCTTAGATCAGTGATTTCCCAAGAAGGCCCTATTAAGAGGGGATAGTCTTAAACACCCTTACATTCATGAGTGAAAGTTAAAGAAAAATTAACAATTTTCAGTGCTTATTGCTCCATGAGTAAATATAAGCGAGATGGAAATAATATTACTCAAAATATGCGACAGGCCTGGTAACAGGTAAGGTGTAATTCTGGTAGCTAATAAATCAAAGTCACAAATGGACAGAAACATATATTTCCACAAACAAGAAGAGTCAAGGGAGAATGTCAGAAGGGCACAGACACATTGGCAAATCAACGAAGCAAGGAGATAAACTGATTTTATGAAATTTCAGTGAAAGGAATCATTTGAGAGTTGGAAACGTGAAACCGCAAATAGGATCAACGTATTGAACTTAAGACAAACAATCATAGGGAGGATTGCGCAAATTTATGTATCACTTTAGCAGGTCCCCTCACCTTATTATTCTGAAATACGTAATGCATTCTAGCATTCATTCATGCCAGGAGTTCAGTCACAGATGTCAAGATTATGATTGCAACTTTTGGTAAATGCTGTGCCTGTTTCACTCTGCTTCAGTGAAACTCTCTCTAAAACTCCAAGGTTAATTCCTTCTACAAACCATTTTACAATTTTACTCATTCATCCTCTCTTCCAGTTCCTGAAAATTATTTTCTTTCCCCATAGAGATTGCCTCCATTAGTCACACAGCTAGATACCTATCAGTAAATTTCTGTTTCAGAACTTTGTTGGAAAGAATCATTAGAATCTCTGGTTTCAGATCTGTTCCAGTAACTAACTGAATTCAACAAAAAGTTACATTTCCACAATTTTCTAATATCTTCGTACTCCAGCACAATGATAGCAATCAACTGATTAAGGTTAAAGTAAAGGGTTAGGTGAAAAGGTCATTTTAATGGCCAGAGAAGTATATTTTATGAAGCAAGGAGAATCAAGCGAGGACAACTGGAGGGCAAAGGCAGAATCGGATGGACTGTATCTCTCTTCCAGAAAATTTCAGAAAATTGACTTAGTCTTCCTATCTGTGGCAAAATCCCTTGTTTCATTACTGCAATAAAACCACCACAGACCTCTACTTCGGTTTGAATCACTATGACCACATCATGCCAATACTGAACTCCGTAGGCTGTGTCCCAGTACAAGAAAGACGACACTGCAAATGCCTTTATTGATCTACTAGGCTGCTCATTGAGCTACCTTACTAAGGTGTTTCTTAAATCTTATCAACTGAAGTCTGCTCACAATGCAATGCACAAGATACAAGATATGGCATGCTCCACTCTGTCTACCACACTGCCACCACAGCCAAGACTTGAATAGACTTGAAAAAACTTCCTTAAATTAAGGAGGATCATAAACCCTACCTCTAGGCATGTAGTTAAATGTTCTCGCAAAGCTTTACCCATAAATCAGTCCCCTCTTGACTGATCATATTTCATTGTTTGCCAGACACCAGAACAGCATTACCGTCACCATTCCAGGTAATTTATCAGGATTTTATAGGCTCCTCTTCTTCATAGGTATTTCCAAGAAAGGAAGCGTGAGTGGTCAATCGGATTGGGATAAACGCAAAGTTTCTCCTTTTTGGATATTCATAAACATTCTTAGTGAATTTTCACATTGTCTTTGTGCACTTAACTTTAGCGCCAAAAGAAGTATGCTATTTAGATATGCAGGAGAAGAGATTTCATGAAATGGAATACGATTTTTCATGCGGAGAAATAAATAAATAAATGTTATTGCGCATTTGGGTGTTAATCCTAAATGTGCAGAATGTCTGCCACGGGTCTATCTGCTGGTTTAAGGTTAGGTATACTCTTATAAATCAGATTTTTGTGTATGCTAAAAAAAAAAATCATAAATGTCCTTTGTCTAAGCCTGGGACTTGTAGAGTTACTTGTTCTTTGGGCGAATGGGGACTCATGAGATTCATTACAGTTGAGGAAAAAGGTGCTATGCTCACAGAAGTTTAATATCATCACTTTGTAATTAGACTTTCTGCTACTTTCAGTAAAAACATCAAATATCATTAGCAGCTATTTCAGACATTAGAAAGGCTGGTCCTTTTTTTCTTTTTTTCTTTTTTTCTTTTTTTATACTTTGAAATTCTTCTGGGAAACCGTTATCCACCTCTGAAAAACAATGTGGTTTAAACTTCTGCGTTAATGAGAAGTTCAGTTCATACATTCAATAAGCTTTGTCCTCCTTTTGTCTGCATATCATAGCCTCTGCATTTTAATTTACTATCCATAATGCTTTCTTAATGAGTTCCACTGGGTGGACAGTGAAGCATGCCAGTGGAGCTGCAGAAATGATTATGATTAAAAGCTTTTTATTTGACTTGTCTACCATTGTATTATGGTAACTAATATTTGCAGAGAGAGTATAGTTTCAGGAAACAAATGTGAGGCTTCAATATTGTCAAGCTAATAAGCAAAGTATATTTCCCTAAAGAATTCCCTGCATTATCTATGTGATTGTCCTTTATGCTGTGGTTTGTTAGGTATCTGCAATATTTGATAAACTCAGACACAAAGAGGATTCCCAGGTTATGAGAGAAGTATGAGAATGGAAGGAGAGACGAGGAAAAAAGATATATCCAAGGGAAAAACCATAAAGTGTAGCTATTAAAAAAATAAGAGTATTTCAGTTTTAGCAAGATAAGACTGCACTGAGGCAGCAAGACTCAGTTGTTATGCGCTTGTAAAAGAAGCACAGGCTTCCTAAAAAGTATTGTGCAGTCAAAGAGACACTGATCAGAATTAATTGGGCAGGTAAGAAGAGAATTTGTAAAAAACAAAAAAACAAAGGAGAACAGAAGTGAGTTTGAACATGTGTGGATAGGAATTACATAATTTTGTGTACACTCTCAAGTTCTCTATTCAGTGTTGTTCAACACCAGAAGATATCTATGACCCAATTTTCCGAATTCTACTCTCTGAATAAACATACTCTTTTATTTCCTTTACTTTTTATTCCCTTTAATTGCAATCAGTGGAGAAGTGTGGCTCAATGGTTAGAGCGGCAGACCCTGATGCAGAGATCTGGCCCGGGACCAGGGTTCAATTCCCGCCTCGGCGGGTCTTGGGCTCAATTTCCTCGGACCTGATAATTCTCGCCTCGGTACCTATTCTAATCATGGGTCCCACTCTGCAACTCTGGGCAATAGCTTGCTTAATCTCCACAACGGCCCCAACAGCGCTGGGATGCCTGGCTTCACCCTGGGGTGCCCAGGAGTGGACATTTCACAGGGAAAAGCCAGGAAGGGTTCCACAGTGGTATGCGTACAGCGCCTGGACACCCCTTTGGGGGTATGGGTGCGCTTTACAAGTACAAATTTCATTTCAATCTAAAACTCAGAAGGCTTTTAATATGGATTAGATCAGCTATTAGGAATTAGTATTGTTTGATGCTAACCGTAGAGTTGACCGGTAACTTGTTGTGGCTAGTAACACAAAGCTTGAATAGATTGTGTTGCATGCTCCTTAGACACACGTCTCAAAATTTTACAACAGTCGCTGGCTCATGCACACAAAACGAGACACAAGCCTTCATGTTCAACCATTTTTCTACAACAGTGAAATGCTTCAGCAGTGTAGGGTGTAATGTGTAGTGAACAGTCTTATAAATTATTCCCTTTTAATGTTTATTCAATTGGAAAATGGTTGTCTCGAATCTAATCGCAGGAATGAGAGGGACAGGCCTTTAAGGTTTTGACTTAAGAGGCAGTCCACTTGCAGCATTTTTGCCTTGAAGCCGTGTTATTGTTTGGGACCTCTTCTGATTAGCCATCTGCTGCATTTTGAAAAATACAAGGAATATAAGGCATGGTGTTTGGGAATTTTATGAAATCATTATTAATTATATATTTTACACTGCTGCATACATTAATAATTAACAGCATGCATGTGTGAGATTTGGAACACTCGTTTATCCAGGCAGAGATAGGGGTCCAGTCTTTCTGAGAGTCCATTTGCAAAAAGCGGTTTCAGGTTACGCACCAACTTTTTTGCAAATACACTCTGAAGTCACCTATGCACTTATAGGTCAGGTCTTAAAATCAACATTCATAGGAGGTCACAGAAAGACCTTCCTAATGAATATTAATAAACCTGGCCACATTTGTGATCCCCTGTGGTTGGCTAGAGACACAAGTTTGGTGGTCTCCTTTGAGGGTTTGGTAACCAAAATAGCAGTGCCACACTGCTGATAAATTGCATTCAAAATTGCTGATTGGAACCTTCGAAATTGGGATGCAGTGTAGGACACAAAATACAATAACGAGTTAGAAAACCCTTTTGCAGGGATGGCAAATACAAAATACCTTCGTACATCTGCCTATACAACTATAGTTACTTATCAAACAAAGGGGGCGAAAGAGGAGACCGGGTCAGAGGGGCTTGTCCTCCTATCAAATGTATCAAATTCAAAAGAGCCCTATTCTTAGTATGATTTGACTCTCCATGGTGAAGAAAAAGATGGGTTTTCTTAGATAAGCCTCACCCACCAGGGTTACCCCTTGGTGGCATGCTTCATCATCCGGTCCATCCCGTTCCGCTGCAGAACAGGGCGTGCTTACACCTAAGTGTTACGTGGCAGCATTCTTTAGCTTTTAATGATGTGAATTGATGACAAAATATAGGAGTGGAGGGGTGTGATGTGTAGAGAGTGAGATATTAAAAAATACCTTGTTTTAAAATAGCTGCACACTGCATGCCAAAACAAATACATTCATGCAGCACCTACTTGGTGTTAGTACTTATGGTTATATATAATGCAGTATTCTTGCATCATGGGTCCCGGGCTGGAAGATACTAGGTCATTGCACAGGGGTGAAACCTTGATGAACGTGTGACTACAGGTTCACCTCACAGCCGGAGCACCCATGATGCAAGAATACTATAAAACAACAGGAGTGGTATCAGGGAGTTAGCTTCCTTAGTCCTGAAGAAAAACCTTGGGCTATGGCTTGAAACATGTTGACTTTTAGAAAGGTAGGCACATTATAACCTACCCTTTCTCATTGCCCCTGTTTTTCATCATACTGAGTAGAGGCCTGAATAAGTAGTAATTTACCTACTAGGCACATATTTTTAATATCCTACTCTCTACACATTACATACCCCCCACTCCTATATTTTTTCATCGATTCACACCATTAAAAGCTAAAGAGTTCTCCTACGTAACATGTAGTTCAAAGTCCGACCAGTTCTGCAGAGGAACGGGATGGACATGAAGATGAAGCATGCCACCAAAGGGTAGCCCTAGTGGATGATGGTTATCTAAGAAAACCAGCGTTTTCTTCACCATGGAGGGGTAGTTCATACTAAGAGTAGGGCTTTATTTAATTTTTATACATCTATAGCAAAATAAACCCGTTGGATAAAATAGGCCCATACAAAATGGCATACAGCGTTGATTTGTTAAGAAAATCTAGACATAAATGTTGGTGAAAGCAAACGCAAAAAATCTGCGAGCAGAGGAACAGGTATATAAATAGTAAGCCCCTGTCCACAGGTAAGCTAGAGGAGAATTTGAAAGGCAGGTGCAAAATTATGCGCTGTTATTTCTAAAGGATGGGAAATCAATGATAGATATGGTAACATTTGTGCTGAAGGGGGTGGGGATAGTTTCAAGAATAGCATAGCTTTACAGAATTAGATAAATATACATGCTTTCTGTAACTTTTTGTCGGTCTGATAAATTAGAAATGCTCTTAAAATAAATACTTAAATAAACAGCTTGCATATTGTCATTACTTATAATTCTTTTTAAATATTCATTAAAGTTAGAAACCCACATCAGACTCTAAAATCAATCTGCAATGTTTTTATAAGAGCATCAAACTTGTTTCTCTCTAGCTCAAAACACAAGCGATATTACTTCTGGCACAAACATAAGGCCTGGAGGAGTAGAGTATTGCTGTATGACACTAATGATGTTTTTTAGACCTGAAAAGCAGATGGAGGTAGGAGGTGTTTTGATCAAATGGCGTATTAGAAAACAAGCTCTACAAACCGTAAAGAGTTTATGAAGCAGCAGACAGACATGGTGGGGAATGTTTCGAGCTTCGTTTTAATTATTTCCTTCATTTATGTCCAAATGTATTTTTGTTTTTCATGGACCTTCTGTCGTGCCAATTATTGTTGCAGGATGTGAAATTATTGGTTGTCCATCTGTTTAAGACAGTTTGTGTTACCCAAGGCAGTTAATAAAGCCTCTTTGCCAGCCTTTTGGCGAGCAATAGCATAATCTGGGATCAGAACATACTACGCTATAGCAAATGAGCCAAGTCATTAAGGGGTCGATTACGATGGCGGTCGGTGTCAGTACCGCAGTGCCGGCGGTGCGGAAAAATGCCTTTTACCGCCCGCCAGCAGCGGTCCTCACGGCCGCCATATTATGAAGGGCAAATATGCCCCATTTCCCGACCTCCGCGGTGCAACGCCGACCGCCATGAAATTACGCCCGCCACCGCGCCGGTGGTAGCCAATGGAGACTCACCGCCGTGCGTAATGACGTCCCGTCCGCTCAACAAATTAGGATGCGCCAAACAACCCGTCGAACCGCAGGGGAGAAACCGCCCTTCCAGACACGGCGGAATCTCGACAGCGGAGCGTGAAACGAGACTTCCGGAGCCCTCCACCCGGAGCCGAACGCCATGGATCCAGCACTACACGTCCTCCCGGTGCTGTACGTGATACATCACCAGGTCAACATCGCCCGCCGCGGACGACGCCGCAGGTACGTAAAAAAAACAAAATACAACACAAAACAGAACACAAATTCCACGGGCTGAAACAGGGCACCTGGCCACACCAGACACACTGGTGTGGACAGGAACACATCCATCAGTGTACCCACACATGTCTCATCTGGCACCAATTCACACCCTGCATCAAGCCCACCAAATTACCGCGAACATAATGTAATGTGTTGCTGACGACACCGCAGCGGTGAGTATGCAGGAAATCCATCGGACAAAGCAGAATGCATGTACAGCAACGGTCAGGCCAGAAAGACCACAGGCCACCACCACCACCCACCACCCACAGCTCCGCCGCACACAGCAAGAAACATACCAATACCCCCCCTGTGCACCCCCATGTCCAACACCAAGCGAGCTAAATCCACACCCAGCAGCACACAACTAACACCTAGTGAGACAGACACAGCAGCATTGGGTGTAGATTAACACACAGCACAGAGGCACAGGCCCAGGGCAACACACACACACACCACAACACCACATACATGGCAAGAAAGCTGAATACAAGCACAAAATTAACATCCACACACACAAGGAACATACAGACTACTGGACACACACCCTGCCAACTCACACAGACATACCCCACACTGACACACAGCCACATACACAGACTACATGCCACCAGCAATGGAGCACAACATAGAGGAAAGCAAAAATGATGTGCACACAAATGGGAGGGCAAGGAGACAACCAACAACCAGGTGAACAGACACATGCAGGACAAGGAACCTAGAACAACATCCACACCCCATCCAAGCACATGGCTGGCACAGTGAGTGAAGTCAAACAACAGTCACCTCAGTGCAACAACTCAGGGAGACAGCAAGGTAACCCATGTATAGGGACAGGGATGAAAGGAAGGACCTCAAGTCAAACAGTGAACAGCAAGTACACATGAGTATCACACAGGGCACATTGGCACACTCAATGACTGTCAAACACAAGTAGGAGTCCCCAAACATACCCCCTCATATCTGCAGCACACAACCCCAATGCCAGACACACAGAAGGGCCTACATAATGTCCAGACAAGATACAGACAAACAATCAAACCCCCTGGGGGCATCCACAAACATCACACACACACAGGGATTTCAGTACCAACGTCTGCACCAAAACAAAAATGGCAAACACAATTCAAAACAGAAACACATACAGAACCACAAAAATAACACACATCACCTGTGCAGCCAAACTAGGGAAGGCAATGGGAGCACACACACAACAGGAGTGCACCACCTCCTCAGTCAGGAAAAATGCATAGGCTACACACCACAACACAGACAAGAAGTGCACCATCACAGAACAACACAGACACATCAAACACACAACAGATGCACAACACCACAAAGCACATAGCAAACACAGCAGTACATCAGGGGATGTACACTAGGACAGCACAAGGCAACATACACCCACAGCACTGAATGCACAACAAGCAGTGTGTGCACACAAACACACAACAGTCCCACACAGCCATGAGTCACACGCCATTAACACACACATCAACACACACGACAAAGCCACAACCAACACACCGTACAACCCTTGACCACCCGAATGCACACCATGTAAGTAACCGTTGTGACTAGGATGACTGCCCATCACAACATGACTACACATCCACACTGCTAGGCATACATGAAAGCAAGAACGCACATACATGTTGAGCCTGGTCAGCCTGCCTGCAATCCCGTGTATATGACCCCTCTATGTGTTTGCAGTGCCCACATTCCAGGATGCAGTAAAACATAGCCAACAGCAACAAGGAAGGAACATGAGTCTGGTATGTCACCGAAAACAACATCACTGACCCCACAAGTATCCGAGTCATGAAGAACTGAAGTCCCCGTCACCCCTGTAAAAAAATGATAAGTTAAACAAGCCAGTGGCACAGTTGAAGTGCCACACAGAGCATGTGGCCCAGTAAATGTTAGACATACAGGAAAAGCCTTATCCAGTAAGGACAATGACACAACTGACAACATGAGCAACTGTTTTTATTCACAAATAGCACTGATAGGCAACAATATCAGACAAGACCAAGGCACAAGATGCAGAGCCTGAACATGAGAAGCTGCACAGGCAGGGGGCAAACTGCAAGGCCAGTGGCCAGTCCAAGGTGCTGACAGAGTCAATGAGAAGCTGCACAGGCAGGGGGCAAACTGCAAGGCCAGTGGCCAGTCCAAGGTGCTGACAGAGTCAATGAGAAGCTGCACAGGCAGGGGGCAAACTGCAAGGCCAGTGGCCAGTCCAAGGTGCTGACAGAGTCAATGAGAAGCTGCACAGGCAGGGGGCAAACTGCAAGGCCAGTGCCAGTCCAAGGTGCTGACAGAGTTAATGAGAAGCTGCACAGGGAATGTGTGTCACCAAACTCCGCCATGGTCAGCAACACAGTCTGGTGTGTCACGATGGGCAGCACAGGTACCGGTGTGGGAGAGATAGGTCTGTGACGTTGATCAACATTCATACTTGGCTGTCAGTCTGACTGGGAGCTGACTGTGTGTCGGGCACTGTTGGACCACTTGACTGGGGAGTGAGACGCCCAGCTGAGGAAGAGCTATCAGTGGCCTTGGACGCTGGAGGGCTGCTTGGACCAGGTGGTGTAGTGGCACGTGGAGGTGGACTCAGGCCGACGTGGGACACAGTGTGGGAGGGAGACAGTGGAGGGGTGCCTTTCCACATCTTGGGGATTCTAAATGGCTTGCCTGTCTTGGTATCAATGGGAAGTGGTGTGGACACAAACGGCACACTCATCACCAAGGCTGCCGCAGGTGCACACGCTGGACCTCCCTTTGGGGATGTGCTGGACCCAGAAGGACGCTTAGCCTGGCATTGCCTCTGCCCCTCCATCCCCTCTTTACCCTGTGTGCCCCCTACAGTGCCCTCCTCTCCTGCTTCACTGGACTTGGAATGGGAGTAGAGGTAGTTGGTGAAACAGCCTTGGATACCTTACTATGTGTAGCCTTGCCAGGCCCCACCTTCACAGTGGGCATGGAGAGTGTCTGCATTCCTTTGCGAGACGTTTTTGGGACCACAGAGTCTGTGGCCGGGGATTGCCCTGAGGCTTGTGACCCTGAGTACTTCCTCCTTGAATCATGTGCCTTTGCAACGCCTGACGGGCTCTTCCCTTTGCGCTCTGGGGTTGTTTTTTTCTTCGTAGGGGAAGGTGTCTGTGACCTTGACCGCTTGGGCTGCTGCTGCTGTGTGCTACGTGTGCAGTATCGTGACGTTGAGGTGTGTGAAGCGTGGTCACCGTCGTCAGACGTCGCCACTGGCATGGGGGTGGACAAAGGGACTGGAATTGGAATACGAGATTGAGCCAGTTGAAGTGCAGCCGCCATTGTGGAGGACATTGTCTGGACAGTGCGGTGCAGCCCACCCACGTCTGAATGTATGCCCTCCATGAAAGCTAACACCTGTGCCAATTTGCGGTCGTGGTCTGGCAATGCATTGAGGAGCCCTGTCTGCCCCACACACAGCTGGCGCATAGGGTCCACACACTCTGCACTGATGGCAGCAGGGGGCACAGGGGCAGGGGCAGCGGTGCCTGGAATGAAGGACACTCTTCCCCTCTTTGTGGTGCGAACACGGGCAGCAACAGAGGAAGTGGCTGGGAGGGTGGGCACTGCACGCTGTGTGCTGGAAGATGTAGCAGACTCTCCGTTCCCTGTGTCCTCCAAGATGTCTGCACCACCGCCGTCATCAGATGATGTTGAACTTTGCGTCTCGGGCTGTGATTCCTCCAGCATACTCCTATCCCCCTCCGAGGCGCTGGTCACATCTGTGTCACTGGGATCCTGTGCAGCTGTTGTGCTTGTTTCACCACCACTGGTGTCCGTCCCCTGTCCCTCCGTGCCCACGGGAGATGCTGCATAACAGAGAGACATGTAGGGTCAGCAAAGTGACAGCAACAGGACAAACATATTCAAGCAAAGCAACACTGAGGATGACAAAGTCTACATGTTGCAGGCCACCCCGTGCAATCTCACCATGCAGACACACTTCACTACCTCAAACAGTGCGTACAAACATCTAAACACGGCATAGCTGAGCCATGTGATGGGCAGACAGCACAACATCATGCATGTTGGGGCGTACACACACTAACACCAATGGACCAGGCCTGCAGCACACCACCCACAATGCCATTGAAATTCCCAGGATTGGAAAAACATCAGTAAGTGCATGTATGTAAAATCCGTGACTGCCACACCCAGCACAGGGGCCACTTACAACCCACTGCATCACAGTAACCACATCACGTACACCAGCGCAGGTACAGGCTTGGTACACATGCAGCCACTCACAGACAAAATCAACCTTCACAGAATACTCACCCCTAGCTTGCTGTTGATGCTCCTTCAAACGTGGGTCCAGCTCAGGCTGTGTCACAGCCAAGATGCGGCACATCAGTGGTGTCAAGCTTCGTCGTGACAACCTGCCACTGCGAGGCAGTATCCCCAGTGTCATCTCGGCAAAGTTCTTTGCCAGTCGTGATATGTCGTCCCACCTCTTGTGGCAGTGGGTGCGCCGGCGGTTTGACACTCCCAGAGCCCGCACCTTGGTTGCAATGGACCTCCACACGGCCTTACGCTGGTGTACCTTGAGCTGCAGGTGTGGGAGACAAGAGGGGAAAACATCAGTGACACACTCTCATGGTAAAACCTCTCTCTGAACAGTGGCATGACACAGACTCATCTCCACACAGCAGATATGGGTCATTGATGTACACGCATGCCAACCACACACGTATCACACTCTGTACAGTCAGTGATGTGTCCTTGTCACATTGGGCGTGGACAGTCCATGCCAGGTAGAATCACACAGAGATGGATAACGAGGAGCCACACAAACAGTCATATGAACAATAACTGTCCCGAAACATGCATCACCAGATAGCTGTCACACCATATGGATGTGTACACAACACATGTCCATCCACCCTTCATGTCCATGCATTTAATGTGTGGGTTGCATACACCCCCTTAACAACTAGGAAACAGCATGTCAGCCAGTGCATTACACAACCCCACACTCTCAGGCACATACACCATCTGATCGACTACATGTGTGCCCCCCTTGCACTCACACCCCCACTGTTGGAGACTTACCACAACATTTGGGCCACCATATAGCCGTGGGTACTGTGTCAGCACCTCGTCCACCAGGACATCCAGCTCCTCGCTTGTAAATGGACTGGCACGGATCTTCTCCGTCCTAGCCATCACTGTGGACATGAGACGTCAGCGGCGGCAGTGGGCGGTGAGGGGTCCCAGGCAGCAGTCCCTGGAGGCAGCAGCAGGTGAGGGGTCCCAGGCAGCAGTCCCTGGAGGCAGCAGCAGGTGAGGGGTCCCAGGCAGCAGTCCCTGGAGGCAGCAGCAGGTGAGGGGTCTCAGGCAGCAGTCCCTGGAGGCAGCAGCAGGTGAGGGGTCCCAGGCAGCAGTCCCTGGAGGCAGCAGCAGGTGAGGGGTGTCAGGCAGCAGTCCCTGGAGGCAGCAGCAGGTGAGGGGTCTCAGGCAGCAGTCCCTGGAGGCAGCAGCAGGTGAGGGGTCCCAGGCAGCAGGCTCTGTGAGCAGTGGAAATGTGGTGCTCCCTTCCACACATATATAGGGCCCTGGACTCGTTTCAGTGGTCATAGTCTTCTGCCATTGGTGTTCCAGGTCAGCCTTCTTCAAAAGCATCCAATGACCGCCTCCGCGGGGGCGGAGCACGCCTACCGCGATTTTTGAATCTGCATCATGCCACCGCGATAGCGGTCCCCATTGGCTGCAAGGGCATGGTTCATGGCGGTGACACACCGCGGGGTCCTGGCTGGCGCTACCGCGGTGGTGCATCTTACAAATGCATCCTATCTCTGCATCCGCTGGGGGCGGAGCACGCCTACCGCGATTTTTGAATCTGCATCATGCCACCGCGATAGCGGTCCCCATTGGCTGCAAGGGCATGGTTCATGGCGGTGACACACCGTGGGGTCGTGGCCGGCGCTACCGCTGTTTTATTGCCATAGAGTGACATGGGTGACCGGGATGTGGCTGGTGGAGCATGACAAACGCCATCTGCAGCTATGTAGAGGGCCATCACTAACACCAATGTGTCATGTGCAGCACATGAAACACTTGCGTCAGTGGTGGGCATCGACACAGGTTCAAATGGTGGTTGGCATGCTCCGCCACCCAATTCACGGACAGTATGTGCGTCCGCTATGGGGAATATGCAGCATCACATCGTACACTCTGTGCGTCATTGTGTTTATGGGGCACGTTTAAGGCACCTACGGACAGTTCTTGTTGTGTGTGGATCAATGGTCATTACTGTACTACGCACAGTGGATACGTACAGTGGCACATGGCACTGGATAACATTGATATGGTCTCCTGTCACAAATGTCAGCCACTGTGTAACGTCTCACACCAAATGGAACACTGTACTCCATTATGTTGAGCAATATTTACACACAATGTCGTATCTGCCACCCATGCTGACCACTAACTCACACCTGAGCCCATGTGTTACACTGAAAACCCAGATGAACTCATTTATTCAGCATGACTGTCATCATTGGAAACAGATGTCACCCTGTTGTGTTATTGCTAAGACCAATTACATGCCGCATGTTATGTCTTTGTACACACTGGCAACTCCTGCAGTGTATGTCCACATGTACAGGGGGGGGCTCGACCTGCTAAAGGATGACGAGTACTTCAGCACCACACCTGGCATCCGTTGCATTATTATTGTTTGTCACTTGGGTAGACGGCCAGAGCAGATGTCTTTGCTACATGTCTGCCACCTGTAACCCACAGGGACCTATGTGGTAGTGTCAGGTCTGTGCTCATGTTGTTTGGACTGTTGTATGTGAATCAGTGACATGTACATTTCAACAATGGTGCTTAGCTAAACTATGTTTTTGAGTGTTGTGCTGTGTTCCGGTGCTACTCACCTGCCACCAGTGCATGTCCATTGTTCACATCAGGAATGTTGCATTGGCAGATGGACTGCATGCACGGTTGTGGATTGTGCTAACTGTATGGAATATAGTATGCAACATTTGTCCACAGGCTATGGGTGTCCAGTATTGCCTGTGCAATGTGTGTGCACTGATTAGCGGGAATTGTCTGCAATGTTGGATGGTCAGCACAAGTGGCACACGTGTGCAGTGTGTTGCCACCAACACTAGTGTATGTGCATGCTATGGGGTGCTAGCCATCCTTGCTCACCATCTATTCCAGCACTGTGTGGGTGGATTACATCTGCTGGTGTATCAGGATGGAGTGGGCACCCAAGACAGGTGAGATGTACCTTAACTGTTGTGCCTGTGACACTCATCCAACTCCGACATTTGGTCAATGTGAGGTACCAGTGTCCCACTACTCATGCACAGCCAGCATGTTTGTTAGATGTGGGATATTGATTGTATGCTGTGTTGGGCCTGACAGCCTGTGTGGAATGAGGGTCAGGATGCATGTCCTTTGGGACATGTGGTGTAAAATTACATCCACTGGTGTCAGGTGTCTGAGCCAGTTGTCCATATGTCATGCATACAGTCTGTTCATGCGTAGACGTGTTGGCATACTGGCTTGGCATTGTCCATGTAGTGTTGTATGTTTGTGTTGTGGCACTGTTGTGTCTTGAAACAGCTGGATGTGTATCACCATGGTATGTGTTGTGGTGCACATGTGTCCTTGGGCAGTCCCTCCTTGATGCTGCATGTAAATGTCCAAAATGGGGGAAGATTAAGGGTGCATACAGGCCCTGCTGATCACGTCCCTCATCTATTGTTAATGTGTGCCACATTGGCTATCTGTGTGCTTGTAGAGAGTATTGGGCAGTGGGGTAATGGTGGCCTGTTACAGTGGTACACATACTCTGCACAGGCGTGACATCATCTGTCACTGTCCGACTTTGTATTCAAGTCAGCAGCAGATATGGCCTGTGTACTGATGACATTGGCACATGTATGGGTTTGGGATGTGAATGTCATTGAATTTGAGTGTGTTCGAAGTGGCACTGAGTACAAAGACAATCCCAATGATCTATCCACATTGTGTTGTTGATGTGTCCCCTGCAATTATTGGCCAAGGAGGTGTGGCAGGTACAGCAGCAACGTGGAAGCCAGCAGTGTCTCTGCTTCACACATGTCCTGTGTCATGTACACCCAAGGCTGAGTCCACCTCAGCTCGATATGTGACTCTTGGCATTCACATAGACAGTGTTCGTATTGTGTCTACTGACTGTGCACATCCATGACAGTTGTACAATTAATCTGTCTCATGTTGGGACAACACTGAATTGCACTGTGTGCTTTCAGGGATGACACTCAATGTTAGCGCCGTGACAGGACAGACTTTATGAATTTGTACACATCCTAATTTATGTTGCTATGACGTGTCCCCTTTCATCTCACCTAGGAGGCGACCTAATGTGTTTCGTACCTTCACCCTGCTGGCTAACATGGAGGATACCGACATCATAAGGCGATTCCGTCTGGATCGGACAAACCTCCTGGAACTTTGTGCAATATTGGAGCCACACCTGCTTCCACGCAGGACATACCCAACAGCACTCACGGCAACGGCAAAGGTGATGGCATTCCTACATTTCGTGGCTACGGGATCCTTCCAGCAAACTGTGGGCATTGCAGGGGGATGTCCCAACCAACATTCAGCATGGTGCTACGTGATGTCCTGTTGGCTATGATGCAACACAGGGACCAATTCATACATTTCCCCAGGCGGCATGAGTTGGCGGATGTGAAGGGCGAATTTTATGCACTTGGACACGTTCCTAATGTAGTTGGTGCAATAGATGGCACACATGTTTCCCTGATTCCACCCCAAGCACGGGAGCATATTTACCGAAATAGGAAACATTATCATTCCATCAATGTGCAGGTGGTGTGCCAGGCAGATATGGTCATCTCACACGTTTGTGCAAAGTTTCCAGGATCAGCCCACGATTCACACATAATGCGCAACAGCATTTTACCACAGCTGATGGCCAATCTGGCGCCGGAGCGGGCATGGATTGTGGGTGAGTACAAAGGGTCGAGTTGTGTGCTGTTTGTGTGCCATTCTGTCCTCGGACACATGTCAGACACTCAATCTGTATGTGTCTTTCACACTTAGGTGACTCTGCATATCCCAACGGACCTTGGTTGCTGAGTCCACTTCGCAATCCCAGGACACCAGCTGAAGTGCGCTACAACAATGCCCATGGGAGGACACGTCGGGTCATTGAGCGAACATTTGGACTCCTGAAATCGCGTTTTCGATGCCTCGACAAGACCGGAGGGGCTCTGCAGTACTCACCCGTCAAGGTGTGTCAGATAGTGGTAGCATGCTGCATGCTACACAACCTGGCCGTGCGGAAGGGGATTCCCTTAATCCAGGATGATGATGACCAGCCACAGCCCCCACCTGCAAACACCCAAACGTCAAGTGACGAGGATAGTGGAGAGGAGGAAGGTGTTGGACAGCGTCAGCAGCTCATCAACAACTACTTCACTTGATGGTCAGTGGCAATGTCAATACTGGCTGTTGTCTGATGATGTTGTGCTTGGTGAATATGTGTATGTGAGTTTTGTGACTACAGCATGTTGCAGAGTCAGTGCTGGCTGCAGATGTGTATGGTAAGGGATCTTTTGACAAGCTACTTGATGTCTATGTTGGTACAGTTGCTCCTTGTGACATGTGCAGATTGTCGTACCTTGATGTGCTGTGTTGTGTGATGGTTGTTAGTCCACCACCTGAGTAGCAACTGATGTTCTGTTGTGTTTTCCTAGGTCCCTTCAGCCTCTTCTTGCCTGCGGAGTATCCCTGCTCCTGTGACATTGTAGTCATGGGTGTGAGTTAACATACTGTGATGAACATGGAACAGTGACAACTACATTGGTGCGTTATTAGTGTTTATTTACAGTGGATACATGTGATGTAGATGTGGATATTTACAGATTTGTGAATGGTGAATAACAGATTTGTCAGTGATGGTAGATGAGACAATAGAGTATACACTAGATCAGTATGGTAACACAGTCCAACAGTCATTTGCCATTCCCACTGCATTGTGTGTGGGGACAGTCTGCAGGGTACACAGCAGGGTGAAGAGGGGTGTCATCATGGCTGGCTACTTGACTGGCTTTTGCCAGGTGCTTTGCCACGGGATGCTCCCAATGATTTTTTCGGGCGGCCCCTTGCTCTTTTGGCAGGGGGGACACAGGTGCATGGCCAGTGGTGTCTGATGAGTCCCCATGCTCGCTGGACGCAGGGGAGGATGGGGGTCTGTCATCCTGCGTCACAACGGAGGGAGCTGTAGGTGTTGGCGGTGCCGCATGCCTGTCCCTGAGGACCCCCACTAGCTGGCCCAGGAGGTCCCTGATTTGGCCCATGCAGGCCACGAGTTGGCCCATGCGGTTGTCAATAGAGCGCAGCATCTGTTGTTGCTCACGGGCATCCTGCTGAGCCTGCCTCAACTGTCCCTGGGCGTGTTCATAGGCCCCCACAACTCTGTGAATGTGTGCCAGTGATTCAGTGCCAGGGTCTTCTTCCCTTTGGGTCAGCCTTGTCCTCACACCTGGCCTGCTGTCACGGCCCTGTTGCCTCCCTCCTGTGGGCACCGGCCTACTCTCCCGTACCTCCGCAGTTGTTGTGGTCTGGTTGGCCTGTGGAGCAGGGCGAGTGTTGCAGGCAGCAGTGGTAGTGGTAGTGGTGGTGGAGGTGGTGGTGGCACAGGTCGTTGCAGCAGGGCTCTGCGTTGATGTTGTTGCTGAGGGTGGTGGGGCTGTGGGGTCCTGGGATACATTACGCCCTGCCACACCAGATGGTCCGGGTTGGTCCTCCTCCTCCTCATTATCCAGGGAGTCTGCATCCGAGGGGAGATGTTCGGGAGCTGGTGACTGGCTGTGCTGGTTGAGGTTGTCGTCCTCTGCAGTCAGTTGTTGGTCACCTGTGGGACAGGAAGTAGATGGTAATTGCCTTACACACCTCAGGGTTGCTGTGTTTGATGTCTCTTATTTACATGTTATGCTACACACAGTTGCCTTTTTCACACATTGTATGTCTGCACAGTGATGTGCCTCATGCCATGAAGTGGAGTTACATTCATCATTTCACAATGGTGTGACCTGTGATTGGTTAGCATGCCACACGTCTAGTATTGGTGATTTCAATGTGAGGTTGTCATCTGACAACTGGCATGACTACAAGTTGATGTTCAGCATCTTTGCTGATCACTCTGCCTGGCAGACATTACCTGTGTGCATGGACTAGCCATTGTCATCACATGCATACCGTTGACATGTCCTGTGCTTGTATTTCTTTATACAGCAGACCATGCTAGTTTGTTTTTCCCATGGTCCTTCATGATCAGCACCCATGTACGCTACAGAGGGAAGTCTGGGTGATGCATGTCAGAGGCCCGTTTGCTTGGACATATTTGTTGAGAGTCACAGTTCTGTTTCTGTCACAGTTACGTACGCTGAGCTGTCTGCATCCTGTCAATGGCTGTGCTTTTCTTTTCTATTTTTGTGTGAAGTAGAGCCTCATGTTGTCATGTCTCTCAATGCTTTTGTTGAGTGATGGTGGTGTGCATGCACTGTCTGATTACCTGTGCAGTGTCACTTTGGTTTTTACTTACAGACACATGCTTCTGGGTGGGGTGCTCCAACCTGCTGAGGGGTGTGAGAGCGGGGCCTGTTGGGAGTTGTTGTGCTGCCTCCAGATACACATTCCCCATCCCTGTGAAGATGGCTACCTACCTGTTAGGTGGTGGGGGAGCGTTCAATGGCTGACACATGCTTCTGGGTGGGGTGCTCCATCCTGCTGAGGGGTGGGAGAGGGGGGCCTGTTGGGAGTTGTAGTGCTGCCTCCAGTTACACATTCCCCATCCCTGTGAAGATGGCTACCTACCTGTTAAGTGGTGGGGGAGCGTTCAATGGCTGACACATGCTTCTGGGTGGGGTGCTCCATCCTGCTGAGGGGTGGGAGAGGGGGCCTGTTGGGAGTTGTAGTGCTGCCTCCAGATACACATTCCCCATCCCTGTGAAGATGGCTACCTACCTGTTAGGTGGTGGGGGAGCGTTCAATGGCTGACACATGCTTCTGGGTGTGGTGCTCCATCCTGCTGAGGGGTGGGAGATGGGGGCCTGGTGTGTGTTGTAGTGCTTTTTGTCTGTACACATGCATCCCAGTTGGTTTTGTTTAGCTTTGTGCTTTATCAGGTTGAGTGGTGGTTACATCTGTGTGACCTGTTTTGGGTATTGTGGGTCAGACGAATGTCCTTTGGCCTAGGGGTTGTAGGTTTGAATTTGTGCAAGACGGTACATGGCAATGTGATGATATACATTGGTTTGTACTTACCAGCTTCCAGTCCCCCGCGGATTCCTTCAAGACTCTCTGGATGTAGGATTCCAAGGACCTTCTCCTCCCACGGACTGTATGGTTTGGGTGGGATGGGAGTGCCTCCACCAGTCCCGTCAGCCAGCTGACGGTTCTTGGCCCTCTTCCTCTTCACCACGGTCTTCAGGTCATGCCACCGCTTCTGTATTTCCTGCTTGTTGCGGGGGTGGTCCCTACTGCATTGACCTTATTGACTATCCTCACCCACATTTGGGTTCTTGTGGCTAATGGGGTGTGTTGGACCATGTTGCCATAGAGTTGTGGTTCAACTCTTATTATCTCATCTACCATGACTGCAAGCTCTGAATCAGTGAATATTGGCATTTTGTGTGGTGCCATGGTGTGTGCTGTGCAGATGTTCTGTGGTGCAGTTGTGTGGGTGTTGTGGGTGTTGTGGGTGGTGTAGGTGGTGTGTGTGTTGTGGTGGTGCTGTGTGCAGGTTTGCCTCTCCTTTGTTCTCTGGGGTTGGGACCTTCAGTTGTGGAGTGTAGCAAAGGATTGTGGTCAGGGAGGGGCTGGTTTTATGCTCGGCTATGGGGGTGTGGCAAGCTGGTATGTTGCTGTCAGGTGTGTTGTGTGTGTTGTCCTGTGATTGGTTATTTTGACATTTCTGGGGCTGTTGTCATTGGGCACTTTTAGTTTGTATTGGGACAGGTCTACTTCAGTGTGTGCATTGTTTGTATTTTTTTTCGTGTTTTTTCTACGTCCGCCATTTTTTTTGCGGATTCTCCGCAGCGGTTCCTCGGCAGCGGTGGCTATGCTGCAGCCCTTCCGCCGCCTATGGGATTCATCACAGTTCGCGCACGATGCGGTCGGATTCATAGGTAGGTACCATGGTGGTAGCGGGGATGTCATAATGTCACGGGCGGTTACTCCGTGTGCATGGCGGCGGTTCTTGGCTTTTCCGCTGAGTATCCGGCCGTTGCGGTCGGATTTTCAGCTGGTCCGGCGAGTGCGGGCGGTTTTTCGTTGTCTCCGCCGCCGCGGACGGATTATTGTGCCGGTTCATCGTAATGTATCCGGCGTTTTTCCCGTTGGCCATGCGGGCGGTTTTTTGCCGCTACCATGGCGGTCGGTATGTTTTTCCGACCGCCATCGTAATCGACCCCTAAGTTAGCACACAAGAAGGTAATGACAAACTAAGCTCAAAGGAGTTACAGAGTCAGTTTTTGTTATTGTTGTGAAACTGGGCAAACTATATAGGCACAACTCACAAAGAAAGTCATACATCTTCACTCACAGATTTACTCCTGCATGCATTTGTAGATTTACATATTTATGGAATTTGTAAACATTACCAGGAGGATATATGGAAAGTTGTGCCAGGAGCAGATTTCCACGCATATTCATGCCATGTGAAGTTTCCCATAGAGAAATGCCTTCCCCTAATCTCCCATGTGGGATGATCTGTTTCCCTTTTCCCCCTAGAAATGAAGTTTCAACAGCTCTTGGCTCTTGGCTTATTAAGTGGGATTTACAGATGCGGAGTCTACGCAAATGCTTGGGTTCTCAACACACACAAATGGGCTTATTCCTGCCAGGAATCCCTTTGTGAATTCCGGGTAGGTGTATTTTGGGTTAATTCAGTCTTTTACGGCCGACTTTACCTTCGTGAATAGAGCCCAATAAGTCTAGGTAAGAGGAATACTGCTGTTCTCCAAAACACTGGAAGATGTTTCTTTTTTAATTTCAAGTGTTTTTATTAAATTTTATACACAAGTACATTCTCATTTCCGTTACTGGGAACCAGCCAAACATGGCTGTATTTGCAATAGATCCAGGTATTTGGTAAGCGTGTCTCGCTGAGCCCCCTTACGTAGCTTTACTAGGAAGGTAAGGACAGAATCAGAAAGAGATAGAGGATAGGAGAGAGAGGGTGGGGTAAGAGTGGAGATACAAGAGATGTACTGTTTCTGAATCTTATTTTATTATTAAATAAATTAAAAAACCTTTGAGCTATCTAAAGGAAATACTTTCTGCATGTCTTATGGCGATGGGTGAAGTGAGTGCAAGACAAACTTTGCAGTTGTGACTTGTCGGACTGCTGGTTAAAAAATAAGGAGGGAGCAACCCAAGATGACAAGTAAAAATAATGTCTAAAACGTACCGCGCCTATCATATTTCAAACCTCGGGCCACAACAGAACAACGGAATGGGCAAGGGAGCAACTAATGAGCTGGAGTTGGGGGAAGTTACTGGACAGCCAGGAGTTCTACTTCCTTTAGTATGTTCAGCTTCAGGAAATGCAGTGGGCTGATACCAATGCCGATGGGCAGCAGTGTTAGCCAGCAGCCACAGCTAGCTGAACCACAATAGTCAATACCGGGGACTAATACCAGTACGGATAGACAGCCCTGTTTACCACCACCTAATGCCAGCGGAACTATGGCAGCCTTTGGCACAAAGGCAATTGCTCTCCCAGGCGGCTGTATCTCAGTCAGTCAGGCAATATCTTTATTTCGGCCTAAAAGAGCAAGATAAATACATAAATACAAAATATATAAAACAAAAAAGATCCGACTAAATATATCACAGCTGTATCTTTCTGTAGGTGAGACCTAAAAAGGCTGTTGATCAGATATGAGTGTGCAAAATATTAGACTGAATATTAGCTTCCTTTTACAAAAGATACTTGAAAGAGCCCTTGGGCACTCCATAAAATTTCCTCAATTTCATTGCACAGTGACCAAGGGGCCCACATCTGGACATACCCTGGCCCGCTTAGGAATTACATCAATCACACAAAAGGTGATGGCAGAAATGCTTGCAATCAATCGAGCCACTGGCAATAGCTTGGGGTAGCCTTTCAACCTGTCGTTCTTTTGTCCACCAGATTAGACACAGCCTTATGAAAATCAGTCTTGGCCCTGCTTCAGTAGGATGAGTCCAGCCCAAACTACCAAGGTAGGACCTCCCTGATTGGGCCTCTTCAGGTGGATGTAGCCTTGTTTCAGTGGCGCTGTAAGCAAGCGACCCACACTTGAGCTATTTGGATGTGTCTAGCCCTGAGAGATTTGCAGGGCCACATGCATTATGTGATTCCGCAGCCAAGGCATTTTCCATGTAATTATGGATTTATTAAACTGGCTGTATAACCCACCACTTGCTGCATAATTTACAGATTTCAACAAAAGCTATTTTGCTTCTAGCTCAAACGATCAAAGGTTGCTAAAATGAACACCACACACAGTGCCATATCTTGGTAGATCATTGCCAAGTTTAGCTGGTCACCTTTCTGTTGCTGATTGCTGTGTTCTTGGATTAAACCAGTACTAACCAAGGTAAAACATTTGCCTAGTCAGCATTAAAATTACAAAATAATGTAACAATGCTGCTACAAAATGTTTCAGATAATGCCACAAAGATTGCTTTTTCTTGTGCATAATTTATTCAAACTCATGCATAATTGAGTCCTCGATTTCTGCATAATTTCAGTGGCCCTGTAAATAGACAAGTAAAGGGCATGGATTTAAATATACGAATAAAGACAAAGCATAATTTGCATGTGAAATAAGCATTGACATAGCCACGAGGTCTAGCATTGGCTGTCAGCCTTTTCACTTTGCCAGTGCTTGTTTTGTTTTGTTATTGCTTTTGCAAAACTTCATTGCTGGTGTAGTGGTTGGGCCCTCAACAAAATAAAACGAAATGCCTAAAAGCAAAAATATTGTTGGCCTAAAAAAGCACACATTTCTTCAGTAGCATGTAGCATTAACGGAACTACTTTGCATACAAATGTGCTCCTTGGGAAAGAGCAAACTGCCACAGCACACAATGAAGTTAGCAAATTTCTGCCGTGAGCTGATCAACTGCCCCATGCTGTATGATGCAGTCGGCAGAAAAGAAACTGTGAATGACGCAACAACAGACAAATGGATGAAGTGAGCAGGCTGAAAACCCATACAAATACGTATATGGCATTTGTATCATTTTATTAAAATCAGAAGGTCTTGCCTAACACCGGACCTAAAAATGATGCATGGCCTCCCTCTGTACCAATAGTATTGAGATGCATGGACATCATGCACCCATTAGCATGACCACAAACATTATTAAATTAGTTCTGCACCAGTGGTTCCTGTGGGACTTCTTCACATAGCCTGGCCAAGCTCAGGGCAGAAGGAAACCACATCCTCTTTTCCTAACACTCCTTTGTTCCACCAAATACTTACTCATTTACTAAAACTAACTTTAATTCTCTGAAATACATGTTCCTCTAACATTTTAAAGAATTTAGTAAATATTACTCTGTCAGTGTGTGTGTGTGTCTGTGTGTGTGCGCCAAATTATCATTTTCATGTTGTCAGACACAATTTTCCCCCACTCATCCTAGCTCCTGAGAGCATGAATCATATCATTTTCATCAGCAGTGTATTATTTCTGGTTGTGATCTCAAATGATGCCATGAACTGGGCATAGAAACGTTAGCTCTCATATACTGTGGTGTGGGAGGTGAAGATGATGTATCAGCTGTAAATTCATCCACACATCTAAGCATAATTCTTGTGAATCATAAACGCCACTTGTTTACTTTTGAACTGGTTACTTCTAAGAGTTGTTCTCTCTTTAAGATTGCCTCTATTTATCAAGCTGACCTGTCTTGCCATACAGGGTCACAAAAGCCAACCCATTACATTTATACTAAAGAACTGATGGTTACCAGCACGTCAACAATGACTGTTACAATTTTGCACACAGTGATTGCAATTCTAAAAATTCTTTTCCATTTTATGCTAGATTTTTACACATTCTTTAGAATTATTTCAAAACTTCATTTGTTGGAGAATGCCCTCTAAGAAAAGCAACAATATGACAACAAGATGATGGCTGGAATGTGTGAATTAATCTCAACCACAAGTAATCACTCTAGGCTGTATATATGTACAATGTTTTTTTCTCACTGTCCCACTTAAGACAGGAAGTAACCATACTGAAATAACTTCAGGCTGAATTCAAATGCAGTGTCTTTTCGGCATTGGAATACAAATAGCCGCAAACATGTTTCAGCCTTGTTTGATCTCATCATTGAGGGGAAGTCTGTGTTCTATGGCAGAGTGACCTGTGAGTTGGATCTGGGATTCTCATCACACCTATGGAAACAGAAGATGTCACATGGAAAGCTTACATTAATATCAGCCACTGGTAATAGCGCAGGGTTGCATTCCAATCCATTCTTTTTATCCTCACTGTGCCACTGCAGACAGTGACCAACCATGTGCAAATCAGTCATGGCCCCACCCTGAATGGGACAGTTCTGCCAAACTGCAAGGTCACTTCCCCAAGGAATATAAGTAACCATAAACATGTGTTATCACTTTGTTGTTCACAGTTGAATCATATCTAGTTATGAATTTTGCCCTAGGTAGGTCAACGTGCTTAAAGGTGCCTACAGCCAGAAGTGCTTAGAAATATAATAATAGTAAAAGGAACTTTTCAGAGTGTGCTAGATGGCTGTGATTGCTACACTGCTTCCTAAGATTCAGGTGTGCAGTACTGTGAGAACATAATAGCGCTCACTAAAGTCAGGTTTCTGTTGCAGTAATGAAAGTGTGATGTATGAATGTTGATAAATCAAAATGTACCATTACTGGTGTTCTGGCTGGTGCTCATCCAGACGTTTGTACATCTGCCTTGCGATGGCCCGTTTGTTATAGCATAGTACACGAAATAAAGCAATGGGTGCATTGATATGAATGATATAAAGTTATGTAACAGGTGTCAAATATTTATGGTATTTTGTCTACGGGCTTATCCAATGAGTAGCTCATGATTTACGTGTAGCTCTCTTGCTACCTGTAAGTAGCTCTACTGTGTTCATCTCAGCATACTAATATAAAAGCCTTCGTATGGTTGAATTAATATATGCACACCAGAAGTGAAAAGTGTGTATTCTAGATAAAAATGTGTGTATTTTCAGAACTTTATTATTAGAGTTTGAGAAACATTGTTGAATTTCCAAAATATATTTAAAGCTGATATTTGAGTGATAAATCATGCAGTACTGGGGAGACTAATGTCTCATGTTATTACCTGGGTGCCAGGGGCATTGCAGGTATACTGGTTATGTATTACCCATGTAAAGGTATTCCAAATTTATAAAGCCTTTTTTACCTTAGTGCTGGCAACCCTGCCTGATGCACTGATATGATCACTGCTGACAATCTTGCATGGAGTGGCCACTAATGTAATCTTATCTTATATGGTCATTATTGCAACACTAATACCAGTAGCTCAGATTATTTTCATTGAATTTAAGTTGCTTTTGTTAAAGAAAAGGTTGGAGACCCCTAGTCTATATCAATGGCTTTTCTAATGGGATTGTGCAAGAGGCGTATTTTCAATGAGGATGCAAGATGGGTGAAGAAGGGCACTTGTGCACTCAAGCGTTTAGATGGTGGGTGATCATGATATAGCAAAGTAGATGTACAAGAAAGAATATTACAAGAAGGAGGACGGGGGAATTGATGCAGAAAAGGAAAGGTAGGAAGTATGTCAGATAAGGAGATGGGGGAATAAAATAAGATGTGAAAGAGATTGGGAGAGTATAGGAATGAGGGTAGGAGCAGAGGGAAGACGTGGTATGTTTCCAGGTGGATCCAGAGATGGGCTTGGCTATACTGCATAGAGGTGTTGCATAAACCTTCAGATCTTTCCAGAGGAATTATTATGAGGAATCCTTATCTCTGTGAATACGGATATTATCTCATCTTTGTCCAACAGCTAGAATTCATTATTGTGTGAGATAATTCAATGGCAACTTTGGTTGGAGTTCTCTCCCAGTGGTCATTCACTATACTAGAGCCAAGCAGTGATTGACAACATGACCCATGTTTGTATGAATTTGTGACATACAGTGCACTGAAATGAGGGTGAATTTAACTTTCATCTCTGCTAATGCTGCACTGTAAGTACCTCATTGCATGATGGCCCCTAAAAGCTCTATGGCTCTGAGAAGCCGCACTCGGACAACATTGGGCGCCAGCAGCAGCTTAGAGGGAAGCCTGTTGGGGAGTTCCCCCAGCGATGTTGCAGGGAGACCAAAGCAGAATCTGCCCGCCCAGGGGGGATCAGTGCCGGTAAAGGCGGATGCAGCTAAGGTAGGCCGCAAGACAGGGGCACTGAGCAGGATATCCAGCTTTGCTGAGGACAGACTTATGTTCACAGATTTTTTTAAAGCTACTCTCAGGGGGAAAGGACATTTGGCAGCAGAACCCATGCACACAGGCTGGCCAGCAGGCCATGAGGAGACACAGGCACCTGAAAGTAATTACCTGGAGCATTATGCACCCCCAGAGAAGGACAGTACACCAGGGCAATCCACAGTGGTGTGTTCCTCGACTGGGGCACTTATGGCAGCAGGTACTGGAAAAAGCCAGGTTAAAGACAACATACAATCTATAGCGACGGTTCTGGGTTCTCCCTCCTCTATGGGCTCCGGCGACAACGGAGACCAGCGTAGTGGCAGCGGCAAGAGTCTTACAGCACATATGATGGAAGCAGCAGAAAATATGTACCCTATACCTGGTGGTAGCAATAGTCAGACTATATCTGTTATGGCCAAATCCTCCAAAGGAACAGTATATACTGATGAAAATGTATTGGCCCTGCCGCAGACTCAAACCAATTCACCTTGGCCTCTGTCATCCATGCAGGGGCCCTCTCCAGGATGCGCATGAGGCAAAAAAGATGCGGAAAAACCAAGGGCCATACTGGCTTGAAAGTCTGGTCTACATACCACGTAGGCAGTGAGCAGGAAGAAGGGGTCCCCCAGGCCAGATTATTCCTAGGGGGCTACACACCCGCAGCCTAAACTAGACAGGGAGAATTACAGGAAGGAGGGAGTAAGTATTACCAATGAAGACATGGACACAGAGGCTGAGTGTTTCTTCTCACTGTCGTATGAGACTGAGGACTCAAGTAATGAATCAGACGTATTAGAAGAGGGTCCCTGAGCTGCTCATCTAGCGAGCGAAGCTGCTCAGTAAGGATTCAATCAACAATGTGCATTTGTAGAGCACGCCACTGTCACCTATCGGTGGGTGAAAAACTCCGCTCCGCTGGTGGAGTTTGCAGAGTTTTTGCAACTCCGTGCTCCACTTGGAACGCGGAGCTCGGCAAAAAACTCTGCGCTCCACCACATAGCAGAGTTTACCGGTGCCCATCCTTATTCTGGTACTTTGAACCTCCATGGGGCCCTGGTACTGCCTCTGACCTGCCCAGCCTGCACTGGAGCCAGGATGACGTGCGTCTCTCTCTGCTTGCTGCTCCGCTCCCAGAGAAACAAAACTGAAAGCTGAGCGCTGGTATGAGGAGGATGAGGATGAGCCGGGGCTTTGAACCTTAATTTCCTCTGCCTTCGCTTCCGACCAGGAGGCCCGCACCATAACCTAATGTGCGGAGCATTCCCGTACAAGTGAAGTGACTATCGCTGCCTGGCCACTCCATGCCAGGGCATCCATTCTGAGCTGACCTGTGCCCAGCCATGCACCAAGGTGGGGTGTACGAGTTGCAGGTAGGGAATGAATCATTCATGAGGCTTCTGCAGTAACCGGAGTGGCTGGTATCCTCCAGGGAAGGTGCGGTGCCATGTGCTGGCCGGGCACGGATCCAGGCATGGTCTTACAACCCAGCAGGGTCTGTGCGCTGGGGAAGAGGCATTGCTCGTATATAACTATTTACCTTATTCCTGGAAATAAAACATGCAGCGCTTTATACAACTGATAGATTAATAAAAGAAATCAGAGAGATTCATGGAATATAAAGGACGTACTAGCCACGAATTAATTCAGTTCGGTAAGTTTCAAGATACTACCATTCACAATATATGGAAAGAGCGTCATCTAATGGCCTCTGGGAGACTGGAATGGAATGTGCGGCATTGCTTGTTGACACCAGGCAGCCGTCATATCATGCACAGAAACAGCAAGTGGGAGACAGCTGTCGGGATTATCTGTGGCAAGTGTGGTGCTACAAACCTGCTTTGACTCTGGGGGGTTGGTGTTCCTCACATTTACAAAGTGGGTGTGCATGTGTACATCTATTCACACATGCGTGCTTTGTGTGTATTTAGTATTTTTTGTCTCAGCGCTCCCCTAAAAGATGGGATCTGCTGGGACAAAGTTGTAAAACTCTCCCCAGAGACTGGGCAGGGAGCAGAGAACGAGGGGGAAGAGGGGTGTATATAACAAGCGGCAAGTAGGGGGGAATGAGAATGAGTGGAGGAGGCCCTCTCTGTGCTGCCACGAGCCGGTGCCCAGTGTATGCTGCTGGAGCTCCACTACTGTCATTCTTTTTTAGAGCGGGAGAAACACCTACGTATTTGGACTCGTGAGCACCGTCACCCTGCAGATAAAATAAGGGAGCGTATCAATTACCTTGCAGGCATGAGCACTACTGACTCCAATTCTACAAATTGCTAGTCTTATCTGGTTCTGAAATGGTGGAATCACAATATGCCGGCAACTCCGCCCGCTCATGGAACTCTACGGAATTTGACGGAGTTTTCCGGCAACTCCACAGAATTCCACGGAGTAGAACTCCGCGAGCTCCGCCCACCCCTGCTGTCACCCCGGAGGTATCTGGGCTTTAAGGGGTGAGGTCTCTATCGAACAGCCAGGTCTTGAGGAAATGGCAGGAAGAGCGAAAAAAGGAGCCGAAAATAGAAAAACAGAGGGCAGAAAAACAAGCAAGCAGAAAAGGCAAAATCGAGGGCAGAAAAAGGAGCAGAAACAGAGTGTACCTGAATCAGTGCTCCATATACAGGTGCTGATGCCACCACAGTTAATTTTGCTAGGTGTAGACAAGAGTGCCATAAATGGTAAACAGTATTTTAATATTTGTGGCTATGGTATCTAAACGTATATGTATCACCTCGGCATGGCGTAATTGAGATCCCTCCACCGTCCAGCGATGGCTTGCTAGACTGCTCTCCATATATTATATGTAGGCAATCTATATCGTTGGAAGGGTCAGGAAGCAAGAAACATGGGAGTCCTGGTATGGGCGCCAATATCTGAGTGGTTGGACAGATCGGAATCTCGTGGTGGTGGCAGCGCCAGAAGGTGTTGATAAAGTGGTAATAATAATCAAGAAAATTGGATTCATTATTAAGTATATCAAATGCTAATTGATGAATTACTGTTTTGGCAAATGCTACCATAATCAGATACTCAATTAATGGAAATATGTATCAATATAATACAATAAATTGTGATTGATAAAGATCTAGCTATGTATGTACTTGAATGGGTTTGATACTCCGCTAATAATACAATTTTAAAAAAAGAATGTAAAAGCTGAAATATCTCTATACGGCTTACGGTAATCAGAAGGAAATAAATATCACAATACTATTGATGTGATGCATAGCTTCTTAGGAAATGGTAGTCAGCCACATTAGTCTTTAGTTAACGTGTCTCTTTAAGAGGCAATAAAGGGCATAAAGGGCAATGGAGAATATTGTGTTAAATGGGTCCTCTGTATGGCATTTCGGCCTGACAGTTTCTAAGCTGGGGTTATCTCCACAGACAAAGGTGCCTAGGTCTATTGAAGGATACCCCATTGTCCCTTAGAGATATATGTACGGTGTATACATGAAAAAAACACGGCGTGCATGGAATGTAACTTATTTGATGAAAACACACCTGAAGTGCCTTGTAGAAATGTTAGTGTAGGATGCTAATTTTGCAGGAGTAGGGTACAGATAAGAAAAAACAGAATTAACATTAAAACAGATCAGCACTTCTGTTTCTTTATTGATATCAGACTACATTCATTGTGTCCTTAATGGTTCTGTAGGCAGGAGGAATTTAGAATAATTGACTTAATGACTATCTGATTGAATATTCAAAATGAATCCCTCAGCACATCCCTCATGGGGCAGGGATGATGGGGAAAACAGGAGATGAGGCCAATGGGGCCTAATGTTCATGGACACATATCACAGACTGTGCACATGATGTGACTGGCACTGACCTGAAGTCTTATATTTCCATGCATTCACTTAATTAAAGCTGCACCCTAGACTTGCATTCTGTACTTTGCTTTAATGGTTATGTCAAAAATGATAATCCTTTAATAAATGCGAGGCGCATGGATACAAGCATGGATAAAAGCGACTGTGACCTTTACTAGGAATGTGTTAATTCCCATAGAATGTTAGTCCGCTTGATAAAAACTTGCAGATGAGAAATTGAATCCTTACATACTGGGCATTTAGCCAATCAAATAGCAGGCTACAGTGAACACCTAGCAGTTCAACAAGCACACACGAATATGACACTTTACAACGCACACGTTACAACGCGTGTTATTACAACTAATTTTTTACATCGCAAAATCCATTACAACGCATGTCGTTACAACGCATAATCCATTACAACGCAATTACTATTCTAACTCCGCCGGGGCGTTACTTTGGGGAATGCGTTGTAATGGATTATGCGATGTAATGACATGCGTTGTAATGGATTTTGCATTGTAAAACATTCATTGTAATGACACGCGTTGAAACACGTGCGTTGTAAACGATGTTTCCCAACATGCACAGGTGCACACAAACACGGACACACACACACACAAGGAAACACGGACACACACATACAAGGACCTCCAAGCACGTTGTCCAAATGCACCCAAATGTATGCACACAACTCTGTAATGCCTGTCAGGCAATCAATGGTATAGGCCCCTCTCCCTGCAACAATAGACTGGAACCTGCCAACCATGGTGGAATATTGCATGAGAGCAAAAGTGGCTCTACTAATTATCATAGGTAACCTGGAGAAATACCCGATGGGTGGTGCAGCATTGTATAGTCCGAAAGCTAAACTTTGAAACAACCCGCATGCTACCTTACATTCTGCCAGACTTTGAAAAACCTAGCTGCCCACCCTCCCTGTCTCATTTATAGTCCAACACTCATCTGAGCAGATCTCTGGTGAATTGTTCATAAGTAAGGACATAACATTCAATTCAGAGTATTAAAGAACCGATTATTCCATCTGCTTACAATATGGTCATGTCTGATTATCCTGAACCACTCCACCGTCCACAAGAAATGGGGAACTAATCATGCAAGAGCTGACTTACACCAGATTGGATTAGACAACCACACTTCAATTTCTGGGTACTTGGAATTGGACAACACCAACACAGTGCCACACCATTTCCAAGGACAGATCCACCTGGGGTGTGTATTCAACCCTAACAGTGATCTTCACTTTCTTTAGTTACCAAGCACACCCTTGTGTTGCATCACATCCCAGTGACAAGTTTGAAGGACCTCTCTGGCCCTCTTTCACAAGGCCCACTCTTCCTAGATAGGCCACATTGTAGAACACCAACCATGCAGGGCTGGCTTTCACTAAGGCCTCCAAAGCAACCATGGAAGTAA
This sequence comes from Calotriton arnoldi, assembly GCA_963921515.1. Classification (NCBI taxonomy): domain Eukaryota; kingdom Metazoa; phylum Chordata; class Amphibia; order Caudata; family Salamandridae; genus Calotriton; species Calotriton arnoldi. Next base: position 1,961,573 of record CAWUFW010002399.1, on the reverse strand, counting down.
GCTGCGACTTGCACCAAATTCAGAGAAGTCATACAGGCAAATTCAGACCTACACAAATAGGACAAGGCGACCTGACATGTAAACTTCTAGTGCACTATACAGGACAAGTAAACTTGTTACTAGGACTCCAGCATGTACCAGATGAGATGGTTTATACACAGTGCTACAGAGACACACTAGTGGCAGCAGCATGCGGTATGACTACCAATACGATGCAGAACAACACACACAGACACACATTCACATCTTCACAAAATCGAATACACTCACTTTCTTATGCGTCCGCCCCATACACCTGCACAAACACACATGTACGTACATACGCACACATTAGCACCCCTCGCACAAACCCAGGTACCCCAGTAAACCCACACTTTCACATACACTCATCCTAACACATTGAACTCACAATCACTTAAACACAAATGCCCTTACTTTTTCAAATAAATGTATGTCGTTTTCAGTCATTGTGAACAGAGGTGCAGAAGGCTCAAATCATGCGACGACTCAGAATTTTGAATTTCAGTGTAGAAACAGTGCAGCTTCATGAATGATATAACAGTGTTTGTTGTAGCTCACTTTATCCATGAAATCCTTGTATGAATCGATTAACAGAGAACTAGCTAGTAAATAATCTCTTGTGAAAAACCTTGCTTGTCTCTAATTTGAAAATAAGAGCAGCATCCTCTACTCATGCACTTTGACAACGCTGATGGATTGCAAGACAATTTAAATGCAAAATGCAGGCTTCAGACCAACTTGTCATCCCTAATATGCAAAAAAAAAATCGCATTAGTTATGATGAAAAAGGAAGCTTGAACAAATGTTGCTTCGAGTTAAACCAGCTGTCGCTCCTGGCAAGACAGCGTTGAAAACGTGCGTTCTCTTATTCTGGGTGTATAAAACACGTACGTACATTATTAAATGTACCACATATTCTATTTTAGATTGTGTTATCCTGCATCATTGTGTGTTGCTTGACAAACTCGAATGAAGATATATGGAAAATATTAACAAGCACAAATTATATATTTTGTTTTTTTTGACAGGTTTACTCTCGGACTCAGTGATTGCACTTTTTGAAAAGATAGGTTATTTTTAGGGTTTTTTTTTAGATACAAATAGTAATCCCTTCAAATGTGTCTTCTGAGACCTATCTGTTATATTTGGAGAAAATAAAACTATTAAGTAACTTTGAATTAAGGCCCCCAATTAGAGTCATGTACAAAGCATTAAAGTAGCTCCGACCCCGGAAATCCCACACCTCATTACTATTTGGGACAGTTGTGCCACCGTTCTTTTATGGCGCAGTAATCCCCGGACATATCCTATAGAGCACAGATGTGACCTCACTTGCTTTATTTGTTACTTTAGAGAGGGTACCTGTCATCCTGTAAGAGGTATCCAAAGTAGCACTGAAAAACAAGTGTCCATAGTCTCTGTACACTGTGCCAACACAGTTTATTTTTAGGTCGAGCTTAGGCAGCGCATGCACTGCTCTGCGAGCCATGCTGTATTGGAGTATGTACTTGAAGCCCAGCCCACTCTCCGCCCATATTTGTTATTGGCTTGTGTCATTGTCCTTCGTAAATGCTGGCTTCTGGTTCGTTATTAGGCTTTTTAGTCCCTCCTTAGTACTGCCTTGTCTTCATTTGTAACCTCCCAGGAGGACTGGCCCTTTTACTAAAGGTGTTACAGAGTACGTCTTCTTTAGTCTGTAAGTACTATTTTGTTTAAAGAGTTTCTCTTACTGCAGGAGGCAGGAGGGTCTCTCATGGGCAGTTATGACCACCGGCTTGTTTATTTAACTTGTAGCAAACGGGGAGCTCTTCAGGGGCCAGGGGAGACAGAAGGGGGTAACTCAGCGATGCCTTCAAGCATTTGGAATGCAATAGGTCACGCATTTGCAAGAGTGTAAGCTATTGGCATTGTAAATAACAATGCCTTTTATTTATGTTTTAAAACCAAAACATAAATAGAAGGCATTGTCATTTACAATGCCAATAGCTCAAACTCGCGTAATTGCGAGACCTATTGCATTGCAGATGCTTGCTCTTTATGCTGCTATGCGGTATAGACATTAGATAGTGGATTAATCCTTTAGTGCAAAAGATAGATATTTCCATACCTGTGCTCCAGTGGCTAACAAGCCCTAATGTCTCAGTCCTATGCTAGATAATCACAAAATCTCTTAAAATCTAGGAAATAGTTTTGTGGAAGGATATGATCTTCTAAATTTAGAGCACAAATAGAACTGACCTACAAATTCCTTGCAAGTGATCGTACTACTGAATATCGACACCAGCAATATTGTGACATACTAATATTGAGGACAGAATATTAAGGAACAAAATGGCAAAAGGTAAATGAATATAGGAAAGTTTAGATTTACCATTCCCAACTCCACATCTACTTACTTTGAAGATATATGTAACACGCAGGTACATATAGGTGGATTTAGATATAGAAAATCTAGACTTACTGACCTGTGATATTTTATTTTCGAGATATGGTCCTCGATATTCTGTCCTATCGATATTGTTGATATTTGATATTCAGGGAGCACACCCTTGCACACTAAACAAACTCTTTTACATTTTGCCTGCTTCTCATCGAGTGGCTTATATAGAACACTTATAGATACTCTCTTCACAAAAAATTCACCCCATCTTGAGCGTTCTGATTCTTTGCAATCCTTGGAGATCCTGAGGAAGGGCCAGATTGGGCTTGAAACATGTTTTGACTCGGAAAGCAAGAAGTATGTGTTTAAATATTGCTGCAAGACTTTTTAATGGATATCAAATGAAAAGGAACTTTTTAATGAATGCTCCACTTTGAAGACCTGTTGTTTGTTTGTTTGTGTGCAACATGAACTTTTCAAGCTGGCATCATCTTTCTGAGACTTTTGGGAAGAATTTTGAAAGGTATAGCTGATACCTTTTGCCACACACCTGCATTAAGGATGTTTGAGATTTTCTGTGCTACCTAATCAAGTGCCGCAGCGTATTGGCTCATAAGTTATGGTTCACGTAGAGATAACTGTAGTATCTCACCTCAATAGGAATCAAACATCAGCATTCAGATTCCGCACATGCATCAGACAGTGCCACAAGGCCCAGCCACTGCCCCTCCTCCGACACAGGAACAGGAAGCACCCAACCTCCCAGACTCTCCCAGTCAATCACGACGCTGCCTTACAGCAGCATCGTGATTGATCTGAGTGCCATGGTTCGGCACTCAGGCGGGGACTGGGAGGCTGTGCATGTTCTCCACCCAGGCTATACAATACAGCCGGTGGAGAACATGCAAAGTGCGCATGATGGTTTGACTGGCCCAAGACAGCCGGCCAAACCATCATGCGCGCTTAAGGTGCAGCAGCAACCACTCCTCCTCCCTCTCCCAGGCTGTGACTAGCCCAACCCCGCCCCGCCCCAACCTGGCTGGCTCCTTACAGAAGAAGAAAATGATAATAACATAATGTTATTAACATTGCGTTATAATAATTTTCTTTTTCTTGTTACACATAGGGGCCTATGACGAGTCTGGCGGTCCTAGGACCGCCAGACTCGTGGTGGCACGGCGGTGGCGGTCTTGCGACCGTCCCATTACGACCCTAGTGGTTGTGCTGCATTGAGACCACTGACTCTGCCAGGGAACCGCCATTCCCTGGCGGTGGCACTGCATTCCGGAGGCACCTATATGCTTGGCGGGACAGCGGCGGTCCCGCCAAGCATATTATGACTTTCATCACTGCCACTGTTTTCATGGAGGTCTTTCTTCCATGAAAACAGTGGCGGTGAGGAAAGAAAGGGGACCCTGCAGGGCACCCTTGTGCCCCACACCTTGTGGATGCACACAAGGAGGCACAACATGTGCCCCCCTGTGTGCATGCACAGAAGTTCCAGCACATCATGGGCTTTTCAGTCCTTACCATGCTGGAACTTCCTTTGACGTTCCCACTGCGGTGCTTATTTTATAGGCATCGCCGTCGGACCGCCAAAGGAATAACCCACCAATGACTTAAAAAGTCATAATAGAGCGGGTGGTCTCCACACAGGTTTGGCGGTGCAGTGGCGGGGCGGTCCCGCCTCCGCACCATCAAACTTGTAATAGGGCCCTTAGTGGGGCAACACTCCTCCGCCTTAGCAGAAGATTCTGTAGTAAATAGTTGGTTACCAGGTGCTGTCAGTTGGGTATGGTGAGATGTCTGTTGGAATTCACCTAGAATTTTTACATGCTCCAACCACACTGACAAAAACACGCACACACTCTCTCTCTCGTCTGTTTTGAAGGCCTCCAAAAATGTTGGGTTTTTTAGTACCCCTTAACAATCCGCCCTCCTCCCTCTTTCCACTGCCTCTTACGCCCCCTCAGGTCCTGCTTCTCATATAATGCATGTTAACAAGATATGCCAGCTTGATTGTTGGGAAATCTGAAGTTCACCCCCCTCCCCAAACTTACTGACCAAACTACACCCCTGCACAGCATCACATACTGAAAGGTGTATTGGCAAAGAGGAGAGTCCTGTGACAGACAGAGCCTTACAGGCTGGTGTGTTCGGGATGTGAACTTGCAGTGAGGAGGGAAGTAGTCCCACGTGTTCGGTGATGAACACAGGTTCTGAAAAAATATCTATTTTATGGAGAGTTTATATAACAAACCCTCAAACATCATCACACAGAGAGGTGGCCAAAACACAAAAAGGCTTTGAAATAGTTCTATTACTGTCCAAACAATGCTGATTAACTTCAGGAGACGACTGAACATGAATGGTTACAAACCAGCACACCGCCCGCAGCCGCTCAATGCGCACTGAAATGGCCAAGTACTGGCGTATTTCTGGCTTGTGTGCATTGTGATGAAAGGAGCATGTGGTATCCAGGCGTGTATGCATGTGGCAAACCACTGCTTGGGTAGGTAAGGAATTTCATTTTTTAAATGAAATTTTCAAGTGATACTTTTCACTTGTTGTTTTTGTATGGTAAGGTGTTCTGCTAGTTTGCAAGACTGGCAGTCTTTATATATGTATCATTTTTTTCATGGTGTTACTGCAGATTCATTTTTGTGATTCATTTTTAATACCGCTGCAAGTTCACAACAATGCTAGATCTTTTGCTAGGCAAATCTCTACAGCATAACATATTAAGCATATTCAAAAACGAATCTGGAAAAAGTATCTACTTTACAAAAAAGAAATGTTTTTTTATCAAGGAACATCTGAGACACGAACTGTTGTACAATATTGTCTGTAAACTCTAAATGGAACCAGGGTTCTGGGATGGGAACATGTCATTAGATTATATTGGACAGCCCGCTAGGCGGTTTTATTAAGATTTGAAGCGAAGTGCATGAACATATGATGATTTAGTCAGACATAGGATTTCTGGCCAATGGTCCAAACATGGACTTGAATCTGTGTCCCCGGGCTGGCAGGTCATCGACGCAGACACCTCCCTCCACAGATGCAAAGCATCCTGATGCCTAGCCGTTGGTGATCAGCACTTCCTGTGCTCTGGCATAGTGCCTCGATTAAAATTCAAGATAAGTGCTATATTTTGCATGAAGGTAGCAGTGCTTCATATCCTGTTGTGGATGTCTGGGCGCGTTAAGTCGCAATTGCATTTTGTCTTATCAGAAGTCAGGTGTCTGTCCTGTACCCTGTATTGCATAAAAATATTTTCACATCGAGGGTATATTATTTTCCAGAAAAAATAGACACAACTTTGTCTGAATGGTGAAAAAAGCAGAACAAGGCGTTGACGAATCTTGATTCCAGATTGTCTTTAATTCAGAGTGTGGTAGGGGATCCAGAGACAACAACAACGCCCCCTTGGCTGTGCATTGTGACCAGGTTGGGGGGGGGCAGCATGTTGACAAGAAGCAAGAGGCGGTACCTCCTGAATTGAGAGTACAAAGAAAAGCTGGTTCCCTGGAGAGGCCTTGAGTGTAAATTCCTTCTTAGCCCCTATTGAGGCGCGACAGTAGGCTAACACAGGGTCACTATCACGACTTAGAATCGCGAACATTGAAGCCGCAGAAACAGGGACAAAACAAGTATTTTCCTTTTCTTACTCAATGCAGCTGCATGTCACGTGTTTACCTCTGTGATCTATGCCATCGTTGCGTGAACATGGCATTGAAGAAGTTCTTGTGGATGCCAGCAGGTTGGCCGTATTCATTTACTCCATGGGTGCCCAGCTTGGGTTCTTGAGCAAGCATGCCGTCTGGTGTTTACAAGTATAACGTGAATATATAAATTACCCCCATTTATAGCCGTATTCATTAAGGATGACCTAACATTCTGAATGGTCTGCGGCCATTAAGGGCCAGGATGGTGTATCTGCGCTTAATGATAATGAAGAAATTCCACGGGTGAGCAGTTCTTTTGTGAATCGCTAATTTGCAGAATTGCACTCGACTGGGCCCTTATATTCATTGACTTGTCCGCCTGGGGAAATTAAAGCGCTTTGTGGTTATGCGTTGCCGCCGGACTCCGCGTACCAGCTTATGTTTTACTGGAAGTTTTTGTTCCCTTTGTCAGACTCTGGTGGGGTTTTTTTTCTCTCTTTAACTGATGAAATCACAAACATGGCGTTCAAACCAGGTTCATTTGCAACAATTATATTTTGCTTTTTTTTCCCTTCCCTGCAGCAGCCCCAAGACTTAGAGGTTTAATATTACCGCTCAGCGGGGCGCGTTATAAAACCCTGATTCCTGTAGCTTTGATTATTATTGTACATTATAATAAAACAACTATTAACAGACTTGAATGTGTGATGTGATTTGTCAGAGGAAAAGTGCTGGGACATTATTTTCCATGCAGTATGTCCTCATCAGGCTTCCGCCGTCGCCCCTGCTGCTAACACAGGGTTTCGTGGTTGGGTATAATGGCCCTAAGACAGGTTCATGTGCTGGATAATTATTTCCCCACTGGCGTGCTCTTGTGCAGGCCATTACTGCACGGCCAGACACGCGGGTGCGGGCGGGACGTGGCTGTCCCTGACTGTGCTCCCCGCCTTTCTTTTCCATTAGGGGAGGGGTGGACCTCAGACACACATCCGTAAAGCACAGAACGAGTTTGCAATTAGAACGTACTGACTCTTTCCAATGGTAGGGTGTAGAAATGCTGCTAGAAAACAAAAAATATCTCGAATTGTAAATGTGTGATTTCCATGATTGTGTTATTGCCCTCTGTTGTGGATGTTAACCGCTGTTAATTGTTCATCGTTCTATTATATACTGGTAGGAAGGCAAATTAACAGCATTTTAAGCCTAGCAGGATATGGAACATAAGTTATTAGCCCCTCATCTTCCATAACCCGACCCTCAAATACAGATGCACATGTACACAATCCCCACCTGCTTCCTTTCCCTCAGCTGGGAAAGGCATAGAAAGCAGGCAACCACCAGCAGTTAATGCCCACATTCAAAGACTTCTGATCGGAGACGCCAGCACCAGCCTCTCATAGCTGCTGTTCCTTCAGTTTAGTGAGTGAGGTGTACCTCTCTTTCGCTTTACGCAGCCTATTGAAACGTTACACTTACCGTGCATTATGAAATAGGCAAGGAGCCACATAAAAATCACCATGCATCCCAATTTAATGTGTGTCTGTTTTTCCTCTTTGGCCTCTAAGCGAGGGTGGGTAGCATTTTTCAGAGCCCACATAGAGGAAGTGATTTCATTGCTATTAATGATCTGGGAGAGGAATGAACGCGTTGTTGGCATGAGTTTGAGTCTTGAGTTTTACATAGCGCTAGCTAGACCTGAAGGCATCAGAGCGCTTTACATGTTAAACAAAATGTTTTGAAAACATTTTGTAAGCGTGAAGCACCTTCTTCCATGCCCAGTCTCCCATTCTGACTCATTAAGTTGATATTGTCACTATGTATCTGTATTTACTCCAAATGTAATTTATGCAGTCGCCGACGCATAAATGCCACGAAGCACTCCCACACCCCCGGGTCAAGCCGCGCAACACAAACCTCGACAAACAAACAAAGCCTCCCCAGCCCTTCTGAGACCCTGCTTCTTCTGCCAGGTGAAGTCACTAGGCAGATATTCCAGCTGATTAATGATCTGCACTCTCTTATGCGATGGCTCTGGCCTTCCATGTTTATTGGCAGGGACCTTCTCTGAGAGCATATGTTTATTTAAAATGTTGTACTGAGTATACCAGCATCTTTCTTAATGCTATCAAGCACACGTAATAGAATGATAGAGTAATGCTAGAGTTGCAGTTCGATCCATGTTGTGAACCATTCAATAAGTGCAACGTGCAAACGGATTTGCTTTCAAGCGCTTTATTTCTAGTTTTATTTTTAGTAGTTGTGTTTGCTACAAGAATAACTTCCCTGGATATGATGCATACACCAGCCGTGCATGTACCTTGTATAGACGCCTTTTAACTGTGTACTGAAAGGTATCATGCATTTACACAGAGCTGAAATCCCGCCGGGGCAATCAAGCCCTTTGTGAGTATGAGTTTGTGATGGATACTTTGAACATCAGATTCCTCACTTTAGAATATTTCCAGGGGTCAGACAGGATCTGGACGTTTTTCCCAGCAATACTCATCAAACTTTAAGTAGAGGGATGAGCCCCGCTTATGCTTCTTCCACTTATGACACATTTTTGACTTCAGCTTACTGGAAGACTTCGAGCTGGAGGGGGATTTTGTTTGCTACTAGCCACATGACCTTGACCAAGAGCGACCCCTTGACTTGGAGCAAGCGTGGGACCTCTGTTTTAAAGATCCCCAGACATGTCTTGGTAAGGATGAGATTCGTTCCCTCCACTGGCTCACCATAAAAAAGGATCACTTTTAAAGTTCTCTGTATGACGTTCTTAGCCCTGAATCAGAAAGGGACCAGTCAACTCAATTCACTTTTTCGCTGGTACATCCCTAGCAGACCTCTCAGATCCTCTTTCCACAAAAAGGCAATACTACCCAGTGTTCAGAAGGACAGATGGGACAGTCACTCCATCTCGGTGGCTGCGGCCAGACTTGGAAACACCCTTTCCTGCCCAGATTGCTGGTCTTGACTCCTTTTCTGTCTTTGGCTTTTTTTCCTCTTAATCTCCTTAGTTATCAGAGTAACTGCTATAAACTGCTACACAATGCCTCCCAAAGAGCTTTGTCACCTTTGGGTATAGTGTTCTCACCTCCTGCTCCCTGAATGCCTCTGGGTGCATAAGGGTGCACTTATCACACAATTTTGATTTGTGATCGGAGCCGTAGCATGAGAGGCACACATTGTGTGGGTGCGTAACCGACTTCTGTGTCTTGCAGATGCTGCACAGCTTGAATCCTGTTGTCAGTGGGGGAGATAGCGTCCCTGCCACCCTATCTGAGACACATTTGGAATCGCTGCAAAATTGACAAGTTGAGAGCAGGGCTCTGGATCACAAAGGTCCCAGAAAGAAAGTCACTGGCTTCTGTGCGCATGGGGTATGGATTATATGCGGCTCAGCTCCCTCAGTTCCAGGGCGGTAGGAGTGTCCGTGGAGCCTTATGGTGCCACCTACCTGTGCACAGGGAGCTTTCCTGAAATCTCCAGCGCCAGTCTGGCTTCCGTTACAAAGGTGAGGATTCTGCAGCTAGATAGAATATCTCCTAGAAAGAGCCTTACCAAAGGTAAGTAACTTACTCTTCTAGACTCGGTCTAGAGCTCCAGGATTGGGGAGAACAAGTACATATCGACTTGTTTTCTGAAGGTTATTCTGTTGGATTACTTGCAGCACTCTTCTGGATGTCCCTTCTAGTGATTCTGGTGGGCTTCCGGTGTAAACCCCACCTGCCCCCATGCCCTCCCTCCCCGGGGAGGTGTAAGTAAAACAAAGTATTTGAAGTTGGGGGTGGGAGTTGGATTGTAGGTTAATATTGGATAAAGGGTGGTTAATTAAGTTCTTCTAATATGTTGGGCTCCCCGTAGATGACTCTGTGTGCGATGATGAGGAGTTTTAAGGAGATATGGCAACCCTGTATGCATCTTTAGGACAGGATGGTGCTGCTCCTTTTTCTTGCTTTGGTTGGTGACCCTAAATATGTGCATATTTTAGGATGGATTATCAGTTTATTTAACAGTTCTGCTTGAAGTATGTTTTAGTATTCTCCTTATTCTCTGACACAAGTGTGCGTGCTTGTGGTAAGGTCGAAACTATCTTAATGGCGTTAAGCTGTTCTGTGAAGCAATAGGCACATTATAGAATGCTTCTTACTAATATATTTATTTGTAAATCGCTATGTAAAACTTTAAAGTTACTTCAGAGCGCTAGTGTTAATGTGCATTTCCATGGATGCTACACAGTCTGTTGTAACTTTGTGTTTTTTAAATATTTGCACCAATAGAACAAACTATTTTTGAATAGTACTTGGCGATGATCTACAGAAATTGTGATTTTTCACTGAAACTCATAAGGCTTTCTTTCATCGAGCATTTTAGGTAGATTTTGAGGGTGTTCAGGTGTACAGTATCTACCTTTGTGATTCATTTGGATGGAGTCAGAGAGAGAAACAGTTATTCCAAACATTATATGCGCTGAGAATCTGTGAGCGGGGAAACATTAATTTTCAGTTTGAAGGTCTATCAGGTGTACCAATAATTTTACTTAAGAATATGCAGGCAATCATTTTTTGTAGTTTAAGTTTGAGTTTATTTTTGCCAATGCCTTTGGGGTACAAAAACTGCCTTTTGCACAGGGAATAATTACATCACAAATAGAAAAATTGAAACAGCAGGCATAAAACCTGCCCTTAAGCACCTAATGTAGAAGAAACTAAGCATGCAAAATAAAAACAGTCCGTAAATTAAACTGGTGTTCTGGGCGGCGGAGAACTCTGGGTAGACCTTGTCGAGGTCTTACGTTTTGTTTCTCAGGTTCTTTTCTCTTAGGTTCCAACTTTTGACCAGCTATTTTCCTGTCCGTCTAGTTACCTCGGCAGAGATGTCACATAGTAGAAAGAATATGGATTCATCATCAGATTCAAGATGATCTTTTTCTAAGATATATCTGATGGTGCTTCCTCTGATGCTGTCACAGATGAGGCATCTTAACAGGAAGGGCGGGATGTCTTTGGTTTTGCTTCGAAAACAGTTTGCTGTGGTAGATTGTTTTCTGGTTTTCAGCATATATTTCGTTGTAAGAATGCCACTTCTAGCTAGCAGGAAAAGTCTTCACTGCCTGCTATTTGTGAGTCTTATCAGGAAGAGTTGAACACGTGGTGAAACATCGAATAATCCTGCTTGCCCTGTAGGTGAAAGTTCTCCAAGGTCTTGCATTTTGTTTCCATTTTCAGAGTAGGATATTGTTTATGAGCAGTCAAGTTTATTCTTTGTATCATCATAAGCTTCAGTGAGTAGTTGTCTGGAGTCAAGACTAGACCAAGATGATTGGCTTCTCTTTCCCAGATTGTGATAAAGGCAGAATCGTGTCCTAGTTTGAGATGTTCTTTCCAGGCTTTATCTATAAATTTGTTAAAGAAGATCTCATTCTTTTGAGTCTGTACTTCATTTGGGACATTTGACATCTTCTTAGGATAGAAGTTTAGCTAACATCGGCCGCTAGGGCAATAGCAGGAAATCCTGTTGGTAGCATCAGTTAAAGTTTCCAGAATTTCCTTTCAAAGCCTCCCATTTTGCATGCATTTTTATCTAGGCCCAAAGCTCAGCTTCATGGGCAATTTGACTTCCAGCCTTTGCCTGAACTGCTTTGCCAATATGCACTGAAAATCAATGTCCGTAGGTATGAGTCATTGATTGAATTTGGAGAGGGCTCAGATTTCTCTATTGCCTTTTAAATGTGCAAGTCCCACTTGAGATTATTTGAAATGTTTAGGCCCAAAGAGGTGAATGAGTTAACTCCTTCCGGCTTTGTATCCTTGATGTGGAAGGCTTTAGTGTCCATAGTGGTTGTTTCCCTAGTATTTATTTTTAAACCATTCACACTATTCTACCATTGCTGTGAGTTGAGCTTGCAAGCCTTTCTGAGTCGAGGTGATCAAAATGGAGTCATCAGCGTATAGACGTGCAGGGACTGGAAAGCTGTCTAATGCTGATATGTCTGGAGTTGCTTTCAGCAATTCTCTATGTAGGTTGTTTGTATGAAGAGAGAATAGTAGAGAAGCAAGTAGGCAGTCTTGTTTAACTCTGCTGACTATAGTAAATCACTTGCTAAGAAGGCCTTTCTGGTTTAGCTTGACCTGTGAGTTGGTGTCTTTGTACAGAATTCGTATTAACGTTAATAGTACCAGAACAACGCCCATGTCTTGCAGTTTTTTCTAGAGTCTAAGCCTGGATACCAGGTCAAAAGCTGCCATGAAATCCAGAAAGGCTGTGGTAAAGCAGCATTTTTCTTGCTGTGCTATACTTGTGAATTGCGTGCAAAAAGGTGACTATCTGATGGACTGTAGAGAGGCTTTCTCTGAAGCATCCTTGTATTTGATTTAGAATGTTTCATTTTTGTATCCAGCCTTTTAAAGCTCTAAGTATCATCTCAAGAAAGATTTTTTCAGTCAATATCTATGAGGCTGATGGATCTGTAGGATCTTGTATCGCTTTTAGTGCCTTTTTTGTACAGGGCAATCAATGCCTTCTCCAGTATCATGTTTGCCATTTGTGAGTTCCTTTATAGCTGTCCGCATCTCATTGTCTCCAGAAATGTCTTTCCAAAATGCTTTTCTGGATGATAGATCCATCTCGGTCTCAGTTGTATTCTTTGATGGCTCAAATGTTGCTTTGGAATTCTACTTAGACAGTTGGGTTGCTATGCCAAATACAGCGGAGAAGTGAATCATCCCTATTTTCTGTCAGAAAGATCGCAGGTCTTTGTTTTGCCTCCACTTTTTCTAATGAGAGCCATTCATTGTGAAGGACCTCTTAATTCTTTCCTGTAATTAATGATTTATCACAATTTCTTGTTTTCCTGATCTCTTCTCGGGCAGCCTCTGTTCCTACTAGGAATTTCAATCCGCCTTTGAAATATTTATACTCGTTGTCGAACCGTTCAGAATGTGTGTGGCTCTTGAGTTTAATTTTTTTGTTTTTGCCTGAGGATCATGACATGAAGGGGAGTTGTAATGGCAGATAATTTTGTTAGCATGACAACCAGTTTAAATTTTTGTCAACCTTGTCTTTTAGGTGTATGGCAGGAGTTCTGGTCTCTAATTTAGCCATTGATCTCGTTTTGTTTCCAAATCTTGGTTCCATCAGACCGTCCTTGGCCCCACTAATTTTCAGCAGTTGTCAAGTTCTTTTTTCTCTTTGCAGGCTAAATATATTTCCTATGATGTTCAATAAGATGGGGTTCTGGTTGCTTTCCAGTTTCCAGTGTACTCGCAGGTTTTCAAACCTGGGCCAATCTTCCGTCCTGAAGAAGCTGCAGTTTATTACTGTTTGAGCTCCACAGGCATTGTATCTTGGTATTAAGGCTACTTGATTTTCATATGACCTTCGGGCTGAGATCAGTCTTGGTGCAGAAATGTTGCAATTTTTGTGAGTATTTTTTTTTTAAGTGGTGTTGGACTTATGAAATGCCTACTGTAGTTTTCGGTTCAATAGTTTCCTCTGAGTCATTGCCCACTCGGCCATTTTACAGTTAAAGTTTCCACATATGATGTTGGATGTTTTTGCCACTGAAGGTTTGTGCATGGCTATTTTAAAGGAACTTAGGACATTGAGGAAACTTTCTAGTTTGCTTTGTTGGAGATAGACATGTATTATTATCGTCAACAGAGAGTTGTCCAGTAAGGTGATATCACATATCAAGATTTTCTCATGGTTGTTGCCCATGGTATAGTTTAGAGTTCATCTTCTGTTCTACAGTCTATTTGAAGCTTGTCACTATTTCTTGACCTGGTCTTCAAGTTGCATATTTGGTGTGATTTATGTAATCAAGGATCACCAATGGTGTTGCTGTCTATGTCTCTTGTCGGACCAGAATTTTGAATTTGTTCAGATGAATCATTAAATATATATTGCTCATTTTATGGTATCCTCGCCAGGTTCCAGGACAGGATCCCATTCAGGTGAAAAACAGAGCGACTGCTTTGAAGCTGTTTCAATGGGCAGGCGGCAATCCGCCTGCACCTTGAAGGGGGATTAGAGATCCCCTTGCAGGCGGGTGCAGTGAGTGACTGCATCGCCTGCAAGGGGATGTCTGGGGGGGTCCATGGGAACCCCTTTCCTCCTCCAGAGGGCTGCCATCAGTTGACGCACTGACAGTGCGCCACCTTTTAGGTGTCGTACTGTCAGTGCGCCTCCTGACAGCTTCTTTGCCCCTGCGCCCGCATCTGTAAAACAGCACGCAAAGGGATTCCCTCATTTGCATGGGGCCACACCCCCATGCAAATGAAGGAATGCCCTCTGATGATAGTGCTGGCAATTTATGTGCGGCAGCGCAATCGGTATTACAGAAGGGGATGCACAAGTGTCTGCGGTCCCTTCTGTAATACCAAAGTGCCCGGGGCCGCGCAAAGCAGGCACAGACGTCTGTTGCGCCCCCCAGGGCACTCCGGTAATATGGCCCCTGGACACCGTAAAGATTGAGAAACAGATAACAGATCAGCAAATTAACCATTCCCCAAGAGGGGCTCTGACCAGAGAAAAAGGAATCGCAAAAGAAAATGCCAAATTAAAAGACAAGACTAAAACCATGAGTAAGAGTTTCGACCAGGCCGAGGCAATCATACAGACATCCCTAGAGCCCATCGTACTTATGCTTGTCTTTCCCGTAAAGACAGATGGCTTATTTGGTGTAGGCACCCTCAGCAGCCTGTCCATTCTCTTCCTCATCCAAACTTGCACCTAGTCAGGGTTCTCCCACGGATTCTAGTATGCCATTCTACAATGCTCTGTGATGCTCTACAGTGGGGGTCTTCTGAGGTATCTGTCTACTGGGGTGGTGGGCTGAGACTATTTAGGTCTACGAATTGTGCCTAAAAATTGTGTCTTGTTAAACTAGTGTTCATACATCGCAGGTCACAGAATGTTGTTGGAGTGGCCACGTCTCCTGGTAGGGTCTCTAATTGCCCCTTAATTACCTCTTATCCCTCTTTACATTATTCCACTTCTTTTGGAAGGGCTAAAAAAACATGTAAGGTGAATGACATGGAGGATGGAAGGGGAGGGATTTGTACAGGCATGGGCCTCTTCCAAGCACCTCTCCCTGCTTTTCCCAGCCTGCATCTCAAGCTATCAGCTGACAGCTGTCACTCAGTGGCATTCAACCTCCTGCCTCCAAGTGCAGGCCTCAACCGAGATCTTCAGGAGTCCACATCCCCCAGTGTTTCTGAGTGAACTATACATTATGTTTTTGTACTTGCCCCCTCCTTTAGCGTCACTTCTTCTCCTGGGTGGTAAGCCAGGGCCCACTGTAGTATTCACAATGTATTCCAATTTTTTGCATATGCTATTTTAAGTGGTTTCGACAGTCCTTGTATTGTTGTAAGCAGCGGTACCATACACGGTTAGTACTGGAGGTGCAGGCACAAAGCAGGTGCACAGTGTGGGTGCACACAGCAGACACCAGACCCGGACTGCCTCAACACCCCCACTCTTATCCTCCAACTCTCTTGCATCAAAGGAGGAAAGCTCATGGAGGACTCCTGCCCTGCATTTTTCAGGCAGCAGCAGTCATCGAGCTCCAGGGCAGGGGGGTGAAGGAGCTTAGGGAGCTTGAAAAATGTGCCTTGCATTGTGGACTGCAATAGGGCAGCAGAGAGCTTCACACTCAATACGAACCAGTCTCGTATCCCCTCAGCAGAGGACAAAAGGCAGGAGTTGGTAGTTGAAGAAAACCCCCCAGGCGGTCTCAGGGTTGTCGGGCTATCATGGGAGAGGGAATGCAGTGGGAGTAAGCCTCATGGAAGCTAGGCCAACCGCTTTCGCCCATGCTCTGACACTACTGACTCCTGACACCTAGAATACTGTGTGTAGCTCACAAGTAGAAGAAAGAGAATAGTAATAACAGGCTTATTAAACAGTTTTGGATTTGCAGTAATGTGGTTCTGAATATCCTGTAGCTAACATATAGAAGACAATATTAAGGTCATAAGACCTGATTGTTTAAGCACTGCAAGATTTTAGAGCGAGCCAGTGTTTCTGGGTATTGAGGTGGGTTGCATGTCCAACAACTGTTAGCAACTCTCAGATTCTGTGTCGGGCCAGAGCCCTGCAAAGCGTGCCTTATATATGACCCATGTCTTTGAGGGAAACCGCTGAGGTGCAGGGAAGACCAAGTTATGTCATTTGTTTTCTCCTCATAGGAACCGTGAGTGACCTCATTATTTTGCCCTGTACATGATGGCACAGACATTTGCCACACTCAAGTCTTCAGAGCAGTGCTTAATTTGAGCTGGTGGTTTCCAGTGCTCCACACAGCACTTAACTGTCAACACCAGTACATATGAAGGTCTGCCACAAGGTGGCGCTATCTGTCTAATTTAAAAATGAGCACAACAACAGTAATTTATTAATTCAATACCCATTAAAAAGGACTAATACCAGCTGCTGAAGGAGTGTGGAAGTTAGTTGTGTTATTACTGTCATTGGCGGCGCTGACGAGGGCCCTGGAACTTATGTTATTTTTTTTTACAAACTAAGCACTGCTTGATACCCCACGCCTTTGTGATCATGCATAGGTCCTTTACGGGAAAAGAGCACATTTCAGAATCGTCACATGTATTATTGAACCAATCCCTCCAAACTAGGCCTGCACTATCCATCTTCCACCAAATGCATACATTCAGCACCCCATAACTGTTTCAGCGCCTTTGTGCTCAGAAACCCAGAGCTGTTTAAACTGAGTTCACACCTCTGAAGCACGTCAGATTTTATATTCACAACCGGGCAAGAGAGCCCTCTACGTCTCAATTAAGAGACAGAGATGAATGTGGCTGCTAAGTGGGTGTCAGAGGCGGGGAGCATGAAATGGAAAAATTGGGGCTGGGTATGGGAAAACAATCAAGGAAATCTATAGACGAGAAGCAAGCGGAGGCGAGGACGTAATTAGAGAAAATCAAACCCTGCCTTCTCCTTTCTGATCTTCACATAATATTGAGCTATAAAGTACGACTTCTGTCCTCTGATCGTAATAACTCTGCTCTGATGAATTAGCAGTCATTCTCAAGTGCACCAAATGGAGGTCACGCCGTGCGCACGAGGCACCACCAGGGCCTCGTGGCAAACACCTGGGACCCTCCTGCAAAAACAAAAGACACTCAGAAAATATGTTACCAGGGAAAAGGGATAGTTCCACGCCTTCCCTTGGTGATATCTTCCACTTCTGAGTTCAGAAGCACCGAGCATTGCTTGTTGTTGTTTCGGAGTATTTATTTATTATTTAAATACGGTTTTTACACTGATGGTGAGGCAGAGCCCCGCACAACAAGGCAATTAAATAATCAAACAATATACAGAAATTTGATGAAATTAGGACAAATGGCTAAATGGCTAACTTCTGTAAAGAATAAAATCTTTGAAAAATACTTGTAAGATTTGTAAACCAGGTAAGTGCATTTAAATTCACAAGAACAAGCCTTCAGAAGTTAAAGGAATTCGAGCAAGGGCATCCAACCTATGTCCTGGAGGGCAGAGTCCATGCCGCAGCTTCAAAATGTCGACATATGCTTTACTGGCATCGTGTTCATTTTAATAGGACTCATTTACACAGTCAGGAGTTATCCTGAAAGTTGTCTTGGATCCATCCCTCCTGGATTTAAGCTGGACACGCCTGAATTAGAACAGTGGATAAGGGGTCCATGTAGAACATGTGTATCTCTGGACACAGCCAATCACGTACCTCGCCTTACTCCCAGGTGGGATGGAGGTGAACCTTGCTCCTGTGCTTTGCTGTCTGGTCCTGATTGGAAGCCTCCTCTGTACATGGCTGTGGTCCTTTGGTCAGCCCTCCAGGGGTGCTGCGCTTCCAGACCGGCATACACAAGGACGGCGCGCGCGTCAGGCTGCATCAGCTGACTAGCCATGCATATGTTGTCTTTTGATGATGCTTATGTCTGCCTGTCTGTAATGATGGCTTCTTCTGTCTCTTGCTTGTATTAGCTTCAAGTGTCTTTGCTTATTCGAAGCACGCTGTGCAGAGGAGACCCGGCTACCTAATTATGACTTCCAGGTCAGGCTTGTGATCTGTCTGGTACCAAATGGCTGCTTTGTGCGCTTTGTCTTTGTGTGCGAGAAGCCAGCCTCTGGGGGTCACCTTTTGTTCTCTGCTCCTGATGTTATCTGACAATTGGCAATTCACCGTCAGTCGACAGAAGCAGGAGTGACCGAACCTGAGCCTAGCCGTCCATGTTCTCTTGGCAACAAGTGACAGAAGAACAATTATGGCTGACGGGGAAGAGGAGCAGGGCGCCCACATTTATAGGATCTAGGCACATACCATCCACAGAGTGCAGTGATGCACTAAAAGGGTCACCCTAGGTGCCAAGTCGCACGAGTTAAAACTCACTTGTAAAGTTCTGCTTGTTCAGAGCTGGCCAGTCCGTCTTTCTGCCTCCGAGGGAGCCACCTCCGTGCCTAACCTTGAAAGATGTTAGGGTACTTCATCTGTGTGTTAATCTAATATTTCTGTAAACTGTGGGCTTATATATGAGCAGTTGCAACAATGATACGAATGCTACTTGGGGAAATGTTCTCTTAAGAATGGTACTTTGGCAAAATGTCTTTGTTCATCTGAACATCTCTTGTTAGACATTTTGGAACAAACTGCAATACACAGGAAATGCAAACTAGTGCATTTTGTTGTCAGGCTCTTCTGAATGTGGGTGAGTTATAAGCAGGGCCACTAAAATTATGTGCAGCGAAGTTATGCGGCAGTGAAGGGCCAAATTATCTGGCAGGGTTGACTCAATTATGCCAGAAGAAAAGGCAAACTATGCAGCATAATGCGGCACAATCTGTAAAAGGAGTATTATGCTACTTTGTCAGTTCAGCATTTTCTAATGAAGCTGCACTTCATTTGTACCAGTGTCTATATGTACGCTTAACACAGAGGAATTCAATGCTTTTATACACAGATTCCTAAACTCCAGAATCACTCTTTGGAGTCCTTTAAAAAGATCTTCAGCAACCTAGTCTTGCATTGCCAACATTTTGCAAATGGCATCAGTTAGGGAAAATCAGTACACAGAGATGAAATATGTGTATTTGCTAATTCCTTCATACTTTTTTATATTTTTTCATTCGACCCTTAATTAATGTATTCATCCATTCAACACACCAATATTCATTCATTCACTGATACATTAATTCAATCTTCACTCATTCTCTCTCTTAAGTTACTGTTCTGCCTTTAGTTCTACATCCTCTCGCTTAAATACACATTTGCCATCATGCGATTAAACAGGCATGAATCTGCTTGACCTCTTCTGAATTTACTTACTAATTCATTTGTGGTTAAATAGTGCAATATCCAATGTGGCAGTGCACAAGTTGGCGGTACACATGGGTACACGGCGCCCACCTACTATTTTCACAGGGTGGACACCATCCACCTGAAAGAAGTGGGCTCCACTGAAATATGCTGAACTTGTCCCAGTGTAGTTTTCAGAGACCGGGACACATTCAGCAGCGCCTGCACCTTGTCTGCTTTCCTTTCGAGCAGCAACATGCAGGCGGCGGCCACAGGGCTTTCATATTTCAGACTCCAGCAGGACCCAAAACAAAGGCCAATTTAAGGGGCCATCAGACCTTCTTTTGTTTCACTGTCCTGACTAGGAGCTATCTGAGCCTCACACCTAGATGCAAATGCAAGGGAGGGGAAATAAAGGGACAAAGCTTGTTGTTATCACTTCACAAATACTTAAGAGAGGCATGCTTTTTAGGTTGTTCTATCCCTGTATTTAAGAGATATGCATGCGCCATAAGGGTAACGTGCTGGTCAGTTCCAGTATTTATATAAATAACAATTTGAATACCACTATTTTGTTTTATTTCTTTCATAGCGCAACTTATCCCAATGCAGGGTGTCAGAGCGCTTTACATCACATGTGCACATTATACATTGACAATAAATCCTATAAATGTGTAAATCAGTGTACAAGATGTGTTACTTATGACAGTGAGGGTTATAAGGTGTATGAGTCATGTCCTTCATAGCTCACTGTGCTATTTTAGAAGTATTACGATTTATGAACTGCAAGTAATGAAAGGATCTCTGTGTTAAAAGCAGTAACTTGCTTACCTAGCTGCATAAAATACAAATCTGTCATCTGCATGTCAGATGATGTGATTTGGAGGAGACTCATTAACCCTCTATGCTACTTTAATTCAAAACTGTGACTAGAGAAAACACAGGTCTCTCCAGCAAATGCATTACCCTCCAAAGTTATCTTACCATTATTATTGTTCCCTGGGATTTACGGGGCACACAAAGATCAGGTGCCTTCGCCCTAAAAAATATTTTAAAATGCAGACTTTGCAACCAGCTAAGCAGAATAGATTTACTACTACGTTTTTCTTTGTTGCCACCTTCTTTGTGGCAGAGTTTTTAACCAATAAATGAAAAAAATGAGGTCCATTTTGTATCTGGGTTGCATACTTTTTTTTAGCACAACGCAGCCACAAAACTTCATTTGTTAAACCTCATAATGCACTCAGATGTACTCATGATAGACCTGCGAAACATGTGTGAAGTGTTAAGATCTTATGTCACTTTTTGTGATGTCACTTCCTATGATGCCGTGATGTCATGCTGTAATGTCACGCACCATGATGTCACTTGCATACTGCCTAACTTGGTTAGTCCCCCCACTTCTTTTTTAGGACTTTTGCCCTGCAATGTGGGTGATGATGGTACATTATAGGACTCAGAGAGCCTAGAAAGTCATTTGATAGATCAAAAAGGCACTCAGTTGGGCTGCAACAGGCGAGTACATTTGTGTACCCACCACCTGGCCCACTCATGCACAGGGCCCATGCATTTCTTGTTTTCTTGACATCTGAATCAATGAATCATCTTGGAATAGATTTTTATATAAACTGGGGCTAGTGCAGCCTCCTGCCACCCTTAATTAGGTCCCAAAGCGTCAACACCACTATGAAGACACTGCCACCACAGCACCCGAAAGCCAGACCAACAGGTGTCTTCGTTGCTTTGGTGATAGGCTTGAAGATCCATCGTGACAGATCCGGAAAAAGGGGCTGAGTTCCCAGCCTGGTAAGAAGCTTTACAAGAAAGCAAGTGGAATGTGTACCCCGGTGTAATTATGAGCTCAACCACTGTGTTGATGGTCCACACATGCTAAAAGGGTACTTCTTGTTTTATGATTGTTAGAAGGTGGTTCTGACCATCTGAGCCACCCGGATTTTTCACTTTTTGAACACCTATTGGTTGAGCTTTTACTGTGGGAGAGCCTCATAAGTTGGGACTCACCCACAGTGAACTCATGATGAAAGGGACTGCATGTGTATTTTACTGGTGTCCCTCTGGCGCGAGTAGGCCACTGCGCTGCAGCCAGAGTAAGGGGCACTGGGCTGGTTACATGCAAACACGTGTGTACATGCGTGTGCACAAGTGTATGGGCTGCACAGGACAGATTTCTGGCGTGCGCAGCCCCGGAGCAGCTACAAAGTGAATGGTGTGGCAGGACTTATGCAGAATTGGGTGGTGACAGGGAATAGGCTTTCTACAATGGGAGGAAACATTTGAGGGAAAGTCAGTGTGCTTTACTGGTTTTTATTCCAGTATTCCCCTATGAGGATGGGGAGCACATGGGCTAGTTTTACTTTCCTAGGGCCTACAAATTCCAGACACGCACCAAAGTCCACTGTAACCTATGTGAGAAGAAGGATTCTGCAGAGTCCAAAGTCATATTTGTACTGCTTTTGGGTCATCCAGAAATGACATATTTCTCTGAGTCAGCTCATAACCTGGGCCTGGCTGGGGCTGACCCTGCCAGGCTGAATTGATGACCTTCCTCCCCCCAGGCAGCCCTGCCCAACAAGCATTCCAAGGGCGAAAGCCTCCACTCCAAGAAGAGAAGATGGGTGGAGCTACAGGTTCATCCATCAGCAGCTGTCACCTGGTGCCAGGCACCAAGCTGCTCTGGAGAGAAGGCAGCGAGGGGGGAAGGGGCTCTCAGAGACCATGTGGCATGAGACCCCTGGACGACGCCATTTTGAACAAACCCAGAGGCCTGGGCAGGAAGGAGGGAGCAGGGGCAGAGAAGTGATGTGTCGCTGTGTGATAGGGCAAACAGAGACTTCCTGCCAGCCCCCTCCCCAATTCTTAAAAAGAGTTTGCACAGGAAGAGGAGCTCTCTCTGGGGTGTGGTCTGCTGAGGCAGAAGGTGCTGGAGCCTGGCGTGATGGGCAGTTGGAAGGAGGAACCCCCTGACTGTCCCAGGATCCTGAATAGCGCCAGGAGAGGAGTCCAGGACCAGTGAGCAGGAGCCGGGGCCTCTGCGCAAGGAGAAGAGAGGCCCAGGAGAAGAGCCAGGTGAGAGGCTGGCGCAGGGAGCCAGTGAAGACAGCTCCCTGCTGAGTTCCCCCTCCAACACCAGGAGGGCGAAGGAAAATGCTCCCAGTGGCTGGGGAGCGCCAGCAAGAGGAGGCGAAAAGGGCGCAGATCGGTACCCTGGGGGCTGAGATATGCCCCCCAGAAGGTAGGCGACCTTTGACCCCCAAGAAGACCGACGACGAAGCGCGTGGGGCTCCGCCGCCGGTCTCGAATGTGCCCCCAGGGTGGGTCAAGTCCCGGGGGCTGCCCCCACCAGAAGTTAAGCCGGGGAGCGCCGTCGCGCTCCCCGTGAAAACGGCCCAGTGGGGTGCCAGGAGCCCACCCTGGCCCCCGAAGAAGAGGAGGCCGGGGAGCGCCGTCGCGCTCCCCGTGAAGATCTAAGGGGCCGGGACCCCATCTCCGGGCCCCGATGTGGCGGGTGCGGTGGCGGGGGGCGGGTCGTAGCGCGTCCCCCACCGTGGGAAGACAAGCCAGGGGGCGCTGTCGTGCCCCCCGTGAAGATGGCCCAGGGGCCCGGGACCCCATCCCCGGGCCCCGAAGAGAAGGAGGAGGACGGGGGAGTGCCGCCGCACTCCCCCGAGGTCTGGCGGGGCCAGAGAGAGTCTTCGCGTCTGCCCGCCGGAGCGGGCAGACCAGAACTGCGGTGCCGGCTCCCGCGGCAGCACGCGAGTGTGCTGGCCGGGCGGGGAGCCGGCGGGGGCAGCCGGGGGTGGGCTGCCCTCCAACGATGGAGACACGCGGGGGTCCCGGGTGGGACCGGGACCCCGCAGAGGAAGAGGAGGTGTTGCCAGGGGCCCGGGTGGGACTGGGCCCCTGAACAACGGCAAGAGCAGCCGGGGGTGGGCTCCCCAAGTTGCTGGTACTCACCTGGGGGTCTGGGTGGGACCGGGCCCCCCACCGAAGCTTGAAGACGGCCGGAGGCATACATCGCGGCTCTCCCCGGAGCAGCGTGAGAGCCGCAGCTATAATATGCACGGCTGTGCAAGAAGCGCCCCATAATGCCTTGCCAGGCATGGGGAAAATTCTTGGTTTTGGGTGTTTGGTGGCCCCCAGAGGAGAGGGGTCACCCCCATTTGCTGGAGAGGTGCAGGGGGAGCTGCAGGAGGAACGCAGCCTCCCCCAGCACAAAGAAGAAAAGTCCCTCCCTAAGTCTCTGGGGACTCTGAAGAAATAACCCCTCAAGGGCTCAGCTAACGTTTAATCACCTCCTGGGCTGGAACTTTTGTTCTACAGCTGGGGGTGTATTGAGAAGTGCATCAAGGTGTGAAAGGCTGAGTTGGGGATGTCTGGAGAATGGCATCCCCTGGAGGTGAAGAGGTGTAATTGCACCACAAATGCATTTACTGGTGTTATTTCTTTTTAGAGGGACTGGAAGTCACATGTGTAATGTGAAGTACATGTGTAATGTGAAGTACCTGTTTAAGGTGGAGTCATAAGCAAAGTGGGGTTATGTGGCTGGACATTCCTGCTAGGGTGTCTGGCTGTATTTGCGTAATCCTGTGATTTTACCTGTGATGCCTTTCAGAGGCTGTGATTGCAGTGCATTATAAATGTTATCCTCTATGATAAGTACCTCATTTAAAGTGATGCCCAAACATGTATTCTTGCTGCTGCGTTAGGTGAAGAAGAACCCAGAGTGTTAGCCCCTAGGATGTAGAGGTGTATACTTCATGGTCAGTATGGGATGCTCAGTCAGGGTTATGTGTCACCAGGGCAGGTGTGCCTATTTTAAATGCTGGTTGAGATAATGGGGTGGGTCGCCACTGGGATGGTGCCAGTGCGCAGGGCCCTTGCTCCAGGTTATGTTCAACTAACTGCATTGGGGGGCAAGATGATGTGCATACATGGGAGTGGTGGTACTAGACCCCACCCTCCCTGCGGGAGGGGTGGAGATGTTATGCAATGTCACAAAGTAATTCCAACAGCTTATGTATATTTGCAAATTGGTGCATAGTATTGAGTAGTGTGTGTGTTTAATAAATCTACTCTTACTTTTATAAAGCAAAGTACAGACTGGACAATCAATTATTGAGTGTTATTTCTACGTACCTGTAAATGGCGATTACTAGCCCACACCACCTCCCTTGAGCAAGCCTTAGACTGCTCTGCAACGCTACCCTCTGAGAGTCAGGTGCTACACTAGGGTGTTTGGTTTCCAGTGAAGGACAAATGTGACATGTTATTTGTGCAGGCCTCACAGATACTGCCTCGTTTTCCAACAATGATACATTTTGTATTTACTTTCCCTAAAAATGCTCAGGTATGTTCGACCTGGTGTGTCTTTATTCCTGTTTAAATAAGTGTTGCTTGTTGCCGCACATTATAATTAGAAATAGTTACAATGGTCGATCCTAAACTTAGAAGAAATGAGTGCTTAATTTGACCAGGTGTTTTCCGGTGCTCAGCACCAGCACTTGACCATCAACACCAGTTAAGGACACATTCATTTAAAGGGAAATTAAGTGATTTACCCAGCATCACAGGATGTTGAGTCGACGCAGAGACTCGAAGCTCGTTCCCCAGCACCGAAGTTGGCAGCTCTGGCCATTACACAGCATCCTCTCCCCACTTTCATGGTTAATAGTTGGTTCTATTTTAGGCGGCTCTAACAGGAAGAATGGGCTAGTGCAAGCTGCCTCCTGATGAGAGCCCCGGCACTTATTTTTTTTGCAAATTAACCACTGGAAGAAATTTCTAACAATTATAGGCAAGGAAACTTTGAAAAACTCACTCATATTAACTTGAGGCAAAAAAACTCCCAATCTTTGTTCAAAAATAGTTTTTGCATCCTTTGGAATCCAAGTAAGGGATGGAACGTTTCACACTCGCATTTAACAAAAGGTGCTAAACAAAACATCACAGGAGCCCCCAGAAATAATGAAAAACAAGGAAAGTGTGACCTTTGATGGTTGCTGGGTTGATGAACGTTAGGTTTACTTTTTGTGAAGGCACTACAACGAGGGAGGCATTTTGTTATTGCGGTGAAATATCAATTGTTCGACCGTGATATAATGCCATGGAGCTCAGAGGAAGAGTTGAAAGAGCTGGAAGGAAATATCAATATTTCGACCGTGTGATAATGACATAGAGCCCAGAGGAAGAGTTAAGAGGGCTGCAAGGAGATGTAGCCAAGGGGACCAGGTATGAGTGGTGAGAAGGTTGGGAGGAGTATATGTGAGGTGGATTGTCTGAGAAGATAACAGTTTTCACCCTGTTTAGACTTAAAAGAACAAAGAAATCATTCAAACCTAGAACGTCAATTTAACATAAAATACTACGTATATATAACAGCATGTCAGCACATTTAGAAGTGCCGCTTTTGGAGTTCTTTGCAGGTAAATATATTCAAATTTTAACATTTTTACAAATTGTATTCTTAGTTATTAGCTTAGACGGCTGGGTAAAATCAAGCAGCATTTACCTCTCGGAGTTGTACACAACACCACTTAACACTGTATTGAAAATTTCATTTCTTTTTGCACAGCAATCCATTTAATGCCTACTGCACACTGAGATCTTTTTCTTTGAAGAGGTTGTGTTCTATTGTTGGTTGGCTATTTTTTTCTCTTGGCTATAATTTGGCGAGAGGCACAACTTTGTGGTTGCCATGGCTACTAGTATCTATTCCAGTGGAAACCCCCTTACAAACAAACCTCCCCAGCCATGATAGAATGAACAGCCATTCAGAATTTCACCTTGAATGGGGCCTGACATCCTGGAGTAAAACTGCGGTTCTACCCTTGCAGCCAGTGTGAACAAAGGCTGTAAGATTATACCCTGACATCTTTCCATCTTCTGAAAGCTCTTTCCTATTGTTTTAACCAGTGAAATCCTGTTATGGTGGGGGCGGTGAGATGGCTTTTGTCAAGCTCTCAGCAGACATCTTTCCAGTGGGGTTTCTATTTCAGATGAATGTAGGAACATGTGCATGACGACCATAAAAGAAATAATTATATATCTGATTCCATGCACCAGCACGTGCACCTCATCTATGAAAGCGTAAACATCCATGCATTTATAGAAAGATTGGCAAGTACCAATTTCACAGGAGTAAATCATATTGTAAAAGATATTTCTAATGCCTTAGAATTAGTCAAAATGAATCTTCTGCCTTTATTTTCCTCTGAACATTGTGTTCTGTATCCACAGTACTTACTGTATACCGCTTGCTAGTTAGCTTCATATTTTTGCCTTTTGGAAACAGAGAGACTATAATTTGCGAGTGCTTTCATCCCTGCAGACTTACTATTTGAGGTCACTTGAACATCAATTTCAAAACAATTTTCCAAATAGGCCAGGATGAAATTGAACCACAGGCTCAGTGTGCCACAATTCCAACAGTCTTTAGGCTTCTGAAGAGGAGAAAAGATGTGCTCACAAATCACCTCTTTCACCCTTATTAGACCTCCAGCAGTTCCTCCACATTTATTGAACACATCATACAGTCAATAGTCTCCCTGAACCAGAGGCATCAGCCGGCAAATACTTTAGCATGGTGTGTTTAGTCCTGTGACCAGCTATTTCATTGCTATTTCTTTACCCTAGAAACTCTTGTCCAAGAATACCAGATGATATCAGTTTTTTCTTGTTGATATTAGCCAAATATTTACATTTTTCTAATATTGAAGCAAACAAACATTGCGTTTTGTTCTTATGGAAACTGAATGAAGTATAAAAATTCGATTCTCTGAAATGGATTGAAGGGTCCATGACAGTCACACAGCATTCAGAGAATTGCTGTTGATTTTTTTTAAAGTGGCAATTTCTGAAAGATTGAGAAACGCTGGGAAATTGAGCGGCTACCATCACAGAATCACAGATTACATCAACAAAGAGTACTGCGATCTGGTACACAATGAGTGTGTGAGTGTCAAGAGATTTCCAAAAGGCATCAAGCAAACTCGTGTATCGGTGGAGGCCCTGAGCGCAGCTGTCTGAATCCATAATGTGGCCAAAGGGGGCTTACAGCGGCGGATGGCACAGGTAAATGCGGAGGGGCGATGGGGCGGGGGCAGGCGGGGTGGGAGGGGGAAGTCAACAGACGACGGAATAGGTATAAATAAATAAATAATACCTATTCCGTCGTCTGTTGTCTTCCCCCCTGCCGCGCCCTGCCCCCGCCTGTCGGCTTTCTCCCCACCGCGCTTACCTGTGCCGGACGCCGCTGGGGGCTTAGCAAGAGTCCCAACTCATATCCTTCAATGTGCAGCATCACCAGTTTCACATTGTTTCACTGTATGAAAGACCCGTCGTTTCTCACTTGCCTCCTCTCCTAAAGATCAAAAGCAGTAGATTTGGAATGGTGTGTGGGGCAGGTACTGGGCACTGGTCCCGCTCTTGAGTGTGGGGACGGCAGCAAACTGCACCGGGGGCCTGACGGAGTTCTGAACTCCATTTCCCAGCGGCCCCAGCACCAGGAGGGCCGCCACCACGCCAGCGACGCGCCTGGAGGCGCAGAAAAGCACCCGTAGACTCCCGCAGCGCGGGATGCGCGCGGGCAAAGCCCGGGCAAAGGGCTGGCCCGTCCGTGCCCGTCAAAGTCCGGAGAAGGCTGGGCTGGGCCACCCCACTAAGGTGTGCAATGGATCTCCTGGATATCCATATTGAATTTTCTTCTCTACATGAGGTATAGTGAGGTATAGTGTTTTATTGACCTTAATTGCTTTGAGAAGGGTGTGATTCTTTGTTTTTTTACTTGTGGTGTAAGGAACGCCAGCATAATCAGTCCACTCCTTCGCCGCGTCTGAGTTACGCCTAATTTACATTATCCTTTTAAGCAAAGTTCCAAAAATGAGTAAGAGAAAAGGGGCCCCAAGCTTGCCTAGCGTGTTACCTCCTCCCCGCACGCGCTCGACAATTGATAACTACTTAACTCGTGCCGTGGATATGGTGTCTAGCGAGATCCGGTTGGTTGAACGTCGCCTTTCCCTTACAACTGAAGAGGTCAACCATCCTTACATCAGAGTTGCAATGAGCCCTTACCAATACAGGGTGTTGAGGGGGTAAGAAGTCCACCAGAGGCACTAAGGACTTTGACCTCTTCCGTGACCCAGCCCTATAGGGAGAGTGTAGGTCCAGTAATCGCAGGGGCTGTGCTTGGAGGGGAGCCGGTGCCTGTCTCAACAAGTCCTGATGTCGTGGATCAGCCCTGTGCCTCGGAAGGGGAGAATGGTCCTAAAACCAAGGAGGAAAATTGCCAAAACTTCTAAGTCGCGAGGTTCTGCCAAAATCAGCAATCCCCTTCTTCAAAACAAAGCTGTAGATGGTGTTTTACTGGGGGGGCTGGCGGGGCCTAATGAGAATACATGGGTGTTCTGAATAAATTCTTAAGTGAGCTATTGGACTCCAAGCTACGTCCCATTCTGGATCGACTGTGTATAATTGAATCCAATATAGCAAAGCTATCTGATCTTCGGCCCTCAACTTCTACTTGCACCCAGTATTCGGCCAGTGATTTCATTTCTACCTCTATCGACCAGAGCAAGGATACCTCCCAGCCAGCTGAAATTTTGCCAACATCTGTTCCTGTTATTTGCCCGGCAGCTTGCCCCATAGACATGGCCATTCTTCCAGTGATAGATCTTCCTCCAGCATCGGCTCCATACGTTGTAGTACTGACTAATGTGCCCAGGCTGACAGAAACTAATGTGGAAACTACAAGAGGCCTAATAAATAAATCTATTCATTGGCTGAACAACAACGTTACTGGTAGCTGGGATATTTCAAGAGATATTTTAATGGCCAGGCGGGCGAGAGATATTGGGGGTAGTGGCTTGTGGAAAAGTGGAGATGTTATTGTGGTAAACTTCCGTTTGCCAAAGGTAGTTCAGGAAATACTGTATAAAGCTGGAATGGGAATGGTCAAATATAGTTCCATCAAGATAGTCCCACTTGGCTTTTTTATCAGCACTTGGTGGGTCAATCGGGTACCTCTGGTAGTCTTCCTACCAGAGACTTTGCATTTCCTGGTCCTCCCCCTTCACTACCATTTCACCTGTCTAATAGATTTGCCCCACTGGCTGGTTTGGAAGAAATAGATTGACGTTATGGGGAGGTGCCCGCCTACCCTGTTTTTCAGGAGGCGGACAGATCACTTGCCAGTCCAGTTTTTGCTATACAAACACCTTCCTCTCCCCGACCTAACCCTGCACTCTTGGTGTTAGGTTCAGAGGAGGTGGGTAGGGATTCTTGTAATCCCAGCCTAGTGTACTAATGAACTACGTTCTACCGTATGACTATCTTCGGGTAGGACCTTGTACTGGGACTAGTCTGGAGGATTCCACTAATTTAACTTCTGTTTCCTACTTGCCCCCCGGTCCCTTACTGTTTTCTCCCCCCGATGGGGTAAGTGTGAGTACAACTATTGATAAAGGACATATAGATAATGCTTGTCTGAAAATTCTAAATTGGAATATAGCAGGTATAGCCTCAAAGATCGTATTGGAGGGATGGCGGTCTTTTATTATGACATGATATAGTTTCTTTTCAAGAAACGTGGGAGTGTAAGGATATTGTTTTTGACGGATTTACATGTTTTAGTTTGCCCGCTGTTCCTGCTATATCTGGCAGAGCTAAGGGGGGCTTGTCAGCCTGGTTTAAAGTGGAAATTACTGGCATGATTGCTCAGTTATTCCGAGAGCAGGGGGAGGCGCAGGCTTTTTGTTTTTCCTGGAAAGATACTTTTAAGTTGTACCTGGTAAATTTTTATAATAATAATTTTACATCTAAAGGCAATTTCGAAGGGCTTTTTCTGTTGATTGACATCCTCGCCGGAGCGAGAGGCTCGAGTGGATCGTCCTTTTAAGTTGTTGATGGTGGGGGATTTTAATGCCAAATTGGGGTTTTCATTACTGCTTCCCCAATCCACCTTTGATCCAGCTGCTTCCGAGCTGGACCAAATTGTGATGGACGCTAGGGGACGGGTTCTATTTTCCCACCTGTTAGAAAGAGGTATGATCAATATGGCGCCCAATTTGACTGACCACTATATTCCCACCTTTACTGGACGAGGTATAGGAAGCACTATCGATTATGTATTTGTCTCCTGGAGCATGTTTTCCTCCATCAAGGAATGTGAGGTCCTTATCAAGCCGCATAGTGACCACAATCCTATCTCTGCTAAGATAGTGTTACCCTACAGGGGACAGAAGCCCAAGCCTTCAACGCTTCTGACACTATCCACCAAAGATGCTGGGCGTAGGGTGGTCTGGCGCACAGCGAGCATGAATAGTATTATGTTGCAAGTATTACCGATTAGTTCTGCTCTGGTGTCTAGCTGTAATTGTGAACCACGTGAGCCATCTCGTATCATACAAGGTTTTGTTACCCTGCTAGATAAAGTCAAACAGCTGCTCTCTAAACCCATTTCCCAGTCCTGTATTCAGGCTCATTCCTGGTTTGATAAGGCTTGTAGAGAGGCTAATAATACCCTACGCTGGGCTTTAAAACAAAATCCTAGAGACCAGATTGTGATAAGGGAAGGTAGGAAGCTGTATAAGCTTGCCACAAAAAAAAGAAAGTTAGCACTGAAGGAGGAGAAGTGGGATTTAGTGGTGAGCTCCTGTCTATCAAAAGATCCTCAGGCCTTTTGGAAGGCTGTACGGTCAGTTCTATCTCTTACCCTACCAGCTGACAAGGTAACTGTCCATATCCCTCCTGAGACTTGGGTGACCCACTATGCTGGCCTCTATTCTGCTGATTTTGCTGCAGAGGATGCCCCATCACAGCTGAATCTAACATGCCAAAACCTTGTTTTTAATGAAGGGGAAGTCCAGAAAGCAATTGTTAACAGTAAAGGTAAGAAGGCACCGGGCCCAGATGGAATTCCTCTTGATTTATTCAAGGAAGATCCAGTATTCTGGTCCCCGGTACTTACCGCTGTTTTTAATTCAGTCTGCAGTGAGGGAGTCCCAAAAGCTTGGCGTTCATCTGTGATAGTGCCTGTTTTTAAAAAGGGTGATATGCATGATCCGAAATGCTATCGTCCAATATCTCTTTTGGCCTCTTCGGCAAAAATAATCGGGAGAGTTGTACTAGATCTCCTCCTGGACTGGATAATTGCAAACAATATTTTGGCTCCTACCCAGTATGGGTTTAGGAAGGGCCTAGGCACGATCGAGCAGTGTCTAAATCTGCACCTCATTCTGGCTAAATATAAATATGCGAAGGGCACCCCTACTCATTTAGCTTTCATGGATTTAACCAGCACGTTCGACTATGTCTCACGCTCTAAGCTGTGGGACATTTTAGTAAACATGGGTGTCGACGCAGGTCTGGTCTCCTTTCTGAGGCTCCTCCACCACGATCTCTCGGCCTCAGTGCGGTATGGTAATGCTGGTGAATGCTCAGAACAGTTTAGTATTAGGCGTGGGGTGCGTCAAGGATGTGTCCTTGCCCCAATTTTATTTCTCCTCTATACAAATGATCTGGAGAAAACATTAGTCACAGTTGGGGCTGATGTGCCGCAGGTTGAAAACAAGGCTGTGCCAGCGCTCCTTTATGCGGATGACGCAGTCCTTATGGCAAGGACTGCGATTGGCCTAAAAAAACTTATCTCCAGCTATGTTAACTTTATGAAGGACTTGGGGCTGGAGCCAAACTATAAGAAAACTTTTGTACTGATTTGTGGCCCCAAAAACACCAAGTCCAATAGTCTGATTATAGAGGGTAAAAAGCTGGAAAGGGTTAGCTCCTTCCCGTATCTAGGCCTGGATTTTGATGAAGGTTGCACGTGGCATACCTGCATAAATAATAGAATAACAAGATTTACACGCGCAGTTGGTACTACTTATTCACTTGCAATGTCTATAGATAAAAAGCCCATAGCCCCAATTTTAGAGATTTATAAGCGTAAATGTATTCCGATTTTAACATATGGTATGGGGATCTGGGGATGCAGGGACGTAATTGCCATGCATCTGGAGGAGAATAGATTTTGCCGTAGAGTTTTAGGAGTGCCCCCTTCCTCGCCACATTTTCCCCTCCATTTGGAGCTGGGTCTCGAGTATGTCCAAGAAACCATAAAGGC
The DNA here is from genome assembly GCA_963921515.1 of Calotriton arnoldi. Taxonomy (NCBI): domain Eukaryota; kingdom Metazoa; phylum Chordata; class Amphibia; order Caudata; family Salamandridae; genus Calotriton; species Calotriton arnoldi. The sequence goes on along the minus strand of CAWUFW010002399.1, from coordinate 1,929,072 downwards.
TGCACCACTAGCTACCTGGTGTTCCATTTGGACAAATGAAGAAGCTGATTTTAATCGGGCAATTATTAGAGATTGTTTAAACTGTACTCGAGGCCTTTGCATCCCCTGGCTCCAATACATTAAAACTTGTCTTATGGAACTGGGGTGTTCTTCTTGGTTTGAACACCCAGAACTAATTGGTAAAGGGGACCGTCAGAGGGTTTTGGCGAGCTTCCGAAAACATAAAGAATCGTCTAGGGAATTGTTTGAAGTAGCCAAACCCACTGTCAGGGATTATTGTCTTATACAAGTTCCTCCCTACATTGCCCCGTATCTTTTATATGTAAATAATGTGCATGAAAGGAATTTGTTGTCTAGATTCAGGCTGGGGTCTTTTCGTTGGTTGATATGTTTCCACCTGGGTCAGTATTCTTCGGAATCTATTACTATTTGCCCTTGTGATGAACACTCGAGTCAAACCATTTTACATTTTGTATTTTTTTGTCAATTTTATCTTCCATTTACCAGGAAATTTTTAATACCTCTTCTACGCAGACACAAATTTTCAAAGTGCAAAGCGGCGTTGTACTTTTTGCAGCAACTCAATGATCGTGATGTCTGTTTTGCCGTTGGGAGCTTTTTGAAGTGTATTCTAGCAAAGAGAAGGAGCATGTTGTTTTAATTTTAGTGTATTTTACCATTTTTTGTATGGATTGTATTAGTATTCCTGCTAAATTGCTTACCCCTGCTGCTAACTCCTCTATAGAACTGATTTTATTATTCAAGTATTTTTGGATAACATTTGATGCTATTGATGGTTACAGTCGATCTTTTTGCACTATTGGATAATACCTGCTGCTACCTATGAACCCAAATGCTTTGCATTGCCACTTTAGTTCCGAGAAAATAGTACTGTATTTTGTTTGCTGATGTATTCTTTTTAAACAGAAAATGAGTTTGTATTTGCTGAGATAAGTTTGATTTTATATGATGTTTTTATCCATGTGTAGCTTTTATGTCCTGTCTTTGGAAGGACGAATAAAGAAAGAATTGATTGAGTGTGGATTCTGCACCTTCTCTCTGTTAGGACCTTTTCTAATCTCATGATCCTCTGCAGGATGCTGGTGGGCATGAATAAACTAGTCTGTTTGTCCCATCTCTACCTACTAATACTGCAGTTTAGTATTGCTTATCTCTAGCTGATGTCTGGGTAAACATTGCAGGGCTTATTTACAAGCCCCTTGCGCCACCGGTGCATCTCTTTTTATGTGATAAAAAGTGGCGCACCGGTGGCGCAAGAGGCTTGTAAATAAGCCCCTGCTAATCAATTCCAACAAAGATCTGGAAGTGAAGCAATTGAGGGGCACATGTGCTAACATTAGTGTTTGCAATCGCCAAAAAGCACATTTTCGAGATTTGCTATTTGGTAATTGCAAACACTAATGCACTAAAGTGTGTTTAACATTATTTGAGATTCCCAGTGGGTCGCAACTAGACCTACCTCATGAATATTAATGAGGTAGGTCTCGGTTTGCAATTCATTGGCAATCGCAAAAATCACAGGGATGGTGGCCTGCTGGGGTCAGCAGACCACCATGTCTGTGATTGCTTTTTAAATAAAGCAATCTTTTTTTTCAAAGCAGCCAGTGTGTTTAAAAAAAAAATGTTTTCTTTTCATTTTTTAAGAGTAGGCAGTGGTCTGTGGGACCACTGCCTGCTCTTAAAAAATACTTTTACAGCCATTCTCAAAAGGGAAGAGGTTCCTTGGGGACACCCTTCCATTTGCGAATGGGTTACCTCCAACTCTGAGTTGGGGGTAAAATGCTAATGTTTTGTGACCGCATTTCAGTCGCAAAACATTTGTACATACCAATGCAAATCAGTATTAGGAAGAGACGCCCCTTCCAAAAACCAATTCACAATCCCAAAATGCGATTCGGTAACAGGTTACCGAATCGCAATTTGGGCTTGGTGCTTACAAAAATGTCTTTTTATGTTTGCAAATGACTCGATTCTGCGAATCTGGCCACTTGCGACCACAAAAAGTCTTTGTACATAACATAGCAAACACAAGGAGATGATGGACGGAGCGCTGAAACTTTTCAGACACTCACCCCCAGTCACAGATCTGGGTTGAATCCATCATCATTCTTTAGCTCACTACGCCACCCCAGTTCAGACCTAGCTATATGCAAATCAGTCTTGACCCTGTGCCTCATGGGAACAGTCCAGACCGAACTCCCAAGCCAGGTCTTCCCTGGACCAGAAACAAGCATCCTGGGACTGGTTTCGGGGTAACACCCCTCATCAGCCAGGCTAGCTTGATTCCAGTGGCAAAGTGAGCAAGGGACCCACGTCTGGGCATACCCTGCCAACTTAGGGCGAACAAAGCAAACACAAGAAGAAGATAGACGGAGCGCTGAAACTTTTCAGACACTCACGGAAACAAAGCATCCTGGGACCGGTTTTGGGGTAACACCCCTCAAAAGCCAGTCAGCTTGTTTCCGGTCCAGGGAAGACCTGACTTGGCAGTTCAGTCAGGACTGTTCCCATGAGGCACAGGCTCAAGACTGATTTGCATATAGCTGGGTCTGAACTGGGGTGGCGAAGTGAGCTAAAGAACGATGATGGATTCAACCCAGATCTATAACTGGGGGGGAGTGTCTGAAAAGTTTCAGCGCTCCGTCCATGATCTCCTTGTGTTTGCTTTGTACATAAAATAACATATGTATTTGTCAAGCGCACGTTCACCCATAGGCATCTTGGCGCTGAATTGTTACCCAACTCAATGGTACTCATTTTATCGACCTCAAATGGATGAAAGACTCAGTGGACGTGCCAGGATTTGAACCTGTGACCATGAGGTCAAACACAGGCCCATGTAGTGGTTGCATTAGGCCACCGAGCCACCATGGTACATCTGGCTCATAGTTTGTGGTTCATGGAATTTAGGCTTATTTAGAGTTTTCAGGGAAATACCTATCTACTTGTTTGCAGGTGCATGTCTTCTACTACACTAGCACTGGAAATGCTTATTGATTTCTCAATCTCAGTCCCGTTGGCTGGTAGTGTCTCCACCGATGCTTCCTCATATGTATCTGACATGTGAGGAGGCACACTGGTTGCTAAGAACTTCAGTCCTAATTTATCCAATTCTAGTGACAGGAGTAGTATTTCTGCTCCAGCTATGGACCCTCACAAACTGGACCTGCTGTAGTCCCTCACAAACTTGAGGTACATGTCAATACTCACGTACCCAGAGTCACTGGAGTTATGTGGTAATGGAAGACCACATTTTGGCCCAAAGTCCAAGTTGGTCAACGGAGTATGGCTATTTATTGCACCAGAAACAAATTGAGTCTCCAGAGTTCGAAACTTACCGCGTGTGATAAATAGCACATATTCTTTTGGGGAGTAGCATGGGGATTTTGGTGTCCAACGCACCAAAATCCACCTCTAACGATAAACACCATATTGTTTTCCCCTGTTAAATACTGGCAGGTTTGAGCTGCCAAAATTGAATGAAAGGTACGGTATTTAACATATGTGGAAATTACAAGGTGCGGTAAATATCATCCAATGTGGAATTCCAACCAACTCAGAATCAGGGTCTGTGTACCTGAGCTGACTACATCATACAGCAAGATGGGCAAATTATGCAGAATCATGTGGCATATTCTGTGGCAGTATTATTTTACTAGTTTGGCATTTCAACACTCATTAATACTGTCTGCAAAAGTTTCACCTCATTAACAGCAGTGTTTTTAGTAACTTTGCCCTGACTGGGCCTGTCTAGGGTTTTGAGCTATTATGTAAAGGTTCAAATGGTTAAATGTGGATTGTTTGTATCTTTAGCATTATATAAATATACATAAAGAAAAACTGTTACATGAAAAGTGAATTTATTATTTTCAATAAGACACTATTTACATAACTACATCAATTCAATACTCCTTTCTCAGGCCTCAAAGGAATTCAATTAAATATATACATGTTTGACAAAATTGTATTGAGAAACACTGGTGTTTAGATGTTCTTCAGTGTGCATGACCATGATTATATTAATTTTATGATCTGTTTTGTCTTGTTCTTCAGGAGTTATATATACTGCAGATGTTCTTGACAGGGAGACAACAAAAGCATACTGGCTCCGGGTCTATGCGACTGACCGGGGCGTGGTCCCACTGTATTCCACCATTGAGATCTACATCGAAGTGGAAGACGTCAACGACAATGCGCCTCTGACGTCAGAGCCCATTTACTACCCCGCTGTCATGGAAAACTCCCCTAAGGACGTGTCTGTGCTCCAGATCCAGGCACAGGACCCAGATTCTACTTCCAGCGAAAAACTGTCCTACCGGATCACAAGCGGAAACCCTCAGAATTTCTTCGCTATAAACTCCAAGACAGGTAGGAACGCGCCATACATTTGAGACCCGTGAGGATGATGCCTGTAGGCTGGTGATAGAAATTTACTTCTGAACTCTACTTCTTGCTATGAATAATGGAAATTGATGTATTGACTGAGAGTTTTTTCATAAGCTCTTTGGGCCAGACCTGTAATGCAATTTTACAGGATTAAACATTTAGAATGTTGCTGCACGAAAAACATAAAATTACGAATACATTTGATAAATATGCTTTCTGTAGGTGTTTTAATGTGATGGTATATCCCCTAGCATTTGCAGTCTGTTTTTCTCAGATCATAAGATCTATAACGCAATATTTTTGTGCATGGGGTGGCATATTTAAGATAACTTGTTCTGATTGAATTTATTTTATAGCTTTGTAAGAAAATAAGGATGTGCTTTGGAGGGGCAGCGCTTAGTCATGGACGCAGCTTTGCAGCTGTGTTGTGCGCATGGTTGTGCCAGGTTGCAATTCCAATGTATACTGTTAATATAAGGCAAAGTATAAATATATTTGCATCAGATTGAAGGCTATGCAATGTTGACTGCTGACTATTCAGAGATTGCTGACTGTATGCAATATCAAAATGTATGATTGCCCTAATTCAATTTTATTTACATTTAAAAAACAAAAATATAGATGCCAGATATTTAGCCTTACATGTTTGATTAGAAATGGAGGATTGAATCCATAGGTCATGTGTGCATGGTTAACTCATTATAAACAAACTGGACCAGCATGCGCATGCTTACAAAATGACACATTTGTTTTTCTTTTGATTTGCTGATCCACCTCTGAACGGCAAATAAAAATAAAAAAAGTTCACAAAAGGGATTTCTTTTGGAACAGAGGCGTGGGTACGTGCAAGCAAAACAGAGGGTTAAGCGGGTGGGGGTAACAACATGTGCAGAGGGGTGAGGAAGCAACACAGGGGGCTGTAGCAGCACAGGAATACAGAAGCAACACATAGGTCACGGGTGGAGGGAGGCAACACAAAGGGTGCAGGGGGAGCAAACAGGTGAAAGGGAGTGAAGCATGGAGTGTGGGGGAGAAATGCAAATGGGTGAGAGAGAGTACAGTGCATTTGGAGCTGGGAGGGGTAGAAGTACCCAGGTAAACAAGCATTGGCATAGCCAATAGGTCTCGCTTTTGGGACCTTATAAGTATTTAGTTTTGCAGCACAATATCCTTGGTGCAACAACATCAGCTGTTGCATGGCTAAACCTTGTACCTTATAAGTGTTTAGCCATGCAACAGTTGATGTTGTTGCACCAAGGATATTGTGCTGAAGTTATCCAGCACAATATCCTTGGTGCAACAACATCAAGTGTTACATGGCTAAACACTTATAAGGTCCCAAAGGCGAGACCTATTGGCTATGCCAATGCTTGTTTGCTCTGTTCTTCTGTCTCAGGGGAAGCTGGCGGGGGGCACCTAGCTCTGTCTCAGGGGCACCTCGCTTCCTCTGCTGGGGGTATGAGGGTGCTGAGTTTCCTTGGTGCTCCCTCCCACTATTAGCAGCCAAAGCCGGAGAGAGGGAGGAGACACGAGAGGCTTGCGGGATGGAGAGAGGAGAGCAAAGAGGTAAAAGGGAGATGAAAACTGAGGAGGGAAGAGTGACTGGAGAGAGCGGAGGGGGGAGAGTGACTGAGTGAGCGGAGGAGGGAAGAGTGACTGAGAGCGGAGGGGGGAGAGTGACTAAGTGAGCGGAGGAGGGAAGAGTGACTGGAGAGAGCGGCGGAGGGAAGAGATGACTGCGAAAGTGAAGGACGGAGGAGTAAAGACAAGCGACTTCAGAAAGAAGGAGGCGTACAAAGTTAGGTGTGATAGAGGGGGGGTAGGAGCTGCAGAGTGGAAGGAAAACAAGGTGCTGTTTAAGCAGAGAATGCAGCAAGAAAGGAAAGAGTTAAAAAGAGAGGATGTCTATAGAGACGCTACAAGAATGCGGAAGTGGAAGAAACGACGCTGGAAGGAACAAGGACTGACGCAACAATTAAAGAGAGGATGGAGGGAGTTGTAAGAAAAGTAGAGAGAGCAGGACAGGTGAAGCACACAGAAAACAAGCGAATGGGCGAGGAAGGAGGGAGTAAAGGCAGGATATGGGAGTTATAGTACAGTAAACCCAGGGGAAGGTGAACTATCAGAGGATGGAATAAAGAGAAGGAAGGAATAAAGATAGAGGAGGAAAATGAAGACGGTACCGGAGCAAAAAAGTGTAGGGGAGGACGGAGAAGAGGGAATAAAGCAAGGAAGAAAACTGAAAAATGGAAGATAGGGAAGAATAAATTAAATAGGGAAATGAAATAGGAACAGATGGTGTCAAAGAGGAGAAGAGAAGAGGAAGGTGGCAAGTGCAAGGAAGAAATAAGGAAACAAGTAACCTGAGACGAGAATGCAGCCTGCAACGGGAGTTCTGTGCGCGCGCGAAAGTGAAACTGATCGCGGTCCAGATGGCGCCTCGGACGGTGAGAGGCTGACGAAAAGGGAGGGGGAGTGTGAGCAGAGGAGCCTGATTACAGCAACCCAGATGGCAGCTGTGCACGTGCACGCTCGCGTGAACGCAAGCTTGAGGCCAGCAAAATCCTCTGCCAGCGAGACCTAAAAAGCCACTCACTAAATTTCTCGCAGAGCAGCGCATGCGCTGGCTCAGTGAGACCTAAAAAGCAATGTGGGCAGGGGCGCATACAAGGGCAAGTGCATCACAGAGGGGAATGGGGGCGAAGCAGCGGGGTGAGAGCGAGCAACGCAGAGAGGGGAAGAGACGCACACTAGGTAAACTGCTGGAAAACGCATATATTCACATAGAGTGCATAAACAACAACAAAAAAGGTAGTGCCTGAAAAAGCGAGCAATGTAAGGGCACTGTAATGCTTCCATGCTCCAGGGGAGGGACAAACTGGAGAAGAGGAAGGGAAGCTGACACATGCTAAGAAATAAAAAGCAAACAAATGAGAGTGACAATGAAGCCAACCAATAGTTAAGCAATGGTCGGACTCTAAGCCCACTCTAAGTTAAAAATACCTCTTGTAACAGAGAGTTCATGTTCTGTCTTGTAGCTGAAAACTAACAATAAAGACAATAAAGCATCACATTTTACAGTAGCTGGCAGCTGTGTTTTAGGACTCATTTGAAGAGATTTTAACTGTGTAGAAAATAGCCTTTTCTTACTCTTGAGACTTCATTGCTGAAATAAGTTAATGCATTTGAGCTACTTAACATAAATAGGCAGTATTTGGCAACCTGAGTTATATGACTCCAGGGCTTCACCTCGGGCTTTGTTTTCCCTCTCTGTCAGTTTCCTTAAGAAACGTTATTTTTGCCAGTTTATTGCATCAGGAGATCTGCTGTTCAGATGTGTGTTTTTGCCCTGAGCCATCTTACTCAAATGTTCTTTAGAAAGTACACTATTTCAGGAGCGTGGTCATGGCACACATTAGACACATTTCCAGGGACATTCTGGAGCCCTATCAATAACAAAGGCAGGGGTCTTGTGACTATGAATCCACATGGCACTGTTGCCCCAAGTATACAATCTAGAAAGGGCCAATCTTTTGGCAACATTACCTTTAGAGTGGCTCTGGTTATCATGCCAACTCAAAGAGAAGTGAAAAGACGGTTGCCAAACTTGGCACCTCATCGTGGTTGTCAAAAGAGATGATCTGTGAGATGAAGTGTGCAACTAAATAAATAGTCACATTTGCTTGAATGCTCTAAGGGATTCCTGGACTTACTCAGTGTTGTGAAATAGTTTCCTTCATTTTAGAAGGAATTGGGCACTCTTTGGAGACCATTGAATATGTGGGCATATCGGTACCACTGATACCTTGTACTGTGTGAGCTGGGTCACACAGTTGATTTATATTTTAATGGGTGATGCTGGAGATGCAATTCAGGGAAGGCATATTTAAATGTAAGTTGGTTATATGTAATAATCATCTTAATTTAAATTATGAAAAAATACATCTTCTATGGGCATATTGAACTTGTGTGAGCTTCATCACATTTATTTTTGGGAAGGACACTCAACAAATGTGGATTGATAAACATTTATTGAGGAGCTGAGAAATATACATGCAACCCTTGGCAGGTTCAGCCTTCCTCTGAGTACTACCAGTTCTGCAATCCATTGACATCAAAGTGTAACCCCGGATAGTAACCATATCAATATGCTACATGTATGTCTCCTATTGAACTTATGTGGCAACTGAGGAATAGATGCAAAAATGGTGCATCTTACTAAATCCACCATTAGCTCTTGTTTTGTAAAAGTGGTTGTGGTTCTGTGGAGGTGCAGCCAGTGAATCCCATGATAAGGGTGTTGTGTTTTCATCTGTGTGTTGTTACCTCTACCTGCAGAGAGGCAACAGCCGGAATGAGGTTTAGTAGAGGAACTTGCTGAAGTCTCAATAGCTTTATGAGGCATTTTAGAAGTCTGGCCGCAAAGAAATAGAAGATGAAAGTGGGCAGCAAGGAAGATGCAGGGCCTACTGATGAAACAGTTGGATGCTATTTTGATAGAGGGGCCTATCCTTAATTTTACCACAAGAGCCTGATATAGCAGATCCATTGGTGTGATCTATTTGTCCCTACAATAATACGTATCAACGTTCCTGTTGAAAATCATTCTACAAAGCCAGGTGAAAGTGCAGAGAAGATTGACGTGGTATTACTGCCCATAAATTCAGAGAAAGCACACAATACATATTGAGACTAGGCGTGGCCCGTGCAGGTAAGAGCGGTGATGCGGGGGGCATGGTGGGGGGGCATTTGACATACGATGACGAGGGAAACTTAAATTAAAAAATAAAACCATGGTTTTCTTTTTTTAAATTTAAGTTTCACTCGTTGTCATATGTTGAATCCCCAACCTGTGCTCCTGCCCCACCGCTCTTACCTGCACAGGGTGCACCTGATTGAGTCCTTGGGAAAAGCAAAGTGCTTGGTGAATCGTGGGTCACATGTAATGCCAGGAATTCACCAGAGACTTACAAATTGAGGTTATTTTAGTATATTATAAGTATCCCACTACCAGATACTCTGGGATGCGTCTATCTTATCCACCTCTATACAGGCTTTGTAGAGCACAAATAAGTGTGCCTTTATTTGCCCTTCAAGTCTAAGCACAGACTGAAAACAGTTGCTTTCTTCCTAGAGCCCTTCTAAGCTATGCACAGGGTGATGCACCCCAGGAATTCCATAGCAGGAGCAGATGCATCTTGTCTATTTGTGTATTAACCTAAGATATCAGCAATCTATATAGTTCGCTTTTCTATTGTTTATCCCTTTTAGACCAGTGCTTCATTTGTAAAAGAAAAAGTGCAGGTGCTGAAACTTTGTTCAGAATCCTACAGCCAGTGCAATTAAACATCAGTGCGTCAAATACCAATGCTGGTAGTTTAAATCCACCACATTCCTCTTTAATCCTCTACCAGATACTCCCTATGCCTTTATCTCACTCTGGCATGTTCCTACTTTCTCTGTTTGTGATGTTTTTTTCCAGCTTTCTCTCTATCTGTCTTTCTGATTTGTTTGTTTTTCCCTCTCTTGCTCTCTGTAAATATCTGATGCAGAAAAATAAATGCCTGTCCCCAAAAATAAGTACTGATGGCCCCCAACAGCAATCACCTGCTCATATTAAGCCCTGCTTTAGATGAATGTCTTGAAAAAGAGTCTAAAGGGACATGGTTTGCTGTTTCATTTTGATGCCTGGTACTACAGTAGTACTCAGCTGAAAACCAATCTGTCACTGTTTTGGATAATTATGTTCTATATTAAAATACTGGCATATGCTTATACATTGTCATAAGACACCTATCAATTGTGGTATGCAGTTCTGTCCTCAAGTGGAACTTGTGCTAAGTTTGGAGAGATTGTTTACACTCCTTTCCAAAAATACTTGCTTTGCCTTCTGGCAGTTGTGATGGTGCACCACCAACCTTTAATGCTGTACCAGTCGTGGCTATTTATACTGCACCACACATGGAACGTTTTAAGGCGCGGCAGCCTGGGCACTCCTATTTTAACTAGCATAAGCTTAACTAGAAATTTCAGAAAACATTTCTAAGGCACTGATTTCTATACATTTTGAGTCTCTGTGTTGTGTACACACGAGTGCTAAGGAAATTGAAATGTTTTCTAGTCTTGTGTCTCCTGCAGGTGTAGGCCTTGCTAGAGGTCATTATCACTCTTCTGCTTAGAGAGCACTCTTCTTGTTTACAGGCTGTTAAGAAATGCAAATTTATTTGGAGACCTGAACGATAATGATAACTGTTGCTGTTGTTCACAGCCAAACTGGGTGCTCTATAGCCATTATCCCAATTACTGTTGTTCTGGCTGGATGTCAAAAAATTGAATGCAGATATATTTAGGACACAATATTTATGTCAGGTGATATTCTAACAATAATATTCTAGTACCACACTGTAGAATTGGGGGCCTCATTTCCAAGGATTTGGCGCAGGGCAGTGTCACAATGAAACTTGCTGTGCTGACCTGCGTCAAAAGAACAGGGCAGGAATGCGCTGTAACTATAAGGTACGGCGCATTCCTGTCCTTTTCCCCTGCTTTGGCGCACAATGGGCTGCCATGCGCCAACGCAGGCACCCGTGTGCCATGGTGCAAGGGTGTCTGCGTTGTAGGAGTGAATGTTTTTGTGCAGGAAGGGATACCTTCCTGCACAAAAACAATCATGAGAAGTGTTTTCCTCTTTCTATGTGTGCTGCAAAATGAGAAAAAGAAAAAGGAAAAAACGAGGAAAAATAAGGATATTTCTCATCGTTGTGACTCTCTAACGCCACCCCTGGGGTGGCATTAGAATCTGATGCATACTCAGGTTTACGATTCCTCGTAAATCTGGGAATGCTTCAGATTCCATGGATTTTGCATGGGAACACCCACAGCAATGCCCATGGAACGCCCTTTCACGCAGTGTTCTGCGTGAAAGGGGCACATATTTACAAGGCCATGAAAAGCTACGCAAAGTCGATTTGCATGGCCTTGTAAATATTCTGCGCCACCAGAGTGTAAAAAACAATTACGATCTGGTGGCACAAAAGTGCAGCTAGAGGCCTCGTAAATGAGGGCCTGGGTCTCTAGTTGGCAGAGGTATGCACCCTGTCCAAGTAGGGATCAGAATCCTAGTCAGGATAAGTCATATACGCACCCTAAATTAACCTGTGCTCCCCCTCTGGTAGCTTGGCACTCAGCAGTCAGGCTTAACTTAAGAGGCAATGTGTAATGTATTTCTTAAATTACAGTAACACAGTGAAAACACCAGGAAAGGACTCCACACCAGTATAGGAAAAGAGAGAATATTTATCTGAGTAAAACAAGACCAGAATGACAAAAATCCAATCAGTAGAACTCGAGATATGAATTTTTAAAGATTAAATCCAAAAACAGTGCTTAGAAGTCAGTAGCGCTAAAGGTCGTGTAAGACCGGGGTAAATCCAACCACAATGGAGGGCAGGCCTGCTACTGGACCCATGTAGGGCCTGCTGAAAAAGTACCTCATGCGGAGCAAGCGTTGGAGTCAAGGACTCCCTGCATCAGTTCCGATTCACACTGTTGGGTCAATGTGTCGAAGTCGAGCCTCGCAGCAGCGTCTTCGAAGCTGTGCTGCGTCGTCAAAACTCCTGGTCGCGACCCATGTCATCATTGAATTGGCAGTGCGTTGGCATCGTAGGGCACTGCATCGGTTGTGATCAGCAAGAAGGTGTCACTGCGTCGCTTTTTGCAGAAAACAGCTGCAGAACCCACTCCTGATGCCAAGGACTGGAGGGGCACCTCAGGCAAGGTTAGGACTCACAGATGGCAGAGTCCAGCAGCACTAGCAGAGTTGCAAGAAGTCTTTTGTGACCCTGAGACTTCAGAGAACAGAAGGCAAGCCCTTGGAGATACTTGTTATCAAGGATGTAGCGATCAAGTCCAGACCCTCTCACTCCCAGGCTAGGAGCAGCAGGAAGCAGGCCAACACAGCAGAGCAGATAGCAAAGTCATCATGTGTATGTGTAAGAGTGTGTGTCTCTAAGTGTGAGTGAAAAGGAAATGAGTGGCAGTCAGTGGCATGTAGTGAGTGCGAATGAGTGAGATTGAATGTCAGTAAGTGAATATGAGTGAGTCACAGCGATTGAGAATCACTGAGTAAAATTAAGGGTGACTGAGTAAAATTAAGGGTGACTGCAAGTGAGTGAGATTGGGTCAAAGAGAATAAATTAGTGTGAGGGAGCATTAGATAATGTATGAGAGAATGAGTGAGAGTGAGTAACAGTAACTGAGTGTAACTGTGAGTGAGAATTTAAGTCAGGGTGAGTGAGAATAAGTGAGAATGAGTGAAAGTTAAAGTGAAGATCAATCGGTGAGTGAGAGTAAGAGTGAATGTAAGTGAATGAGTGTGAATTAATGAGTGAGAATCCAAGTCAGGGAGTGAGAATAAGAGTACAAGCGAGTGTGAGTGAGAAAGTATGAGTGGGTCAGGGTTAGAATTAATGAGAGTGAGTGTAAATGATTGAGAACAAATGATTCAGAGTTAGAATGAGTGCCTGAGAGTGAGTGAAGGGAGAACAACCATGGCATAGAAGAGCGGCCAACCATGACAAATTGTTGGCCCTGATATAATAGAGGTATATTTTGCAATAAGGGCACCCTTGGAGTATAAATGATTTTAAATGCAAAATTTTGTAACTGGAATTTTATATGTAATTCTTGGCATAAGGGTGCACCCAGGGCATATTGAGTAACAAAATTTTGGCACTGGCACAATGCAGGTACATTTTGAAAGACAGGGGCCCTGTAGCACATTTTGGTAATGCTGATGAGGTCAATCAACTCCTGGGGAGTATCAGGCTTCATTGGCTTTTCACACCATGACAGGTCTTGAATATTTAAAAAGTGCTTTTTCAGAGTCATTGGCATTTTAACAAATGTATGTGAAAATAGTACATTGAAATGTGCTACTGATCATTTTTTTTTTTCATTTTCTCACTTGCTTCAACCACTCGCTACAATTTAGAGCAAGTAATGCATTATGTCCCTCCCACCAAAGATCACATTAGCACCCTAATATAGGTAGCATCTAAAATAGACATTTTTGTTTTGTTGTTACAGTACTCATGCAGTTATTATGAAACTTCAGAAATGTCAATTGTTGTGATGTCATCAGGGATTAAGGTCATATGATATGACTTCCTGTGATGTCACTAAGGTATAAAGGTGAATGATGTCACTTCCGCTACCCCTGGCAGTTTGGTGAATTGACATCTATGCTCCTATATACCTGCAAATTACTGTGCCACCTTTATCATGTCTAAAACCTTAAATATCTAAATTCGACCCAAAACCCTGCTCACACCCACCAACCTGCTTCTTTGCAACTTCTCCCTTACTTTGTGCCCCACCTTCTCAATGACTACCACCCCTCCTCGACATAGGAGCTTACACAGATCATTTTGCCAGCAAACACATCATATACCTTCTACATCCCACCTGCACATCAGTTGGTTAAGGCACTTGCCCTTCTCATATTTGCGCACTTGGTCTCCAACTCTTCAAACATTTTGTTTGCCGTGGTTATGAACCTGATCCAAAGTCACCATGATCATTCCTACCATCAAAAATCCCTGTGTGAGAAGGGTAACCCCTCTAACGGCTGCAGTGTCTCCCTTCTCCATCACTACTCTAGGATAATCAGAGCTTAGTCTTTAATTGCATGGCAGTAGTTTCCTTAAGGGCACCTTTTGTGTAAACAGCTCCTTTCTATGGAGACACTTTTACGTATACAGTTCATGTCGCCTGTTAATCATTTACAACTATTGTCTCTCTTCAAAATATTTCTTTTGATCTTCTTCTGTATTCTTATTTTTCGCGGTAACTTTTGCACAAATTTTCAATTAGAATTAGGATGACTTTTAAGTAAATAGTAATTTCAACAACTAAACCAATAATGTGGGACCTCGAACTGGGGTCGGAAAACGCAGATATAAGAGCCCTTCTGAAAATATTTGAAACAATACACTTTTGCATATGTTGCGAAGTACATTTTGACTATTAGAGACATGTGGTGCCTTTAAATCAGTTTGGGGAGATGGTTATGGGTGTTTGGAAGCTCCAGTTCTCAGACTGCATGTCATTCGAATACATAATGTAAAATATATGCTAAGGAATTTACTCATATGTAGGTTTCTGTTCATTCTTGTAAAATGACCACCAAGATTGTCTTCCTAAATTCTGTAGAAATCATTTGAAGAGTAAAACTGAACATTATTTTGCACAAGTTGCTACTTCTGTACACTGTCATTTAGTTAATGACTTCCCCACGAGGGCTTCCCAAGGTCAGACATATGGCTTCAATTCAAGTGTCCTGCAGGTGGCAATAATTCTTTGAGTTCAGATGCAGAGCAGAGACGCCTTAATGACAAAATTAGTATTTGTTTTGGATAAATAAACAGTGAGGTTATGGTTGAGTGGAGTTAAATGAGGTATTACAGAAAAGGCCCCTGGCTCCAATTAACATTGAGCAGTTTTGTAATGACTGACTTTGCCTGGCATCGGCTTCACCAGCACATTCTTTTATTCCAGAGCCCATAAATTTGCATTCTGTTGTGGGCAACTTTAATTTGTTTTTGTAGATACTAAAAAACCGTGCTTATATTTTTCTTTAGAATTGCAAACGACAACGTTCCTGGAAGTGGTCAATTGTAAAAAATGACGTTTTTTCCCAGGGAATTTATGCATTTATTGCCAAGATCACTTATGTTCAAAACCTTTTTGTAAATACGTTTGTTTTAGTTTTTTTGCTTTTTATTTTGACACATTTGATATTATGTTACGTGATTTTGAAATGGCCTCTTAGCAATGAAGCGATACTTGAGCCCTCATAAGGAGGGGGCCGGATAATTCCAGTGTGTGTGAAAGCTAGTGTATCTGCACATATCTGAATTATGAGCTTGTTGGCCAACACTGCGCGCCCGCAGTTTACCTTGATACATTTTAGCAGGTCAAACCTCCCAAATGCACAGGTGGAAAAATGTCTAGCAATTTTTGGGACTTGCAGATTTTGGTGCCAAAAGCAACAAAATCTCCATTTTATTCCCTATTATTGGGGACAGACCGTAAATTTAGTATTATTTATTATTTATTGCACCCAATAAACTCCAACCTAACAGAGAATTTATCGGATCAGATACATTTCGGCCCAAACACTGGGCCACTCATGATGAAGACCTTGGTGGTGAATTTTCCCCATAGGTGGAGCTTCATGGTATTTTTTGTCCTTTTGTACATTGGATGTGAGTGTCTCTTGCTGGTTCAATGAGTTACACCCATGAAGGTCGCTGACTTGGGACTCATGGTAGGTGATCAGTGGGTAGCTGCAAGAACTGAGAGTGATTTTCAACAGGCTAATTGCCTCCATAAAGCTCTATGTAGAATCTGGACACTTAAATACTTCCTAAGCTACAAAGAAGTAATGGCAGCTGTCTGCATCTCCGAAGAACTCAAATTGAGCTGTAACCAGGGCCACTGGAATTATGCAATTGTCCAGCCACTGTGATTTTCGCATAGTTATAGATTTGCCGCATTTGCCACATAATCCATCATCTGCCGCATAATCTGCAGAGTGTAACAAAACAAAATGTTGTTTATAACTCAAATGGTTCAACTGTTGCTAAAAATGTAGTGATATGTTGCTGCACAGTGGAAGACCCTTTGCAAAGGTGGACTGGTAACCTTTCTGTTGCTTATTGCTATATTTGGGTATTAAACCGTTACCAGTGAGGTGCAACCAATGCCCAGAGAGTGTTACCAAGTTTAACAAGCATTGGCATAGCCAATAGGTCTCGCCTTTGGGTCCTTATAAGTGTTTAGTTATCCAGCACAATATCCTTGGTGCAACAACATCAAGTGTTGCATGGCTAAACACTTATAAGGTCCCAAAGGCGAGACCTATTGGCTATGCCAATGCTTTTTTTAAGTGAGTGGCTCGTGCAGGTATGCCACTGTGAGGTAGAGATGCTGCGAGTGCTTTTACAGGAGCCCCTGTGACATTGCGCCTCTTCAAAATGTATCTTGGGTCTGGTGTAATACTTCTAGCCCCTATTCCCATCTTCTCGCACCCAATGCATCCTTAAATGTCCCATGTACAGCCGGGGCTGACACTGCTATTACCCCTGCCCTCCAGTGACACTTTACCTGTTACGGGTGGTGGTGGTGGTGGACGTGGTGGTGGTGGTGGACGTGGTGGTGGTGGTGGTGGACGTGGTGGTGGTGATGGTGGATGTGGTGGTGGATGTGGTGGTGGTGGACATGGTGGTGGTGGTGGACGTGGTGGACGTGGGGGTGGTGGATGTGGTGGTGGTGGACGTGGTGGTGGTGAACGTGGTGGAAGTGGTGGTGGTGGTGGACATGGTGGTGGTGGTGAACGTGGTGGTGGAGGTGGTGGACGTGTTGGTGGTGGAAGTGGTGGTGGACGTGGTGTGGTGGTGGACATAGTGGTGGTGGATGTGGTGGTGGTGGACGTGGTGATGGATGTGGTGGTGGTGGTGGACGTGCTGGTGGACGTGGTGGTGGTGGTGGATGTGGACATGGTAGTGGTGGTGGACATGGTGGTGGTGGACGTGGTGGTGGTGGACGTGGTGGTGGTGGACGTGTTGGTGGTGGACGTGGTTGTGGTGGACGTGGTGGTGGTGGACATGGTTGTGGACGTGGTGGTGGTGGACGTGGTGGTGGACGTGGTGATGGTGGACATGGTGATGGTGGTGGACGTGGTGGTGGTGGATGTTGTGGTGGTGGTGGACGTGGTTGTGGTGGTGGACGTGGTGGTGGACGTGGTGGTGGTGGTGGACGTGGACATGGTAGTGGTGGTGGACATGGTGGTGGTGGACGTGGTGGTGGTGGACGTGGTTGTGGTGGACATGGTGGTGGTGGACATGGTTGTGGACGTGGTGGTGTTGGATGTGGTGGTGGACGTGGTGGTATTGGTGGTGGTGGACGTGGTGGTGGTGGACGTGGTGATGGTGGACATGGTGATGGTGGTGGTGGTGGACGTGGTGGTGGATGTGGTGGTGGATGTGGTGGTGGTGGACGTGGTGGTGGTGGACATGGTGGTGTTGGACATGGTGGTGTTGGACATGGTGGTGTTGGACGTGGTGGTGGTAGACGTGGTGGTGGACGTGGTGGTGGTGGTGGTGGAAGTGGTGGTGCACGTGGTAGTGGTGGTGGACGTGGTAGTGGACGTGCTGGTGGATGTGTTGGTGGTAGACGTGGTGGTGGTGGACGTGTTGGTGGACGTGGTGGTGGTGGACGCGTTGGTGGGCGTGGTGGTGGTGGTGGATGTGGTGGTGGTGGATGTGGTGGTGGATGTGGTGGTGGTGGACGTGGTGGTGGTGGACGTGGTGGTGGTGGTGGACGTGGTGGAGGTGGTGGGCGTGGTGGTGGTGGGCGTGGTGGTGGTGGACGTGGTGGTGTTGGACGTGGTAGTGTTGGATGTGGTGGTGGTGGAGGTATTGGTGGTGGACATGGTGGTGGACTTAGTGGTGGTGGACGTGGTGATGGTGGATGTGGTGATGGTGGATGTGGTGGTGGTGGACGTGGTGGTGGTGGTGGTGGACGTGGTGGTGGTGGTGGACATGGTGGTAGACGTGGTAGTGGTGGTGGACGTGGTGCTGGTGGATGTGGTGGACGTGGTGGTGGTGGACGTGGTGGTGGTGGACGTGGTGGTGGTGGACGTGGTGGTGATGGATGTGGTGGTGGATGTGGTGGTGGTGGACGTGGTGGTGGTGGACGTGGTGGTGGTGGTGGACGTGGTGGTGGTGGACATGGTGGTGGTGGACGTGGTGGTGGTGGACGACGTGGTGGTGGTGGATGTGGTGGTGGTGGTGTTGGACGTGGTGGTGGTGGACATGGTGGTGGACGTGGTGGTGGACGTGGTGGTGGACGTGGTGGTGGTGGACATGGTGGTGGTGGACATGGTGGTGGACATGGTGGTGGTGGTGGTGGACGTGGTGGTAGACGTGGTGGTGGCGGACGTGGTGATGGTGGACGTGGTGGTGGTGGACGTGGTGGTGGACGTGGTGGTGGACGTGGTGGTGGTGGTGGACATGGTGGTGGTGGACGTGGTTGTGGTGGTGGACGTGGTGGTGGTGGACGTGGTGGTGCAGGTGGTAGTGGTGGTAGACGAGGTGGTGGACGTGGTGGTGGTGGACGTGGACATGGTGGTGGTGGACGTGGTGGATGTGGTGGTGGTGGTGGTGAAAGTGGTGGTGGTGGTGGTGGAAGTGGTGGTGATGGTGGACATGGTGGTGGTGGTGGACGTGGTGGTGGTGGTGAATGTGGTGGTGGATGTGGTGGTGGTGGTGGTGGTGGACGTATTGGTGGTGGAGGTGGTGGACGTGTTGGTGGTGGACATGGTGGTGGTGGACATGGTGGTGGATGTGGTGGTGGTGGTGGACGTGCTGGTGGACGTGGTGGTGGATGTGGTGGTGGTGGACGTGGTGGTGGACGTGGTGGTGGTGGTGGATGTGGTGGTGGACGTGGTGGTGGACATGGTAGTGGTGGTGGACGTGGTGGTGGTGGACGTGGTGGTGGACGTGGTTGTGGACGTGGTGGTATTGGATGTGGTGGTGGACGTGGTGGTGGTGGACGTGGTGGTGGTGGACATTGTGGTGGTGGTGGACGTGGTGGTGGTGGACTTGGTGGTGGACGTGGTGGTGGTGGACGTGGTGGTGATGGACGACGTGGTGGTGGACGTGGTGGTGGTGGATGTGGTGTTGGATGTGGTGGTAGTGGACGTGGTGGTGGTGGACGTGGTGGTGGTGGTCATGGTGGTGGACGTGGTGGTGGTGGTCATGGTGGTGGACGTGGTGGTGGTGGTGGTGGATGTGGTGGTAGACGTGGGGGTGGTGGACGTGGTTGTGGTGGTGGACGTGGTTGTGGTGGTGGACGTGGTGGTGGTGGAAGTGGTGGTGGACGTGGTGGTGGTGGACGTGGTGGTGGTGGACGTGGTGGTGGTGGACGTGGTGGTGGTGGTGGTGGTGGATGTGGTGGTGGACGTGGTGGTGCACATGATAGTGGTGGTGGACGTGGTAGTGGTGGTGGAGGTGGTGGTGGACATGGTGGACGTGGTGGTGGTGGTGGATGTGGTGATGGTGGATGTGGTGGTGGTGGACGTGGTGGTGGTGGACGTGGTGGATGTGGTGGTGGTGGTGGACGTGGTGGTATTGGTGGTGGACGTGGTGGTGGTGGACGTGGTGGTGGTGGAGGTATTGGTGGTGGACGTGGTGGTGGACTTGGTGGACGTGGTGGTGGTGGACGTGGTGATGGTGGATGTGGTGGTGGTGGACATGGTGGTGGTAGACGTGGTGGTGGTGGTGGACGTGGTAGTGGTGGTGGACTTGGTGCTGGTGGATGTGGTGGACGTGGTGGTGGTGGACGTGGTAGTGTTGGATGTGGTGGTGGAGGTATTGGTGGTGGACGTGGTGGTGGACTTGGTGGTGGTGGACGTGGTGATGGTGGACGTGGTGATGCTGGATGTGGTGGTGGTGGACATGGTGGTGGTGGACGTGGTGGTGGTGTTGGCGGCGGACGTGGTGGTGGATGTGGTGGCGCAATTTGGGGAAGATTAACAGAGTGATCTGCGAGGAGCGCCGCACTATTGGTAAAGACTGCTTGGAGTGCGGGTGCAAAGATCACTCTGCAGGTGTGCGGCGCATTAAGAAACAGGACGTGAGCAAAAGGGTTTTTGTAAAGGAATGTGTGTCAGGGCTGTAATGAAAATAAGGGAAGGGGTTAGAGGAAAGTCCAGAAACGCAGAAGAGAAAAACGACAGACCGATGTGTGTAGTGCATGCGGAAGGTGTCATGTTTGGAATTAGGGCAGATTTAGGCTAACCCTAAACCATGACCCATGGAGAATTGGAAGGTCAGTGATTTGGAAATGGGGGGGGGATTTAAATTAACAGTAACGTCAGCAGCAGACTGGATTACGGAAACGCCCTCTACGCCGGAGCCTTGGCGAAACTCCTCAAACGGCTCCAACGCATCCAGAACGCTTCAGCACATCTGATCCTTGACATCCCGTGCCGCAGCCACATCACACCCCGCCTGAAAGACCTGCACTGGCTCCCCGTCAACAAGAGGATAACCTTCAAGCTCCTCACCCACGCACACAAAGCACTCCACAACACCGGACCAGCGTACCTCAACTGCCGCCTCAACTTCTACACCTCCACCCGCCAGCTCAGCTCCGCCGACCATGCCCTCGCCACCGTCCCCCGCATCCGAAGAGCAACCACCGGCGGCAGATCCTTCTCCCACCTCGCCGCCAAGACATGGAACACCCTCCCCCTCCACCTACGGCAGACACAGGACCTACTGACCTTCAGGAGACTCCTCAGGACCTGGCTATTCGAACAGTAGCAGCTCCCCCCCCTCCCCTCAGCGCCTTGAAACCCTCACGGGTAAGTAGCGCGCTTTACAAATATAATGATTGATTGATTGAGTCCCGAGGAAGAGAGGAACAAAACAAATAAAATGTTACAGAGCGTCGGCACCATTTGCAGTGAAATGCAAAACAATGTGGCATACATTGAGATTAGTGTAAAAGACCACATGAAAGTGTCCGGAATTAACTTAAACACATGAAAGTCTTTGTAAGCTATTTTCATTGAATCCCCCCGAGAGGAAGAAACAAAGGCGTTGGGTCGCTCTTGTTGATTGCAGTAAAAAGGAAAAAGAAACAGCTCAAGGTGGCATATACACCTTCATCAATCAAAATGAACACAACACAAGGTGTTGAAAGTCACCATCACTGAGCCCCGAAAGAGGAGCTTTAGGTACAACAAACACAACGTCGCAGAGTATGTTATCGTTCAGCAGTGAAAACAACAAACAAAACGTGATATACACCGCAACTCACTCAAATTAACACATGAAAGTGCATACAAGTAGTATCATTGAACTCCCGTGAAAGGAAAGAAAAAACTTAAGAAACGGAGCGCCGCAGGAATAAAGTAACAAGCATTGGCCGCGCGGCCATGAAAGTAATGCGGCCGCGCGGCCGTGAAAGCGAAAGTGATGGCAGGGACGCGCTCTGTGGTGGGGGAGGGGCAGAGCGAGGCGCTTGGGAGAGCAAGGCTTAATGAGCCATGAAAGCCACATGGCGGCTGCGCGCGTGCACGCGCTCGTGAACGCAAGCTTGAGGCCAGGAAAAGATTGTGGTAGCACTTTGAAAAGCCACTAACTAAATGTCTCGCAGAGCAGCGCATGCGCTGGCTCAGCGAGACCTAAAAATGGCAAAAAAATGAAGTAACACTGTTACAAAATGTACCACACTATGCTGCATAATGTACTCAATCCGGCCGCATAATTTAGCCCTCTCCTGGTGCATAATTCCAGTGGTGCTAACTGTAACACAATCAATGTGAGTTACTGTGCCAATTCTACTGCTAAACCTCACATATGCTGTGACTCTGGTGGCTGAGGTTATAGCAGAGTCCATTTGAGAATGTTGATGTTGTATGTCCATGCACGCTATCTTAATTTCTGAACACCCATGAACTTCAGAGATTCTATGTGCATGTTAGCTATTGTGCGATTAAGAACCGAAGACCCGCTATATTAACAGCAAGGTCCCAAATAGTGGGTGCAAATTGTGCAACATTTCCTATGTACTACTCCAAAATCTCAAGTAAAAAAAGGCATCACAGAACAGCCTGCCTAATGAACATTAATTAAGCAGGTTGCTATTTACAACTCCGTGGGATTGGCCACTAACTCGGAAATGATGGCCTGCCACGAGTGGCAGACCACCATCCCTGTGTCTTCAGTGCCAAACAGGAATTTTTTTTTTGAAGAAGCTTGTGTTCATTAGTGGAACTTGTGCTGCTTTAAGAATGTTTTCCATCTAGGAAGACATCAGGGAGCAGGCAGTGGTTCACTAGACCTCTGTCTGCTCTGCCAGGGGCCACCCGGGCCGGCATGATTCAGAAGGGAGAAGCTGTCCAACATCCATTAAGAAGTCAGTAACATTTCAGTGGTTTGTGACCATTTTGTGAACATCTCATTTGGATTTGTAAGTAGAAAGGGACGCCCATTTCACCCCCTCCCTTCATTGCAAAACCTGATGTACAAGTCAGAAAGGCTTTTCCGAATATTAAAATGGACTTAGTAAACTCCAAAATGTAACTTTGTGGTCGTAAAACCTGTGAATTTGAGAATCACAGGATATACCACCACAAAATGCTTTATTATAACAGGCCACACAGTCTCTCATTGCAAATCCCCGCTATCAGGTCTTTTGAAAAACCTGAATAGTTTGTGATTCTGTTAAAATTGCCCTACCCTCAGACTGCTGTTTGACAGATCTGGGAATTATTAGCTTAGCACAGCCCTTGATACCCTGACTTCCAAGCTGCACTTACGCTCATATCCTTAAGGGGTGCAGCTATTTAATCCCACACAATTTACTGAGACACTAGATCCTGAGTTTGTTTAGCAGAATGGTAAGGTTTCATATTTTAGTATCGATTGGCACTACAGGGCAGATATACTAACATTTTGCGTGGGTTTGCACCACACAAGTGATTCCAACTGGCACAAAGCGTTGTTTAGGGATGCAGTTTCCAGAGCAAACCCTGGTTTGCATGGAAAGTATCCCATAAGTAACGCTTATAAAATTACTATTACATTTTAGTCAGGGAGTACTTGCACTTTAGCACTGGTCAGCAGTGGTAAAGTGCCCAGAGTCCTAACACCAGCAATCACAAAATGCAGCACACCGTCAAAAACAGGAGGTCAGAGGTGAAAAGACAGGGGAAACCACACCAAAAGATGCCAGGTCTAATAATCCCTTTGCAAATCATGTATTCATATATTCATGAATTCCCACTATTGTAGGGGAAATTTGCCTGGTCTGTATATATGCTGTGCATCTTTGTGCTCACTGCTTTGCAATTGCACTAGTTGTATTCTATTTGTGGAATATTCCTTGATGAGCACATATTCTACGCCAACTGGGCTTCTCTCCTCTAACTGAGAAATTTATTTGCTCTATTTTGCTTAATTGGGCACTGTTTGCTTATATCTGAATGATAATCATCTCTCTTTGAGTGGTTAATTTATAAAAAAAACTCTCGTCAGGAGGCAGCTTGCAGCAGCCCAGTTCTGCTGTTAGCGCCGCCTAAAACAGAGCCAACTACTAACCATGAAAGTGAGGCGAGGATGTGTCATAATGGCCAGAGCTGCTGATTTCGGAGCTGGGGAACCAGGTTTGAGTCTCGGGGTCGGCTCAACATCCTGTGATTCTGGGCAAATCACATAATCTCCCTGTAAATTAATGTGTCCTTAACGGGTGCTCATGAAAAGTGCAAGTGTTAATGATTAAGTGCCAGTACTGAGCACCGGAAAGCACCGGCTCAAATTAAGCACTGAACTCTAGCCAGCATTACATCTGGTCTAGAACCCCATAAGCTGCTATATGTAATAGAGCGATGCAGTTTCTTGACCAAGGTGATGTATGCACCCTTTGTAAAGTGGCGGCGTCACTTCACTCCTCCGATGTAGGGCACATGCGCCCAATCAATCAATCAATCAGGGAATTGTAAGCACGCTACTCACCCGTGAGGGTCTCAAGGCGCTGAGGGGGGGTGGGGGTCCGCAGATCTGTTTAGCCGAAGAGCCAGGTCTTGAGGGTCTTCCTGAAGGTGTTCAGGGAGGGGGCGCGTCTGATGTCTGCCGGTAGCTCGTTCCAGGTCTTGGCTGCAATGTGAGAGAAGGATCTTCCGCCTGCTCTGGCTCTGTGGATGCGCGGGGTTTCGGCCAGTGCGAGGTTGGAAGATCGGAGGTTTCTTTTGGGTACGGGAAGTTGATTCTGTCGTTGAGGTATTTGGGTCCGTTGTTGTGTAGGCATTTGTAGGCGTGAGTGAGGATTTTGAAAGTGACTCTTTTCTCCACCGGGAGCCAGTGGAGACTTCGTAGGTGTGGGCTGATGTGTTCGTGTCGGGGGATGCCGAGGACGAGTCTGGCGGCGGTATTCTGTATTGTTTGGAGTTTGCGGAGTAGGGACTTGTTGATGCCGGCATAGAGTGCGTTTCCATAGTCCAGTCTGTTGGTGATGAGTGCGTGGGTGACTGTCTTCCTTGACTCAGGGGGGATCCACTTGAAGGTCTTGCGGAGGATGTTGAAGCAGCTGGAGGTGACGGCGTTGACCTGTCGGTTCATGGTGAGTGATGAGTCGAGTACGATGCCGAGGTTCTTGGCGTGGTCTGAGGGGGTAGGTGGGCTTCCAAGGGCGGTCAGCCACCAGGTGCTGTCCCATGCAGAAGGGGTGGTACCGAGGACGAGGACTTCTGTCTTCTCGGCATTGAGCTTCAGGCAGCTGTTGGTCATCCAGACTGCGACGTCTTGCATTCCTTTCTGGAAGTTGAGTTTGGCAGTGGTGGGGTCTTTGGTGACGGAGAGGATGAGCTGGGTGTCGTCGACGTAGGATACGATGTTGAGGCCGTGTTGTCGGACGACAGCTGCGAGGGGGGCCATGTAGATGTTGAAGAGGGTGAGGCTCAGTGATGAACCCTGTGGGACTCTGCAGGTGATTTTCTTGGGGTCGGAGAGGAAGGGTGGGAGTCTGATCCTTTGGCTTCTTCCGGTGAGGAATGATCGGATCCAGTCCAGGGCTGTTCCTTGTATGCCTGCGTCGTGTAGTCTGGCGACTAGTGTGCGGTGGGAGACGGTGTTGAAGGGCGCTGATAGGTTGAGTAGGATGAGGGCTGCGGAGTGGCCTTGGTCCAGGAGGGTGCGGATGTCGTCTGTGGCGGCGAGTAGGGCTGTCTCTGTGCTGTGGTTGCTTCGGAATCCGGATTGGGACGGGTCGAGGACGGCGTTCTCTTCAATGAATCGTGTCAGTTTCCTGTTGACTGTTTTCTCTGCAACTTTGGCTGCGAAGGGGAGGAGCGAGATGGGCCGATAGTTCTTGAGGTTGGTGGGGTCAGCTGTGGGCTTCTTGAGCAGGGGTCTGACTTCTGCGCACTTCCAGTCGTCTGGGAAGGTGCCTGTTTTGAAGGTGGTGTTGATGGTGCATTGTAGTTCGGGTGCGATGGCGGCCGCAGCTCTGTGGTAGATGTGAGGGCGGCAAGGGTCGGTGGGGGCCCTCGAGTGGATGCATTTCATGGTCGAGGCGGTGTCTTCGGCCGTGATCGGTGTCCAGTTGGAGATGGTGGGCTGGCTGGTGTTTCTGGGGGGCGGGGGGCCGTCTGTGGCACCTGGTGGCTGGTCGATGAAGTTGTCATAGAGGTTTTGATCTTGAGGTGGAAATAGGTTCCAAGCTTGTCGCAGAGGTCTTGGGATGGTGTAATGTCTGTGGCTTCGCTGCGTGGGTTGGTGAATTCCTGAATGACACTGAAAAGTTCCTTGGAGTTGGTGGAGTTGGCCAGGATTTTGTGGTGGATGAAGTTCCTCTTGGTGGCTCTGATCTGGTTATGGTAGTCCGTCAAGGCGTCCTTGTAGGTGGTGTGGTTTTCGGTTGTCTTGGTGTTTCTCCAGTTCTTCTCCAGGCGTCTGCAGGTGTGTCTGGCTTCTTGGAGAGCGGTGGTGAACCAGGCGGCTTTCCTGGGGCGTTGTCTGTCAGGGTTGCGTAGCGGGGCGAGCTTGTCTGCGCAGTTGAAGATCCAGGTGTGGAGTTCTCTGGCTGCGTTGTTTGCGTCGTTTGCGTCGGGTGCCCAGGTGTGGTTGTCTCGGGTGAGGGTGGAGTTAAGTTGCTCGTCGGTAACCTTGCTCCAGTTCCTTCGAGGTGGGCGTGAGGCTGGTTTGGGTGCCTTGGGTTTGTTGATGGCGAAGTGTACGCAGTGGTGGTCGGTCCATGGTGGCTGCATTGTGTGGCTGAATTGGACGCTGTTTCCTGCCGCGAAGATGGGGTCGAGGGTGTGTCCTGCTCTGTGGGTCGGTGTGTTGACGAGTTGTTTAAGTCTGTTGCTGGCGAGGTTGTCACGAAGGATAGTGGAGTTGGGGTCGCTGGGGTTGTCGGGGTGGAAGTTCAGGTCTCCAATGAGTAGGTTGTTTGCTGAGGCAATGGCGTGGGGTGCGATGAAGTCGGTGATGGTGGTGGCGAAGGGTGTTCCGGGGCCGGGTGGTCTGTAGATGAGGGTTCCTCTGAGTGTGGCTTTGGGGGTGGTCTGGATCTGGAAGTGCAGGTGTTCGGCGGAGGGGAAGGTTTCGCTGGAGGTGGTGAGGCGGAGGGTGCTCTTGTGGGCGATGGCGAGGCCCCCTCCTGGGTGGTTGGGGCGGTCTTTCCTCTGGATCTTGTATCCGTGTGGGATGGTGGTGCTGATGTCGGGGGCGGAGGATGCGTTGGTCCAGGTCTCTGTGAAGAAGGCGATGTCGGGCGAGAGAGAGTCAAGTAGGTTCCAGATTTCCATGGCGTGTTTGTGTACGGAGCGTACATTGAGGAGGATGCATTTTAGGGTGTCCCCGGTGCTGGCGTCGGCGGTGTTGGAGGCCGGGGTGGCGGTGAGGGTCTGGCGGCAGTGAAGGCAGGAGAACTGGCCGTGGGTCGTGTTCGGCGAGGCCTGTTGGCATTCTCTAAGTCTTCCAGGGTTGAGTGCGAGGAGGGTGGTGGTGTCGTAGCGATGGGTAGTGGGAGGTCCAGAGTTCCTGGCGCTGGCCGCGGTCGGGTCGCGGACGGGCGCAGACAGGCTTGCCTTTGGCGCGCCGGCGGCGCGACCGCGCAGCGGCCACCATTAAGTAGGGGAGGGAGGAGAGGCTGGGAGGTGGGAGTGGGGGAATTCCAGAGGGGAATTCCTGGGGGGAGGGGCCGCAGGGGCAGCAGCGGCGAAAGGAACAGCCAGGCACGAGAAAATAAAAACAGTGGTGGAATTAGAGCAAGACACAGATGGGCACAATAACAGTGGCACAACAGGGAAAAATTAAGAAAAAAACGGCTGAGAAAGGTTATGGTGGTTGCAGGCAGTCTGGTCCCAGTTGGAGCGGGCAGCAGGCGCAGGAGCGGGCAGCAGCCTCGAACCTCCCAAAGAGGAGGTCGGGGTCTGGAGGCAAGAGAAGGCACAGCAGAGCTGCGGGGAGAGAGTGGACCTAGACCGAGGGTCGGAGGTCTTACTCCCATACACATTTATCAACATACTCCTTGTATGCTGCCTGTGGAAGCCCCTGAGATCTTAGGTGAGTTCATGGTGTACATGACGCTGGTAATTGACCCCAGATGTGAATGAGGGTGTTCTCTTATGTTACCTAACCCACAGCATAAGCCCGACCGAAGCCCCACACATCTGCTTCAGTTTGTGCTAAATATAATTTAAGTGCCAATTTCTAATGTTTTTCTAAGGTATAAATGTGAATAGAAAAGGAGGTCGCGAGCCGTCCAGTGCATCTACATATGGAGAGCGCAGAAGAGCCCCTACAATTTTTCTTTCCCATAAATTATTGTTCCTCATAAACGTAACTTTTTATTTCAAGTACCAGGGTGTTAATTTCGCAGCAGAACACAGCCGTAATTCATCGCGCTGATTTATTGCCTCGGTGTGCTGAGAAGGAACCCATGGATGTTAATTGAACTCATTACGTTTTTTGTACAAACTGTTATTTCTCTGCAGCCAAAGGCTCCTGGCTGGAGCAGTTTATTCTTCAACTTAAAATATTACAAAGTGTTTGGCATGTCGCTCAAATGAACTCTGTAGTTTTAAACCCTATTCTGCTTATGGAATTTAATATGTCAAAGTAATGGCCACTCCAGTTTCGCTACTGGACACTGTGTATGAAGTCAACATTTGTTATGGGCTATGAACAAAATTGTAAAGTCTGAGATTTGTAGCAATATACAAGCAAAAAAAAACATTGTATAACATTATTAATAGTATTTCAGTGCTGTACTGTGTATACATATTTCTAGCTCGCATAAAAGGCATGCTATCTGGACAAACCAGTGCTTAATTTAAGTCGGTGGTTTCCGGTGCTCGGCACCGGCACTTAATTGTCAACATCGGCACTTATGACAGCACCACATGGTGGCGCTGTTTGTATAATTTCAAGATGAGCAGAACAGCAATTGTTTATTAATTCAGTATATATTAAAAACAACTAATCCCTGCCGCCCGAGGTATTTTTATAGCTTTGGGGGCCTGGAATAGTCTGAATTGTTACAATTGTAGCAGTGTGTTGTTTAGTAGTTTTGTAGGTACTGTCACTGGCAACGCTGGCAGTGGCAATGGGTGGTGTAAGCTTTGGAGGCCTCCTAACGAGAGCCCTGGCACTTTCTTTTTTACAAATTAAGAACTGGTACCAATCTATTCATTAGCCGCATTTATATACCACAGAGCTAGTCACATGGGTAGGGGAGGACTTTACAAATACATTGATAACATTGAGAGTTTGAGGGTAATACAGAGGGGCCTGTTGGGTGGACTGGAGTCTTACAGATAAAGTGGATGAGCAGGTGCATCTTAAGGTTACTCCTAAATTTTAGTAGGGTCTCACTAAGTCTCAGATTCTAAGGCACATCATTTCAGATTCTTGGGGCGACACATGAGATGGCCTACTTCAGTTTCTTGGTCTTTTTTACTTTCAGGATTTCCAGAATTAGTTGTGATTTGTTTCTAATGATTCTCCCTCTTCAGGTGATCATGAGAGGGTGTGGTGAAACAGCCACAGCTGCCGACTTTGGAGCTGGGGCTCTATGTTCAAGTCTCGGCATTGTCTCAACATGCTGTAATTCTGGGCTAATCACTTAATCTCCCCTTGCCTAGGAGCATCTCCTAGAGACCCTCATGGGTGATTAGTTGTGCTATACAAGTTCGAGCATTTTTATGAGTTTGTCTTTCAAGGAGGTGAGTACTGGCAGTCCTAGGTGTAAAGCTATATGTGTGAGCCAGGCCAAATTTAAAAATAGATTCTCCTTCATATATTTAGTTGTTTTTTGAAGTTTACACAAGTTTAGCCTGTAGCTCCTTCAGGAATATTGTACTCCATGTTGGTGTAATACAGTATGAAGCAATGTTTCAGACAATTAGTGTGTCAATATTCGGATTTGGTGCCTCATGTTGTGGGGTTGCTAGGTGTCATATGCAGTTGTTTCAAATTGTTTGGCTGAATGGATACATTTGATTGCTCTGTCAGTGCATAGTCTCTCTTAATTTATATAATTTAAAATCTCTCTAATGTAGCCAAATGAATCCTCAGGGTGAACGTATGCTTCATAGATTTACAGTAACATAACATAACATTGAGGGGATGGCACAGTTGAGGCTTGGAGGTCTCCAACTGGTAACCCAATGAATACACCTGTATATTCTTCCATGTAAAGTAAATTGTTTAGTCCAGTAGAATTTGTTTTCTTAATGGTATCTGGCTTAAATTTATTGTTACATTTTTTGGGCAAAAAGTTTGCTAAGGTGCTATTTTATTTCAAAACAAGATACAACGCTCAAGGGTAAGAAATGAAGGACATATGCAATGCAACTTTAATCAAACTAAGTCATGTGACTAGTGCATCCTACTGCAGTTGCTGCCTTTCAGTCCTTCTCTAACACCAGTTTGTGGTTTATCGTACTTCACAGACCTGCCACCTTGAAGTATCCTTTCAACTCCACCGATCCCCTCATTTGCTACTTTCCTATTATCCCACTAAGGTAATACTATTAAGCTGCACTTCCCAAAATGTGCCTGCTCTCTTGACTCCCACTAGTCCTGATTTGTGCTTCTTCCCACAAACTTTCTACCTTTCTGTATGTGATCTGTGTTTCAGCAGCCTGATCAGTTTCATTGTTGCCCATTCTTGAGTTCTCTTCCATCCACCAGTACAGTTGCGATGTATCTCTACCAAGGTCCAACTGGATCTCCTTACTTGTGTGATGATCCAGCTGAGCCGATGCCGGCAACCTGTGCTCTGTGATGTTCTTTCTTCCCACAAACTCCTTTGTGCTTCTTGTCCCATTCTTCCTTCTTGTGGCAATGCATTTATACTGCAGCAGTCCCAGTGTAGGCCTGCCCTCCAGCACCCATATTATCCATAAATCCAGAAAATTCCAAGGATTCTGGAAACCTCAGACAGAATACACCGAAGACAACATTTAAAAACAACTGCAATTTCACAATATGAAGGTAAATATTTTTCAGCTCACTGCTTGTCAGTCAGGGCCCTTACCTGATCATTTGAGTGCAATTTGTGAAAATGTGGACATGCGTTTTGTGATACTTTAGCCCTTGTACCCGATTAAAAGTTGCCATTTTATACCAGTCAGCACACTTCAGAGATGAGCTGTGAATCTCTTTCCCTGTTATAAACTGACCATCTTCTCTATCAACCAGCATTGTACTGAATACCACTACTTTCCAGGAAGTTCCATGTCAGGCACACATCTGCCTCTGCCTCAGTATTACTTACTACTTACTTCCTGCTCATCAAATTTACTGTCATAGATTTAACTAGTTTACAGTTGGACGCTCCTTTAGTTCCTTTATGTTGGGAATTACTGTATTCCAAACACTTACTGTTGTGAAACCATATTTAATGGTTCTCTCCAGCAGGGCAAAGCTCATCTTGGTCTGCCTCTGCTTGGAATACTCTAGTCTTAAAGTCTACTATTACTGCACTCACTACAAGCAGCTTTCTGTTAGGTTGAAATAAATGTTAACAGATTGCGTACAATGGGCCTGTTTCATGTAAAGATGAGTCTTCTGAATCAAGAACTAATTCCAAAGTGATGAGGTACAGGAATAAAGAACAACACTGAGTTTTTGTGATTCCCCCAGTTTCAAAGCATAGAATATAAGCATTGAATATGATGCAGTCAGATATCATCTTGTAGAATTCTCATATACACTGACAATGATCTCTTATAGATGCGCATTGTGCTGTGAACTTTGACTGTGAACAAAAATTCACAATGCATTGCTAAGGCTATCTTAGTGTGTCTCATCATTTCATCTCATTGTGACCATTATCGTAGGTATTTAATTTTATGGCTGAGAATGACGATTCTCCAATTATTATGCAGAGAGAATCTTGATTTCATTAAAGACAAACGGAGGCTAACATTATGCAAATACTTTTATTTGCTGCCCAACATGCAGCCCTTTAAAGAATGTAACTACATCACAATAAATAGAACATTAGCAACATAACAAGGAGACAGTGCACGCTCCAATCTTCCTCTTGGGCTGCGATGACACAGCTGTATGACGTGACGATCCAGTTAATCCTTGGCATTGTTATCTGAGAAAAAATCAAAAGACACTGTATAGTGAAAGGTATAGAGACGGATTACAATCAAACTATTAGAGATAAGCATTACCGAACCCAAACCTCTCAGGGAGAGGAGGGTGGGATAATGTTAGCCTCCGTTTGTCTTTAATGAAATCAATATTCTCTCTGCATAATAATTGGAGAATCGTCATTTCATTACAAGACCGGAGGCTACCATTATGCATGTTTAAAGCCATGTAGAGCTACACTGCTAACATGCTCTTTTGGTCTCAAGTAAAACTTTGAGAAAGTACTTGCGTTAGACCAATCTGCAGCTTTAAGTATTTCGGGCAGGGATCCCCCAGCCCAAAATACTTTGCTAGCCATTGCACCCCTAGAGGAGTGAGCTCCAAACCTAGAGAGATCTACGCCAGCCTCATGCATAATCAAACGGACCCATCTGGCCAAGGTCGCTGAGGAAACAGGTCTAAAAGGACTAACATATGATAAGAGAAGTTGATCAATGCCAACAGGTCTAAATGTTGAAATCTTATTTTCATAACACTTCATGCAGTTCACAACACACAGTTTTTCGCACTCATGAAAAAAAGGGTAGATGATAGACTCTGACATTGTTTTGGTTCTCTTCCAAACATCGAAATGAACGCCTTCAGAGGAGTAAAACCTATTAGAAAGTTCCAGAGCTTTTATGTCAGAGACCCTTCTAAAGGAAATCAAACACAAAAGAGTCGCCAATTTCATGGAGATTCTTTTAAGGGAGAGTAAGTCATTAATAGGCCAAGAAAGGAAGAGATTAAAGATAAGGTTAACATCCCAAAGGGATTCGTAACGAGCCTTGGGAGGTCTCCTTAACCTACTACCTTTCATCACTCTTTTGATAAGGGGGTTGCTACCAATAGCAAGGTTATTAATCAGGGAATGACCCGAAGAGATTGCCGATCTGTAGCAGTTGATAGTTCTGAAAGAAAGACCTGAATCGAAGAGATGGGCAAGATAATTAGCTACCTGTTGTAGAGGGCACTGAACGGGATCCAAATCCCTTTCCAGGCACCAACAAGACCACTTTCTCCAAACACCCTTGTATCTTTTTCTGGTTCCTGGTGCCCATGAATCTTCCAGTAAGCTCTTAGCCTCTCCCGAAAGGTCTGAATATCTTCCTAAATCCCTGAAATCCTCCAAACAAGAAGGTTCATCCTCCCTTCTAGGACCAAAGGGTGTTCTTCTCCGTCCGGACCCTGGAGTAGGCCTAGGGATGATGGGATCAGTTGCGGGAAATCCGCCGCTAATTCCATTACCCCGGGAAACCAAACCTGGGATTTCCAAAAGGGAGTTATAAGAATGATGGAGCATGACTCTAGTCTCACTTTCCACAGAAATCTCTGAATCATTGAGAAGGGGGGAAAGGCGTAACCCTTGATCCCCTCCCAAGACTGGAGAAAGGCATCTACTCCTGACGCATTCAGGTCTGGTCTCCAACTGGAGTATCGCTGGACTTGGTGAGTTAGTCTGCTGGCAAACAGGTCTACTTGGATTGGGCCCCAAAGCTCTTGGATCAGGGAAAAGGCTTCGGGATTAAATTTCCAGTCGCTGGAATCGTGGAGAAAACGAGAATTCCAATCTGCTCTCAGATTCTGAGTTCCCGGAATGAATTCTGCCCTGAGAGGGATCTTTTGATCCCAACAAAAATACCATATTCGCTTGGCAATATCCGAGAGATTCTTGGATCTCGCACCCCCTAGGCGATTTATATAAGAGACAGCCGAGAAATTGTCCAAGCGGATTAGGGTATTTGAGTTCTTTAGCAACTCTTTGAAGCTCATAAGCGCGTTCATGGCTGCTAGCATCTCCAGACAGTTTATGTGAAAGGATTGCTCCTCTAAGGACCACCTCCCCCCGGTCTCTAGATAGTTTAATCGAGCACCCCAACCACGGTTGCTCGCATCCGATTCTAGGGTAAAATCTGGGACGTTTCCGAAAATAGCTTTCCCATTCCATGCTTGAAGGTTTTTCATCCACCAGTGAAGATCTTCTCTGGCGTCCTCCGAGAGGGGCAGTGAGTCTTCGTACCACAGGCCTTTCCTCAGGCCCAGAGCCTTTAGTCTTTGCAGACCCCTGTAATGAAGGGGACCGGGAGAAATGGCCTGGATAGAGGAAGAGAGGAGGCCTAGAGCCCTGGCTAGGTCTTTCAGACGGATAGAGCCTTTTGAAAGGACAAGTGAGACATATTTCTTTATCTTTGTAACCTTCTTGAGGGGAAGGATTAGGTTGGAGAGAATAGTATTTACCTTGAAACCGAGGAACTCCAATTCTTGTGTTGGGACCATGGTAGATTTTTCCAAATTTATGATAAAGCCTAGGTCCCGAAGGAGGTCTACAGTCATTTGTAAATGTTTCTGTATTTCTAATTTGTCCTGGGACATAATGAGGATATTGTCTAGGTAGATTATTAGGCGAACCCCTCTCTCCCTGAGGTAACTGACCACTGGCCTTAGGACCTTGGTGAAGACACTGGAACTGATAAAGAGTTCCTTTCCATGTAAACCGAAGGTACTTTCGGTAATCCTCGTCCATGGGTATCTTAAAATAGGCATCCTTGAGGTCTAGTTTTACAAGCCAGTCCTTGGCTTGCAAAATGTCCCTCAAAAGATGGATACCCTCCATCTTGAAGTGTCTGTATGTTAGAAACTTGTTTAAATATTTCAGATTTATGACGGGTCGCCAACCCTTGTCCTTCTTTTGGACTAGAAAGATGGTGCTTAAAAAACCCTTTGAAATTTCTGACAAGGGGATTTTTATAATGGCTCCTTTGTCTAGCATTTGGGAAATTTCCAACTCTATCAGTTTTGAATTTTCCTTGTCTAGAGTCATCTCCTTTGGAATTTTCACTTGGGAGGGCTCTTCCAAAAAATCTATCTTGAACCCCACTACAGTTTCCAAGACCTAGGGGTCTTGAGTAATTTGTAACCAGTTGTGAGCAAAATGCTTCAGTCTCCCTGCCACCATCGAGGGAGAGGGGGATTTGGGTCTTACCTTGATAGGATTGGTTGGAGGATCTTGATCTGCTGCCACGGGCTCTTGAGCCCCTTCCTTTCTGGGGGTAGAAGTTGGAGTTTGAACGGTAGCCTCTGTAGGGGCGAGAGCCTCTTTCGTCTTGTGGGTAAAACTGGGACCTGAAGGAGCCACGGCTGACAGGTTGTCCCCTCCTGTCAGCCCTTCCAAAAAGTGGTCGTCCCCCAAAGACTCTGCGCATATTAGATTGTGCCTTGCTGAAGGCGTTGAAGGTGTACACGAACTTGCCCAAGGATTTAACAAAGTTGTCACCGAATAAAAGTCCTTTGGCGTCGCACATGTCCTCCTTGGCAGATAGATCTGCAAGCTTGGGGTTCATTTTGAGGAGGACCGCCTTCCTCCATTCGGTGATCAAATTGGCGTTGGCATTTCCAACTAAACAAATGGCCCGTTGGGACCATCCTCGTAGAAGTTCGGTATTGACCGGAGTATTGTTGGATCTAGCCTCTTTGGTCATGTCGAGGATTTTGGACAGGGGTCCGAGAACGTCAAGAAGCTTGTCCTGACATTGTTTCAGGCATTTTTCGATTCCCTTCCTGGGGTCCCTTCCTGATTTGAAAAGGAAGGTGATCAGCTCAGGATCAAGATTGGGGGTGCTGCAGATCTTGTCCTCCGAATAGGGGCGAGGGCACTCGTTTCGTAGTAGGTTACGTGTCTCTCTATCCAGTGGTTTCCTCACCCACTGGGACAGGTATTTACCCACATGATCCATGGGCCACCATTCGGTGCTGCGAGGGTGGCGGATGGCGGTAGGATTGAACATTTCCCCACCGAGGGGGTCTTTAACGGTAAAAGATGAGGTGGAAGGATGGTCTAAGTCCTCATCAAGATCCTCAAGGGTATCTTGGGGATCGAAAATAAACTCGTCCATATCCTCATAATATGTACTTTGTTGATTAAATTGAAAAGAATTGTCACTGAAATCATTTGTCCCGTAAAGGGTACCGCATTCTATAATGCCGCTATGGGCACCTCTTCTGTCAGTCCCAAGATATTGGGATCTCTCTATTGTGCTGCCATGAGCACCAGCATCTCTTGTAGCGCGAGGGCTACCAAATTCTATTGCATGGGTGAATGCCTCGTTCTTATGTTTTCTTTTTTGGGGTACTTTACCCCTTTTTGGGGGTCCAGAGGTAGAGGGTGAGTCTCCGTCCGAGAGAGAAAAGTAAATCTCCTCGACTGGGGACACCCTCCTCCTCTTGGACAGAGCAGCGTCAACCGCTTCCTTTGCAGAAGATTTAAACTCTTCCCCAATCAGCCTTTGAGGTTGTCTCCCAAAAGCTCCTTAGGGGGCTGTTGAGTGGCATTTGCGTCATTATCCATTGTAATACAATATGTATATAAGGATTAATAAGAAGCCTAAAAGGCTTAGACGCAGTAGTGCAGGTAAGCACACAAAATCAGGTGAAGTACAGGTAAAAAGGTTAGACAAGGGCCTTTATAAGGCTTACTCAAAATAGTGCAGGTAAGGACCCAGAATCAGTGTCAAGCTTGTTAACGAGCAGATTCCTTAGGCAGACAGCATAAAGATAGAGCGCAGAAGGAAAGAAGGCCAGCAGGTGGCGATCTTTCTCTAAATATCGAGTTTGAGGTGGAAACAAGGGGAAGAAGGCTCCGGCTCAGTCAGGCACCGTTACGCTCTCGTGATCAGGCGTAACCACAGTAACCTCAAGCCAAGACAGAGGAAGCATTTCGTGTAATGCGCATTGAATATGTCATAAGAGCACGCTCCCGCGTCTCCCAGCAGGTTGCTAGGAGACGCGGGAATCAAAATGCGCAAGCTCCGCTTCGATCCCTGATAATCCTTTTATTTATTTATTTTTTAATGTTCACGCTCGTTAAATGGCAGAAATATTAGAGCAAGGCGAACTAAAGGAGCGGGTTTAAAGGGCTGACGTAGCCCGTAAGCCCGCAACCGCTCATAGGAATATTATCGGCGGTGGGTTTGAATGAAAAGAAGGGATACACTTACCTGACAGAGAATCGATCTTGAAGCGATCGAAAGGCCTAAATAACTAAGGGATCATCCCCGCCATAAATTGGACAGGGAAGTTTTGCTGAAAGGGATAAAAGGTTAGGATAAATGGGTAAGGGACACAAGTCCAAGCACATATCAAGTAATACAGAATAATACGTACATAAAACTAAAGCTAATAATCAATAATTATCAAATGAATACAATTAGGTAAAAATCATGTAGTAGGAATGAAGAGTGTACTTAGCTGTGTCAGAGCAGCGAACAAAAGAGGAAGATTGGAGCGTGCACTGTCTCCTTGTTATGTTGCTAATGTTCTATTTATTGTGATGTAGTTACATTCTTTAAAGGGCTGCATGTTGGGCAGCAAATAAAAGTATTTGCAAAATGGTAGCCTCCGGTCTTGTAATGAAATTTTAAAAACACTTCACTGTGCAACCAAGAATTTCAGACTAGTTCTGTAATAAAAATGTTACAAAGTGATTACAGAGGATTACAACTATTACTAATCTGCCTTTTTGCTCAAGGATACGGAAGCAGTTTTGCTACCAACTTGTACAGCAGGTTAAGAATAAAAACATATGTCAGTCAAACCTGCTTGATATCCATGCTGTGCAGCAGCACAGAAACATTTCATTCTCCGGCTTCTGTCCTCCTTGATTTCACAGTGAGCTGTCATACATTTGATCATGGGTCACTGGTCAATATCCTTGAGATTCAGATAGTTTTTTTTGGCATTTTTCATCCTTGTTCTCTCATTCTTGCCATGGGGATCCCATCAGGCTAAGGCATGTGAAGCTAAATATTGCCGTTTGAGGTTCCACTGGGTGCATTGTCCAACGTATGCCTTTTAGCATGTTTTGGAGCAGCTCGGGAACTAAGCCACTCTCATGAGCTTCTCTGTAGTTCATGTGCAGACAGCATAACAATCAATAGCCAAGAAACGTTTGTGGACTACAGGTCCCAGCACTGTTTTCAAGAAAATCCTGCTAAGACCAGTTTCTGCTCACCTTTGGTGTTTTTTCTCAGTTTCCCCACACAACTGGATCAACAAACTTTGCAGATTGATTGGAACTTTTGTCTTTGCTGTTCAGTCGAGTCTCTAGACATGTAGTTTGAAATAAGCTGTGACTGTGGAATCCCACATCCAGGCTATGGCTAAGGAAGTCTACTTCCATCTATTTCTGCTGAGAAAACTCTAGAACTATCTTGCCTGGACATAAAAACATGGTAATAGCTCGCCAATCCTATACCTCTCTTTAAATTCTCAAAGTGGTGATGAAGGGTGCAGCTTATATCAGACTAGAAGTATGTTCTTTTTACCCCCATGCTTAATAGCCTTTAATGGCTCAGGCTTGATGCAAGAATTGTCTCTGAGATTGCAAGCATTGTGTTTAAGGTGCTTCAGTTTGGAAAAGGTGATAATCTTACCCAAACCTTGAAGTTCCATTGGGGAATATCATTAGGAAAAACATTGTCTTACAAGAATATTGCATCCCAAATCTTGTCTACTAAAATATTGTCAAATTAGGTGTAGATCATTTGCTATTAACTCCAAGGGGTGATATTTTTGTAAATTATGTTTAGTGCACTATATTTATGTCAGATGATGTTTTGGTTATGATATTCTGGTACCATACCAACATTGAGAATATCCTGTGGAGTCTAGTAGATGTCCACCATTTTCTTCTTTCAAAAACTCCAGATCTCAACAACAGTGCTCCCCTGAACTGAGCAAGCAAGTCGGAATTCTATTACTGTCCTTCTACACATTCAACCCTTGAATCTGTTCATTATCGAGGGCCTTACAGCTTTGCTTTAGGTTTCTGCTTAGGATATCTGATGTTTGTTTCTGGGCTGTTGGAAGTTTTTTTGTCTAGGTAACAGTTGACGTTATGCTACTCTTTTATTATTATTTTTGCTTTCTTGTACATCACCTGGCTGTCTGTGTGGATACACATTGCACTTTTATAGAACTTTAAATAAAACAAACTCATATCATTGTGTGAAAAACAACTATTGCAGTAATCTTGAGGTACACAAGGAACTACATTAGGTACACCATTATAGATAGTGTATTTTTACTGTTTTCCATCAAATGAAGTGTACACCTCATTTGATGGAAAACAGTCGGGCATGAATAAACAGAGGAGCACAGGGGTCCACATGCACTAGCAGTCCTGGATGTAAGAACCCCTAATAGCATTTTTGCTAGTCTTTAATAGGAGGTGCAAAGAAATGAGGGTTTTAAAAGGGATTCCAGATGTTGAGGTACAACAATCCAAAATTTCAAGTCACAATTCAAAGTGATTTTAATGGAGTGACCAGTGCAGAACGTCCCATTGAGTATTATGAGAAGAGGAAAATGGATTATAGTGGAACGTGGACCAGACTTAACTAAATCAGGAAGTATTCCATAAAAGCTGGTTCTTACACTTAGCTTATGGCATATGCACTAGTATGCCCTTGTACCTCTAAAACAAGACCAATATTGGCTATCTGGAAACTATGATCTCACATTGTGAAATAGCGATTCTTCAGTCACATGGGTTCACCGTGCATGTTCATGGGGTCCAGAACCGTTTAGAAAATTAAATGATATTAGAAGATTAATAAATTATACGTACATTAAAAAGCAAAATTGAAAACTGGAAATTTTAAATCGCTCTGTAAATGTGAAAGAATCTAAAACTGAAAGCTAAAAATTAAGTTGGTGTCCTTAGCATTATTTGTGGTAGAGGAGCAAGTACAGCAAACAGACTCTACCATTGATGCTTGGTGGCCTCAATTGAAGCACTGCTGTATTTGAACAAACAACAGAGCATGAATTAGGAATAAAGAAATGATATGCGATAGACTAGCATATTGCTTTGCTTTTTCCAACTAAAAAAGCTTCAACCTTCCCATTAAAATTTCGATTTGTATTTTTTGTTTGTGAATTAAACTATTTCATAGTTTGGACATTTATTTGATTTATTCTTGTTTGTGAAATTCTGTGCATTTTTTCAGTGGGGTTTCACAGAAGTCAAAAATGAAGATTTGTTACTCTGGACCCTATTATTAATCTAACAACTCCCATTCCGAACCTTGAAATTACTTCACTGATGTCTTATTCGAGGCTACTATACTGAAAGTCAAAAACCCATTTATTGGCAACCAAGCATTTCCCAAGCATTCTGTACATACACATGCATACATATATTAATTTGTATTGCAGTAATTGCAAACCATATCTTTTCCTTAGACTGACCGCTCTCAAGCCAATTGCACATTGTACATTGCACATGTGGCTCAGGAAAAATCCCCATCCTGTTAGTTTGGCAGCGGAGAGTCTGTAGCTCCTGACCCCGATGTGGCTGCAGACGCTCGGCCACCGAAATAATAACACAGTGATTTTTCACATGCCAGGTTGAGATGAGGCTTCTTTTCCCGACCCCAACGGGGACCACCAGTGAATCCCTCCCAAAATTAAGATGAACTAAGGATCACTGGATGGTTATACATAATTTACTTTTCTTTTTTCACTTTTGACAATTTATTTGTCACAAACTCTTGAGCAGCAGCACTAGTTGGTCCTGAAGAAAGCCTCTATACCT
Source organism: Calotriton arnoldi (assembly GCA_963921515.1). Taxonomy (NCBI): domain Eukaryota; kingdom Metazoa; phylum Chordata; class Amphibia; order Caudata; family Salamandridae; genus Calotriton; species Calotriton arnoldi. Next base: position 1,888,845 of record CAWUFW010002399.1, on the reverse strand, counting down.
CTATGAGAGGGTGACGAGGCTGAAACATGTCGACCATACTTTTACACTAACTGCGGGAATATACTCTTCCCGCAAGTGCGCTGTTTTGAATCTTGGCCCTTGTACGCATGAATAAAGGGATATTACGTACTCTGGAGCTAGTTTTATTCTCACACCTTTTTTCTTTTGCACTACTTTCCCTACTGACCTTCAGTTCTCATTTTGGTATTTAGTATACCTTTCTCCAAACAAAACATCCCTCTCAGTGAGGGGTTGTATCCCGTGACGTGACTAGGTATCACGGCACGAGGAGAATCCCAATGATGAAGCATGCCACCTTTGGTGGGTGAGGAATTTCGTCATTTTAAAGGGATACCCCCACATGGCTAGGTCCCTCCTTATGACAGTTCCTTTTGTCCTGTAGACATAAGGGTTTCTTTTTTGTGATATATACTTTGGATAGGGAGCAAACCTGGGGCCATATGTATCAAAAGAGTTTTGCGATTCTCAAATTGCGATTTTTAGCGAATCGCAATTAGAGAATCGCAAAATGCAATGTATGTAGGATTTGCTAAACATTTTGCGAATCCTACATATTCCTTATTTGCGAATCGCAAATTGAGATTCGCAAATAAGGAATACCTTCCCATTCATTCCTATGGGCTAGGAGGCCCATAGGAATGAATGGGAAGACATTCTCAATTTGCGATTACCAATTAGAGAATCGCAAATTGAGAATGCAATTTCAAGGTTGCAAGAGTGCCAAAAAGACACCCTGTTGCACCCCTGAAATATGCATGTGTGCACATTTTGCGCACATACATGCCCCAAGGGCATGTATGTGCGACGTATGGCACTTTTAAAAAATCAAAAAAGTGCTTTTTTAAAGAAAATCGCAAATTACCACCAACTTGAAGTTGGTGGTAATTTGCAATTCCTTAAGGCCAAATAGCAAATTTCTGGTGCTTCCAGAATTGCATTTAAGGAATCGCAATTTGCAATTCCTTAATTGAATTCGCAAAATAGAGAATCGCAAATTTTGCAATTCTCTATTTTGCGATGGCCTTTTGGGATGATACATCCCAAAAGGCTTTTTCCAATTCGCAAACGGGCCGATTCTGAGAATCGCCCGTTTGCAAACGGGAAAAGGGCTTGATACATATGGCCCCTGGTCTTTAACTCTCGTCAGACCCCAAAACCCTTTTCTCTTTGTGATTAATGTCCATAATCCACCTATCCCAAGAGAAATCCGATACACCCTCCGAGTTGGGGCTTCTCGCAATCCTAGACAGCAGAGTCTTTCCCCAGCACCCACTGCCCATCAATTATCAGCCGCTAAGCCAATTTTTACTTCAAAAAGAGCGTATATGTAATTAGTCAGAAGTCTAGATACATCTAAAGTTTTATTGGCATTTTTATGTCTGATATATTTGTAGTGAAGATTGATATTTCCAAAATATGGCAACATTTTGAGAAAAATCACCATAGTTCACAATGGTTTCCTCAATTTGGTTAAGGCTGAAACCATTCAAATAGGTTTTGCATATTGAAGAATAATTTGAGTCCTAATAGTAGACATTCCCAGCTCTAAGGACATTTTTGTTTTGACCCTTCACAGGTTTGAAATCGGAATCGAACAACACCACGTCAATTTCTGATTTCCCTTAAGCACAGATAGAGAGGACATGAAATAATTATTTTAAAAAGACATTTGAAACAGGACCACAATGCTCTAAAGATCTATATAACACAGAAACAGTATGTAGCCGCCATACAATGATCAACAGAACATTCATGGCAGCACTGGGAGCTGTGTGTTTGAAATTTATATTTTCCTTGACTACCTTAGCCCAGCAACAGTATATTTTAGTTTTAAAAATGTAGCAACCATATCCTCAGAGATTTCTATGTGTGGGAGACTTTGGATATACATTTAATTTTGCATAATTTATCTACGGCACCTGCTGACAGTGTATTTTCCCTCCCCTCTAGTCAGAGCAGGCGCTAAAGCATATAATTCCATAATTACAAATGGTGACTTTCTTTCAGCAGATAAGCAATACATTCCAGATTCTGCTCATTGGACTGTGAATCTGTAATTCCAGCCTATTTGGGAATATGTGTGCTAGAATGTGTTTTTCATTGCTATTTTTAAAGTGTAGTTTCCTTACAACTTTGCTTACCAACAGAAAGAAGGCTTGTGCTGGAGTTGTAAGACTGTGGAAAATACCCCATCCTGAGATAATGTCTTCTGTCAGGATGCTGAAGGGTTCCCCCCCCCCCCACCCCACCGCCTATTTTCAAGGGCACTTAGCCCCAGATTATACCCTCTAAGGCACATCCCTGTGGTGCCTCATTGTCAGTGATATTCAAGTTTGACAACTGAAGTAATCAGATTGAAATGAAAGTGGGCTTTGAAATGTTAACCTTGACTAGGCATTGGTGATAGCCAGCCCTGAGTCAAACTCCCCCATTATCTGATTTATTTAAAAGAATTGTTCTGTTGTCCAACAACACGGTATTACTACGGTTTTTAATTAAGTCCATTAAGCATATATCTGTCAAACAGCTCTTGTTACAAGAATTGAGAAATTTACTGCTAAGATATAATTATCAATTTACTGATAAATAACGCAAAGTCATTTGAGCCCCTGACATTCAACAATAAACCAGAGGAATCTTAGGGGCATATGTACGAGCCCCTATCGCCACCACAACGTCACTTTTACGGACTTTGTGGTGGCGATAGGGGCTGCACCTTATATACAAGGCAGCGTTAAGCCACTTAACGTGGCTTAACGCTGCCTTGTACATAAGGCCCCCTTTCACGCTATGGCTAGCGTGAAAGGGGCGTGCAGTGGGTGTTGTGGTGGGCGTTCCACCGCAACACCCATTGTATTTGATGCTGCCCCCTATGTACAAGGGTGGCGTACATAGGAGGCAGCGCCAAAATTAAGACCAGGAAAACCCTGGTCTTAAGTTGGCGAAATGAGGAGAAATGCATTATTTCTCCTCGTTTTTGCTTTTTCCATGTGTGCTGCCTTGTGCAGCACACATGGAAAAAGCAAAATGCCATGGTTTGTTTATGTACAGGAAGGTGTCCCTTCCTGTACATAAACAAACCTTTAAAAAAATGCCATTTTGTCACTTTCATGTGTGCTGCATGAAGCAGCACACATGAAAGTGACAGAATGGCATTTTAGGATTGTTTATGTGCAGGAAGGGACACCTTCGTACACATAAACAATCCTCCCCTGCACACACTCTGGTGCAAGGGTGCCTGCATTGGCGCTAAGTTGCCAAACTTAGCGCCATCGCAGGGGGAAACGCAAGGCTGCACCACATTCTTGTAAATATGGTGCAGCCTTGCGTTTCTGAAGTCGCGGAGCGTGATGTTAAGCCAAGGAGGCTAACGACACGCTCCGCCACTTCCTTGTACATATCCCCCTTAGTTTTCATATCCAGGAGAAAGGAGGATAATATGAAGTTTCATACCGAATTTTGATAACCATTTATTTAATTAGTACTTGTAATTGTAGTTTGTATTTATTTGTTTTCTAAAAAGAACATGCTTGATAATGTATTCTTATAAAACAGATTTTAAATGCACATGGTTTTATCACCATGACTTCGCCTTTTCTCATTATATTTCTGTTAAATGGAGAATTTTATTTGTTCATATTAAGTATTTTGTAATTTCCGGCATGGCTCTTTTGTAATGTTGTACTGGGATCTTTCTACCACAGTAGCATAAACCAAGGCAAATGAAATCTTGTATGTGGTTGTAATCCTAGTACCATATATTATGCAGTCAGTGAATGAATCTTTGCTTTAATGTACCAATCTCACAAAACCCAAACCCCTCAGCAAAAATTGACGTTGACAGACATATGAAATATGGATAACATTATGTTCATGTATTGAAATATTCTGTCACATTTGCAAAATGAGAAACGAGGCTGCATTGTTTAAAAGGAGAACGCTGTGCACCCACTGTTTTATTTTAGAATATGCAAGCAGTCATATTGAGCTAAATATTTAAAATTGAAAGATACATTTTTAGAAAATAATGTGTTCACTAACATTGCCTAAACGTTCAAATGTTAACCCCTTCCGTGCGCGCGGAATTTCCGCGCTGTGTGGGCATTTCTATTAGTGGGCGGGGATTCGGACGGCCGGGGGCCGTCCTTCGCACACGCCCACCATGACGCGTGACGGCTCCCGGCCGTCACGAGCATGGAAGAGGTTAAAGAAGTAGAAGAGGATTTGATAAAAAGGGAAATGAGCCTAGAGAAAGATCAAAAATGTCCCATAAGGAGTAAACAAATAATTTATTGCACCATATTGTTCAAACAGTTGGAAAAGACCAGAAGATGTAGAAACTATAATATATTTTTCTGTAGGACCTCTGCAAGTGCTTAGAGGCCTACGCAGGATATGTTTAATGTTTTATCAATGTGAATTCATTCCACCCACACTTAAGTCAGAGGCGGGGCGCCTCTTATCATATGGCACTAAATTCAAGGGAATTAGCCCCTTGTCCAGATCTGCAAGCAAACTGCTAAGAAGATTCTTTTTCAAACATCTACACCTCCACTAAGTCTTTTCCTCACCCAATGAATGAGGAGTGTCAGGTACATTCTCACAAACCCCACAACACAGAAATGTGTAAATAAATATTTGAAAGAGAAGTGGTTCCAAATAATCCAACCTAATCAATGCATGCTGGGGCAGAGGCTACAGGCTATAACAAAAAGATCTGATGATAATATAAACATAAATTCTCACTAAAGAATAGTTTCACTCCAAAAAAATACTATCACTTAGTCTCAAACACCAACAGTACCCTTAAAGAACCCTCTGAGTTCATTCACAACAGCACATGGATCAGTCAACTGAAGCTAGTGAAAGGCATTCAATGCAGTCCTATATTTGGTGGCTTGTACTAGACTAGCTGAAAGATCCACTGGAGTCCATAGAAGAAGGACTTATTATCACAACTGCAAAAGCAAACCGCGTTGGAGACAAAGAATGGAAGCTTCGTAGAGGACTTGTAATGCCAATGTGACTCCAAGAGAGATTCAATCCACCAGAATCTTTACACATTTGAATAGTCTAAAGCATGAAAGGGCATACAGGAAAGTAAAGATGGTTGACATCTGCAATGAAAGCATGGAGAGCCCTCTATGCAACACTTATTGGGATAAATCATCCTCCACCCTCTGCTCATAACAATCCTATGAGTAGAAACTCAAGTATGAGAAGAAATTTAGGCAAAAATGATTTTAATAAATGTTACTCACCACAGTTATCATCACGTTCCTTACTTCCTCTCTACTGCAAATTCCACTGTAATGCTTGGGAATGTTGTTATTGTTTGTGCACTTGTGGAAAGGACAATTAGGCCAAATGGCAAAAAAAATGTAAACATGGAAATGTGGTTTCAAGACCCATCAACTCAGGCCTTACATGACTTGCATACAATGTCTTCTTTTAAGAATGCTCTTCCTCTATTTTTAAAAAAATGAAGCCTGTTTAACCCTTATTTATTATTTTTGTTTTATGCCGGGTACTTTGGTTCATACCTCTACAGAAAGTTCAGTGTGTGCTCTGAGTACTTGCAATAATTCTTTGTAACTGTCTTGCACCAAACTTCAATTTTGGCCCTCAGACTGATGTATCTAGTCTGTTCTACACATCATACAGTCGAGATAGCACTTTACTAAACCGAGAATCAATGTACACTGTGGAAGTTCTAGGTTGAGCTACACATATGGGTTGAAGACCACCCCTGGAATGGCTGGATCTTCAACAGGACATTTTAATGCCATACTTAGGCACTCTTGAAATAAAGAAGGAGAGTTTCCACATACTTGGCTTTTATTGTATTATTGTCACTCATTGTCACAGGCAGGCAAGTATCTTCTACTATTCTTGAATGACATGTCGCCCACAGAAATTGTTTTGTATTCTTAAGAGTACCATAAAAATGTTCTGTAACTGTCTTCTTTGTGAATATTTATTTGGTTCTAAATTTCCATTAAATGCCTCTTTACTGATTGGGTTCTCATTTCACATTTGATTTCTTTATCTAAATTCAGGTTCCCCAAATTGTGCTCCTCTTATTCTCTTAAAAACAAATATAAGAAGCATTAGAGATTGAAGAGCAGTAACAGCAGTTTACCGCAGTACCAGTCTTTTCCAATATGGCCATTAATGCCGAGCCCTTTCTTTCCAAACAACAGTCAAGGTCTTCCTCTCACACTGATGCCTTTAGATGTAAGAAGATGAGGAATAGTAAGACATCTTTTAGTGGCATAGCAAGAGCTTCATAGTCACTTATACACGCAAGGAAACTGTCCCTCCTTTTCATTGGGCTGGTAGTAGAAGGCATCACTAATTGGAATGCAGTGGGCCAGTCACACCCCTGACCGTCGGTGCCACTGCACCTACTCCACTAGTGATAGCTAAACCCCTAGCATCTGTGTTACATTTCCCAAGACTCCATAATAGTTGACCAAGGAGACAAAAAGTCAGTCAGGTTCCTTGGTGAGTACAGTCGCTTGTACAACCGGAATAATTATTGGGTATGATTCATGGTAATGTTGCAGGATATCAAGAGTTTGACATCATACAAAATGTTACTAAAATATCAATAAGGTCACTGTTCATTTGTAGGCAGCAATACTGGAAATGTGCTTGATTAGAGTTATAATAATTAAAACATTTTATATTGCACTTCATTCATCATTTGTATATAACAGGCGCAGCTGTTACTGTTACCCTGTTTTAAGGGTACTCATTTTACCGACCTACGAAAGATGCCAGGATTTGGACTTGTGACCCACAAATCACTGCATGTTTCAGTAGTGAGCGTTAAACAATCTAGTTGGCTCTTCATGGTGACTCCCGGGCTTTGCAGCCATAAATTTCAGTCCAGTAGTGTTATTTTAGGTTCTTTGCCTTCCCGCTCTACTGCAGGGTCACAAATGAATAGACTGCAGGCAACGGCTTCTTGTAAGACAAATGTCAAATTGCTCTGAAAGTTACAATACCTCCATCCCCTCCATAAATTACATAGCGTAGTTTTGAGGATGTCCTCTTTTAATAAACAATGTTCTTGGATGTGCAGTGTATTACTACAGCCTACAGGTTTGTCAGTCCATTTCAAAACCAGGGCTGCTCCTATCCCTCTATATCATAACTTGTTACATGTTCACTGTGGGCCTGATTGACAAAGGTATACTCACACTTTTGTGAAAGTTTAGAATTGTTTTCTATTCACAAACAATCCTATCTTTTTATGTGCGCAGACTCCGCAGTTGAAAAGACATTACTAGTAAAATACCTTTGTGAATAGCAAACAATTGCAAACTTACACAAAAGTGGAAGTGTCTGATTTAAATTTCAGTGGATGGGTTCCTGTCTCAACAGGGACAAACATCCCATCCGAGGAAATCTAAATCCAATATTATCCTATGGGATTTAGATTTCGGCGGACTTGATATCTGTCCCTGTTGCGACGGAGTAACTCGTCCGCTGAAATCTAAATCATCCCGTCCCTGTTGCGACGGAGTAACTCGTCCACCCAAATCTAAATCAGGCCCTAAGTTCCCCTTTAAGAATCAGGCCCTCTCTATATATATATATATATATATATATATATATATATATATATATATATATATATATATATGTACCAGCATATAAATTATCTTAATGGTAGCCTCTTTCATCCTACGTTAACGACGTGACAACGTCTCTAGCCATTGGTTAGCAAGAATCAAGGTGCACACTGCTTTTTTGAGAATCACATTAGACTGAGCGCTAGTTTCAATTTCTATGAAAAAAATCTAAGTGCTGCAAATTGCCATGATAATCATCTGGCTTTTCAGCCCCAGGTGATAATGACAGCCAACCATGTCCGATTATTCAGAAGTATAATTGCAAATCATACCAATTATCTCGGCTTCCTCTCTTCATCAAGCATTTCATATTTCCATCTGTTTTTTGTCTTTTTCAGACCCCAAAAAATCCAAAGTCTTTAGTTGTACATTCTACCTCCTTTTTTTTAAACCCTCTACCCATACATTTTCAATAGACCCTCTTTGCACAAAGCTCTCATTGTTGATTGTTTGCGCATTACTGGCAGAGTCATTTTAGGACTTGATTTGTCATACCATTTCAAGCCGATCTAATACATTTATTAGTGCTTGTTCCAACTCCTATATGATTGACAAGTGGTACTACAAATACTCTGGGCATGCTCAGGCAGCACTTGTACTCCTCAATGACAGTGATATATATATATATATATGTGTATATATATATATATATATATATATATATATATATATATATATATATATATATATATATATATATATATATCCCAGTGACTGTCACCACTGAGTAGTTATAGCTGTGATTGTGTTTCCATGAGAAATACAATTTTTGTATTGCTATATGGCATCCTTTGATCGAATCTCCATGAAACTTCCCAAAAAAAAGGCAATTTTTTGACTAGTTTGCGCATGGAAAGTTTTGGAGTGATCCATCAAGCTGGGGGCCAAGAAAAAGGGGGGTCCCAAAACACGTTTCACCCATTTATTTTAAATAAAAACAACAAGGACCCCCTGAAACTAATAATAGTTCCTAGGACAGGGAAACAGCAAATATAATGTAAACAATCCTAGGCAACTTAAAACTTGTCAAAAATCAAGTCTAAATAATGTCAATAAATAAGTGCAACATCAGTGTACAGCCATATTGTTTAAAAAGAATACATTTTATTATAAGACATGAAAACAAAATAGTTTTTAAACACAAACATACAAAAATACCTTAAACAATGTGTCATAAAAATATCACTACATACAATCACAAAACATATACATAACACAGAATAAAAATGATATCAGGATTTGATCAAGCATTGATGATAGTGTGGTCCCAACAAGCCACACATTGTAGGTACATCTGATAATCATAAAAATCGTATTTATATTTAAAAAGCAATAGCTGGGCTGTTGAAAAAGTGGGTAATATACTCTACGCGCGTTTCGGCGTAACCTACGCATTCTTCAGGAGAAACCACTTTAGCCTCTGTATAGAAACATAAAAAAACAGTACATAAATTTGACAGGCTGTACATTGACATTGCCTAGATAGGGTTAAAAAAATAGCAAGTGAACCACGATCTCCAGAGAAGGAAAGGGACGAGAGGGGGTGAAGGAAAGTCCCACGACCCAGGTGAATGTGAATGGAAGATACAGAGTGTATATGGTGTTTAGAAGGAAGACGAACGAAAAATAGTCTGTAGATAAAACACGTGAAAAAAGGAAAGAGGGATGTAATAATATATCAGAGCTAGGTAGATTTTATAGAAAGTGAAAAACCTAATGCCCAAGAAGTAAATAAAGAGATACAAAAAGTAACAGAAATTACCTGACCGGCGCCCACAAGCGCTTAAACAGAGACGCACAATTAGCAGAACTATAAGACGGTTGTCTGGAAGCAAGAAGATAGAATTCTGTTAAAAAAAAAGACTAAATAGGGGAAAGACATCTACCAGAAAATAGTGGATGCCATGTGAAAACTAATTACCATGATAACGGAGTATCCATAGAGATTAAGCAAAATTACAATCTTCAATGTAGATGGTTTAGAGGTTTTGAAAAAGAGATGGGAAATGACAATCTCAAAATGGAAATATCTGCAACATAGAAATGTAATAAATGTGTTAAAATGCGTACGGTGAATCAGAGAGGAGAAATACAAGTGAGCCTGAATAAATAATGCTTTACCTTAAGGTATGATAATGAAGGTTGCGTCCTTAATGGAAAGATGTAATTGTCCAGCAATATACAAAATGAACCAGAAAATATACCCAATAAATGGAAAGGTATAGTAAATATCCGTCCTAAATGTACAAGAAAAAGAAGGTACAACTGGATGAGGCCTGGAGCGCACCAATAAGGGTAAAAACTTAAATATATAGCGCTAATATGTATACAGATTATTGTAATTAGAATAAACAACAGCATAGGAAGGTAATGAAGTGCAAAAATGTACGATACACACGAAGCATGGGGCTCAGACTAATAAATGTGACCCAATAGCAAAATACCTATGGGTTATGGAAAACTTAGGACAAAGTTAGACCAGGCATCACGGATACTGAATGAAATTATAAGCAGACGTGTGAGCATGTGAATGTGTGCTCACACGGTTTAACTGCTAAAGATGGCAATACGTGTAGAGTAAAAATGACGGGCCCCACCTGGTATATGTACATGGCTACATATATAAAAAAGATAGAACAAAGAGTCTCCTATGGCAAGTACTTACGTGCCGAAAAGTCGATAAACCGGCGTCTCGCATATGGCAAACCTCGATGGAACTCAAATGCGGTGAAAAGCGTTTAAATAAGTAAGCGGCACCCGCCCGACTGCAATGAGATGACGTGGAAACGTAAGTTGACGTAACCACCGAGTGCTATGCGTCAGAACCAAGGAAAACTCTATGGTGACCAAGTGCTGAGGAAATCTACAGAACACTAGACTGTAAACTTCCTAGAGCGGTAACTAGGGGTGAGAATAGGAAGTTAAACACTACTGAAAAGAATAATAAATACAGAAATAAAAAAAGGAATAAGAAATAAATACCCCAATGCATGAAAAATACTAAAACGACTGAACTTAGAATCACGTTAAAGATAAATGCTGAGAAAAAAAGAAATGCGAATAGGAGAATCAAATGAAACACGATGCAAAAGGGGGAAATAAAATGAGTGACCCAACGCAAAAATAAAAAATAAATAATAAAGAACAGACAACAAATGGCCTAGGTCCACTCAATATATAGAGCGGATCATAAGTACTACAGCCTAAACCAAGGTCTTAATTAAGCAGAGTTATACTTAATGGCATTTTCCCACGGAATATCAAGATTGAGGCCTTGTTTATGGGTGGCTAAAGTGAAGATCCAGAACACCTCCCGTTTCATACGTATTGCTTCTGTGTGGGTGTTACTGCCAGGGCCAAGGTTTTCAATAATAAACCAACGAATGTCGCTAGGTTTGTGTTGCATCTCGTGGTAATGCTTTACCAAGGGGGCATTCATTTTGGAAGTGTGAATAGCCGAGCGGTGTTCGGTGAATCGAGTACGAAACTGTCTAGAGGTCTCTCCCACGTATCCCAGTCCACAAGGGCATACGAGGAGGTAGATGACATTTTGAGTTTTGCAATTTGAGAATTTCCGCGGACGGATGATATGTTGCTGATAAGTATAACTGGTCCCTTCAATTACGGTGTCACAAGCTTTGCAGGTGGAACATTTGTAAGTGCCAGTGACCGGTGCCATACCATTGATGGTCTTTTGTACCAATGGAGTTCCCTCTGCAAATTTGGACTTAGTAACTAAATCTTTAATATTCTTGTTTCTTCGATGGGCAAACATAGGTTTAGGAATTTTTTCTTTGTCTGCCTGGTTGCTATTGAGAATGTGCCAATTGGAACAAATCATATGGCGAACTTTATTGGTCATGGTGGAATATTTAGTAATGCACACTAGTTGGTTGTTAGTTGCAGATGTTTTGGGTTGCAGGAGGCAATCACGGTCATAAAAACGGGCACGTTTATATGATTCCCGAATTAATCTGCGAGGGTATCCTCGAGCAAGAAATTTGTTTTTTAAAGTATCTGCTTGAATGTCAAAGTCATGGATATTAGAACAATTCCTCCGGAGGCGGAGAAATTGACTGAATGGGATACTTTGTTTCTGCACACGAGGGTGGTAACTGTCAAAATGCAACAGCGTATTACGTGCGGTCGGTTTGACAAATAGGTCAACTTCTAATGCCCCATTGTTGTGTCTGATCAATATGTCCAAGAATTCTACCTGGGTTTTGCTGGTATGTGACGTGAATCGAAGGTTGGTGTCACAGGCATTAAGCCATTCTAAAAATTCCGACAATTTGTCTTCTGTATCAGTCCAAATAAAAAAAATGTCGTCAATGTAACGTGACCAACTCAAAACGCTTTCAAAAAACGGAGCTATTTCATTGTGTATGTGTGTCAGTTCAAATGAGGCCATGTAAATATTGGCTATAGATGGTGCTACCGAGGCTCCCATGCTTACTCCTTTGGTTTGTTTGAACAAATTGTTTCCAAACGCAAAGGTGTTCTCAGTGAGTACAATTTCCAGACATTGAAGTAAAAATGCTTTAGGACATGTTACATGGTATTGGTCAATAAACCAGGAGGTCGCTAGCATGGCTTTATCTTGTGGTATATTATTGTATAAAGCTTCAATATCTAGCGTAACCAACGTGTGAACGGCTGGGTTGAATGGAAACTGTTCTACTTTATTAATAATAGCTGTGGTGTCCATGATGTATGAGGGAATCTCTGGTATATATGGTCTCAGTAATTTGCCATATGCGAGACGCCGGTTTATCGACTTTTCGGCACGTAAGTACTTGCCATAGGAGACTCTTTGTTCTATCTTTTTTTATATATGCAGCCATGTACATATACCAGGTGGGGCCCGTCATTTTTACTCTACACGTATTGCCATCTTTAGCAGTTAAACCGTGTGAGCACACATTCACATGCTCACACGTCTGCTTATAATTTCATTCAGTATCCGTGATGCCTGGTCTAACTTTGTCCTAAGTTTTCCATAACCCATAGGTATTTTGCTATTGGGTCACATTTATTAGTCTGAGCCCCATGCTTCGTGTGTATCGTACATTTTCGCACTTCATTACCTTCCTATGCTGTTGTTTATTCTAATTACAATAATCTGTATACATATTAGCGCCATATATTTAAGTTTTTTACCCTTATTGGTGCGCTCCAGGCCTCATCCAGTTGTACCTTCTTTTTCTTGTACATTTAGGACGGATATTTACTATACCTTTCCATTTATTGGGTATATTTTCTGGTTCATTTTGTATCTTGCTGGACAATTACATCTTTCCATTAAGGACGCAACCTTCATTATCATACCTTAAGGTAAAGCATTATTTACTCAGGCTCACTTGTATTTCTCCTCTCTGATTCACCGTACGCATTTTAACACATTTATTAAATTTCTATGTTGCAGATATTTCCATTTTGAGATTGTCATTTCCCATCTCTTTTTCAAAACCTCTAAACCATCTACCTTGAAGATTGTAATTTGGCTTAATCTCTATGGATACTCCGTTATCATGGTAATTAGTTTTCACATGGCATCCACTATTTTCTGGTAGATGTCTTTCCCCTATTTAGTCTTTTTTTTTAACAGAATTCTATCTTCTTGCTTCCAGACAACCGTCTTATAGTTCTGCTAATTATGCGTCTCTGTTTAAGCGCTTGTGGGCGCCGGTCAGGTAATTTCTGTTACTTTTTGTATCTCTTTATTTACTTCTTGGGCATTAGGTTTTTCACTTTCTATAAAATCTACCTAGCTCTGATATATTATTACATCCCTCTTTCCTTTTTTCACGTATTTTATCTACAGACTATTTTTCGTTCGTCTTCCTTCTAAACACCATATACACTCTGTATCTTCCATTCACATTCACCTGGGTCGTGGGACTTTCCTTCACCCCCTCTCGTCCCTTTCCTTCTCTGGAGATCGTGGTTCACTTGCTATTTTTTTAACCCTATCTAGGCAATTTCAATGTACAGCCTGTCAAATTTATGTACTGTTTTTTTATGTTTCTATACAGAGGCTAAAGTGGTTTCTCCTGAAGAAGGCGTAGGTTACGCCGAAACGCGCGTAGAGTATATTACCCACTTTTTCAACAGCCCAGCTATTGCTTTTTAAATATAAATACGATTTTTTATGATTATCAGATGTACCTACAATGTGTGGCTTGTTGGGACCACACTATCATCAATGCTTGATCAAATCCTGATATCATTTTTATTCTGTGTTATGTATATGTTTTGTGATTGTATGTAGTGATATTTTTATGACACATTGTTTATTGTATTTTTGTATGTTTGTGTTTAAAAACAATTTTGTTTTCATGTCTTATAATAGAATGTATTCTTTTTAAACAATATGGCTGTACACTGATCTTGCACTTATTTATTGACATTATTTAGACTTGATTTTTGACAAGTTTTAAGTTGCCTAGGATTGTTTACATTATATTCACCCATTTATTTTTCCATGGGAACTTTAGGCACAGCTACAGTCCAAACCACTGAACAGATTTACATCAAATTTAGCAGAAAGAGTGATTTTTGTGATTTGATATAAATCTGTACAATAATTTTTGGCAATGACTCCTCAACAACTTTGTATATCTAGGTACACAGAGCCTGAGAGGATCTGACAAATCTCAAGCTGAAATCTGTTTGGCTGCCATCACTTCAACCAGGAAGTGGTGGCAGCCACGTAGACTCGGAACTCAGTTGCGAGTCCTGCAAAAAATAAAAAAAGTTAAAAGCATAAGGGGGCAGGATAGGGATAACCTGGCTCCATAGGCCTAGTGGTGGGCTTCCAGGGGGCCAAACCCTTTTTTTTTTTTTGCTGAAAGTTTGTGGGGGGATCTGCAAATCTGCTTCAAATCTTTGTTAAAAATCATTGGTTTCCATGCTTGTTTTAAGAAACCCGCAAAAACAACAATTGATGGACAGAATGCAGAACAATGTCATACATTCACCCCAGTACAGAGATCTGGGCCTAAATCCATCGTTTTTTTGCTCACCATGCCATTCCAGTTTGAACACAGGCATATGCAAATCAGTCTTGACCCTGTGCCCCATGGGAACAGTCCAGCCCGAACTGCCAGGCCAGGTCCTCCCTGGACTGGAAAAAGCATCCTAGGACCGGTTTCGGGGTTTCACCCCTCTTCAGCCAGGATAGCTTGATTCCAGTGGCATGGAGAGCACGGGACCCACGTCTGGGCATACCCATCCCACTCGGGGTGAAAAATGCAAAAACAACAATTGATGGACAGAATGCAGAACAATGTCATACATTCACCCGAGTACAGAGATCTGGGCCTAAATCCATCGTTTTTTTGCTCACCATGCCATTCCAGTTTGAACACAGGCATATGCAAATCAGTCTTGACCCTGTGCCCCATGGGAACAGTCCAGCCCGAACTGCCAGGCCAGGTCCTCCCCACTGGGGTGGGTTAGGGTCCGGGAGGACGGCACATATTGTAAGTTGGGGAGCAGGGCATGTGCCCCCTCCCAAAGCCTCGCTGTCCCTCCAGGGGACTTCATCCCCTGGGGTAGAGGCTGAAAATGTCGGGAGAGGGGTGCTCAGCCCCTCTCAAACCCTTATAAAGCCCCAGATACCCCATGCCCGGGGACTGTAAAGCTAATTAAAAGGGAGGGGCATGTGCAGCCCCCCTCCCTGAGCCTTAGAAGGACCCAGGGACCCCATGCCCCAAGGCCAGCCTTAAATATAGGTGGGTACCCACCCGGGGATCACCCAATTACCACCTCAGGTGCTGCCTGCTGGGGGTTGTCCACAGGGTCATATATATGTTTTGGCCCCCAGGTATGGGGTCACTGGGGCAAGAAGGCCAACCCTGTGTAGCTGTGTGTGATGTGGTGTTTGCAGTCTGTGGGTGGGCTGGCCACAAGGCTTGGCCACTTGCCAGGCCCTGTGGCTAACTCCCCACTGTGTACACGGCAGAAGGCCATGAGAAGCATGGTATTGACTGCCCGTGGGTTGGTTGGCCACATGGCCATATATATGTTTTGGTCTTGGAGTATGGTGTCTCGAGGGTATGGAGTACCCAGGGCCTGAAGGCCAACCTTATTCTGCGCATGCCAAAGCCTGTGAGTGGTGTGGGGATGGAAGCCTGCGGATGGGTTGAATGGGCCAGGCCCTTTCGTCAACCTACTACTGCGCAGAACCGAAGGCTGTGCACAGTGGGGGGTTGACTACCTCTGGTTGGGTCAGCCACAGTGCCTGGCTTGCGGCCAGGCTCTGTGGCCCATGCACAATGTGGGGTTGACTGTCTGAGTCAGTGGCGGTTTCTCGTTGAGGGCGTCGGGGCTCCGCCCCCTTTACTTTAGCTGGCACTGGTCTGCCAATATAAAAGCAAAGTGTTGTGCTTTACTGTTTTGTTTTATAATTAATACACACAGCCTAAACATGCGTCATTAGTTTCTTTTTTCAGGACCGACCGGGGCTGCTAAACACTGTCTGCTACTCACGGTGCGATGACACTGCAGTCTGCAGTGAGGCTGACGCTGAGTGGCAAAGTCTAGAGCATTTGCCCGGCTGACGATCTCACAGCCCTGGGGCCTGTGATGTCATCAGCTCGGCAAAAGCATTGAATTGCGGACCAGTCTCCACCCCCTGATGCCGTGGAGATAGAATCAGCCCTGGGCGTTTTACAGTGAAGCCCTGTAGCGCCGGGGCTTCACGTCAATCAGGGAGTGGAGAATTGGTCACCTCGCCTCTTTCCCACTCGTCACTGTGACGAGTTGGGAAAGGGTGGGGTAGAGGCTGCAAACAGTCTGGAAGCCGAGAAATCGAGTCTGCGCAGACTCGAGGTGGCTGCTTCCCTCTTTGAAGCTCCAGTGCGTCACAGGTCAGTTCATTTCAGAGCAGCCTTAAACCAACTCGTGGTCGGACCCAGGCCTTGTCTCTAGGGCTGTAATGAACAGGCAAGTTTTGTTGTTTCAGGAGTTCCGAGTTCGTATGATCATTCATTGTAAAAAAAGTTTCTTTCATTGTGGTAGCATGGGGCACTGGGTTTGGCGTTGCGACGGTTGCGTGGATTTTAGCACCGTACAAAGTTACTCTCACTGTTGTCTTAATGTGAGACTCTCACATAAAGACAAATGGGAGTTCAAATCAGTAAAGGAGACCTCTGCTCTCTGCGGGAGCTGTGTTCGGCTGACTTGAGAGTCCCTTCAAATGAGTGTTTTAAAAGGGCACTGCAGGCAGCAGGGAACGGTGTGGGCGTAAAAGTTCCTCCATAAAAATGCCAATAAAAGAACGTTGCATATATCACATTTCAAATGCTGATTGCCAGGAGTGCAGCAGACGGCAGACTGTAGACTTTTGATTTAAAAAAAAAAAAAGACCACATTTATAACAGAATCAATCAGCTTGACTTTTACCACAATCTCACTTTTAGCATTCCGTAATCCTGGACTTGTGCTAGGCTTTCCAGCGAAATGGCATCAAAAATTCAATTAAGTTCTTCCACCCAGTTAAATTACTTTCATTAGACAAGAAAGTCGAAGTAATCACGTTAGAAAAGAGACACAGCCAAGCCTGGTGGCTTAGTGGACTAATGCGCCGACTGTAGGGGCTCTGTGTTTGACCACAGGTTCATATCCCGATGGGTCCACCTCCTATTCTGAGGTCGATAAAATGAGTACCGACGAGTTGGATAACAATAAGCATCTGTTATTCAGCACCAAAATACCCTTCTGGGTAAACATGTGCTTTACAAATACACGAAATGTCTGATGAGCCTCACAACTGTAGTCTGTGTAACAAAACAGAAAGTGAAGCAATGCATCAACCAATGACGACCTCTGTGTGACTCAATGACTGCAGAGGTTGTGTAGCATGGAATCATAAATTGTCTCTAGCTGTTCTCTCTGCAGGGACAGCTTGGATATTGGCCCTTTCTACAAAAACAACACCCCTCCCTGGAGTTTGAGAAGCAAAGTGTGTGACAGTATGGATCAGACACTGGCCTAGTCTTTCAGTCAGAACGTGTTTATTTTGGTATTGAGCTGGTAAACGTAAGCATAAGGATGGGCCCGGCAGGTACGCACCACACATGCATAATATATCTGCACCAAACTCATGGAATGGTGGTAGGCCTTAATGCTCGTGAAACATTGACCTTCAGTCCACTGCCTTCTTCCTTCTGAGCTGTGGGTAGGTCTTAGCAGTGTGCCTAGACAGGCATGAGTAGGCAGGCCTGTATCAATGGCAACAATGTCCTGCATGCCAGGGCGGAAAAGTTTTTAGGGTTTGCATTTTGTTCATTGACTAATAATGATTTCTATGAAATGTATATGGATTTGCATATACAGACAGATATTAACATAATCGCAAATTAAATAAACTTTCTATGATGCATAAAAGTGTTTTTATTAATGTGCTTGAATTAAGCCACATTTCTTTACAAAATGCCATCGTTGTGATGGTTGTGAGTACAATGGCAAGTGGCCCATCTGAGATTGCAATGACTGGATTGTCGTGTACCAGCATAGATACCGCAGGTGTTGTTCAAGTTCAAACTGATTCTCCTGTTAAGGCAGTTGTGGTTGAAGAGCCCCCAAAAGAGAGAACTATTGATGTGGGGTTATCAAACGCTGACCTTTCAGACCAGCCCTTCGGGCACAGCTTGATTGCCCTGCAGGCCAGTCGACCCTTTTAGTTACTGTGAGTCGCCAGGTCTGGGGAAAAGAGATCAGATGAAGAACAGGCACGGAACGACAGGGGTCCTAGTAATCCAGGGCCGAGAGGAAGAGCTGCAGATAAAGTGGAACCAAGAGAAACAAGTCCATCTGAGTTGAAATGTACTTATGGGTTTATTTTTATTACTTACAGAGTGGACACTACAGACTTCAGTCTCAAGGCGCACACGTTTGCTTTTTAAATGGAGGTATGTTTTTCATTATTATTATGAAATGTAAGAATCGAGTATCACTTCTTGCTTTTTTGTATTTTATTGTCTAGAACCTCTGATAGTCTGCAACTGTTATGGGTCACTGATGTGCCCAATCGTAGTGAAATCGTTTTGGGGCAAATGCATACAATATTTTCTCAGTAGATAACAAGTTCCAGTGCCACCTACCTTGACCACGCACGGCAGGGCACTTGGTGTGAACTATCAGGAGAGGCCTAGAGTTAAAAGGCTAAAGCCTAATGGCTGGCTCGTTCGAGGTACTCTTAGAACCTCAATCTCAAAACGAGCCGAGCCTTCTCATGATTTTTGCTTTCCTGCCCGCCCTCTTACCTCGTTGTTCAAGCCTACCCACTCAGAAGGGAAACTGTATTAAGAAGAACGCTATCTCAGTGCAGGCACTGTCAAGTAAGTCTAATGGCTGAGTTGTGCAGTGTTAATTCAGGAAACCTGTGATCAATCTCGGCTACCTCACCTCAGTTAAACAAACTGTGTGATGCTAGGTAATTATTTTATTTTACTGTGACAATTTTTCTTTCACCAGCACATTTGACAGCACCTTGAGCTAAATCCGTTCAGGATATGCTCTGTATAAAATCCTTGCTTGCACGTGAGCTACATATAGGACGCAATGGCCTTCTGAATTGCCACTTGGTTCTATACTGACATCATCGTTAGGGCAAGGCAGTAGGTAGCATTCATGTTTCTAAGCTCATTTTAAGCAATTACCACTACTAGCAAATGACTATCAGTTCATCTGTATAAAAAACTAATGTACTAGATTGAAACACTCCCACCTTACAAAGTAAACTTTTTGAAATGTGAAACTTTTTTTCTGTGCTTACAAGATGATTGTTGCACGATTTACTTAACAAATGTTTTGCTGGCTTTGCTTGTGCTTGGTCTCTTTGAGCCCAGACTGACCCCTGGCTCGACTCTAGGTTGGCTCTTCCTGTTAATTTGTTGGTTCATCACCCACCTCTATTAAAAATAGGTAACATATGGAAAACACAAAAAACAGTAGACATGTATTTGTAAAATGCCCCAAAGGCCTCACCAAGACCCACCTCAAATCTCGAGCACCCCACGACTCCACCACTTTGGAGTGTCCGATTTCGATCTTGCAGTTCAGTAAACCAGGGTGGATTCAGGGGATTTCTCATCTTTCGGGTAAGCCAGAGGTTGTGTAACTGCAAATCAACCAAGGTTCTGTCGTTTTGGAGGATAAAAGTCATATGTATGTAGAAAGGAGGGGCCACAGAGCAGGAAGATGGCAGCTGGTGTCCCGCTTGCGTCTCTTGTGGAGTTCCTGGGACCTATGTGCCTTCTGCTGGTATTCACTGTTGATGCAGACGCCATGGAGTCCAGCTCTTGACTTCCGCCACATCTGCACCTTCCTTTATCAATCCAGTCACACCCAGGCACTTATCCATACCTATTTAGCCATCCATGTACGCTCCCACTCTAAGGCATCCATTGACGCATCGTTACAGACACTGGTGCATTAATACATTCACCAGTGTGTGTCCGTGCACTGTCTGTGGCCCCATTGTGTTGTGGCCATACTTTCCTCAATGCACCAGACTTTCACTCGAAACAAAATGGCATAATGTTATGGGACTTGAAATTTGGCTTTCCCTGATCCCAGCATAGCCATGACAATGCAACCTCTCCCCAGATTTCTCTGTTTCATGGAGCTGGGGAAGCATTTGTTTTCTCTGCCCTCAAAATGGGGAGATAACGGCAAGCATCCATCTTTTCACACATTCATCTTTTCATCCATGCACACATGCGTTCATCTTTCCAGCTATGCACTCGCTCACACGCATGCATTTGCACCCTCTCCCTTCAGCCCGACAAACCCTTAGTAGCCCAATTGTCCCATTCCCCCAATGCAAGGACCTAGGCATTTGCATTGATCTGCTATTTTTAGATCTTGCCAACAGACGCCTTTTAGCTGTCTGTGCGTAAAAGACATTCTGTGAACCATATCAAAAACTTCCAGTGGACTTTGTGCCAGCCCATTGCTAATCATTGGTTGCCTGTCTAATCGCTTGTTTGCTTGCTTCTTACTTAATGTCTTTTCTTCCTCTCGTGTTTGTCATTCCCCTGGAAAATATCTTCTTTACAATCCCTTTGACTGGATGACATCTATCCTTCCACTGCTCACATTCATATAACTACTTTTTTACGTCTCAGCCTACCAAACCGCATAGCTGTCTGGTTTGCTAAAGACATCGGGGACATTCAGAAAGTTGACCTAGGAATACATTCCGCCCGTTTCTTACCATTAGCTGTGTGGTTTGTAACTCACATTTTCTGTTTGCTGGCTTTGTTTTAGGCTGTCTGGTTCGTCCCTTCCATTGCCAAAATCTTGTATACTGTGTTTTTCCACAAACTCGCTTTCTGTAAACAAGCTTTTAAATCTTGTTCTTATCTTGTCACATTTGCTGTGCAATCAAAGACAGAGGTCAAATGTTAGGCTGTGTCTTCCAGGGAGCTTGGTGTTTATTTTTCTTTCTCTGATTTATGTGTGAGTAACCTGTGCGTCCCAGTTTCCGAGGGCTCTCACGAAAAGTGTAAGTAAAGTATGTGTGCAGCGCTTTAAGTGGGATGAAAAAACTGGGGGGTCTCTCGTAGGGGCAGCCAATGTAATTATGAGGGTGGCTTAAAACTGTTAAGCTAAAAATCTGTACTTAGCATAGTGTGCTGCCCCACTGGTATTGTGCTTCTTCTGTCATTGCCTCCAGATATATAATACGAGTGACATTAAACCTACAACCAGCCCGGACTATAGGCTTTGTCAATGGTTGTAAGTTGCATAAGATAAATAAGAACAAACTGCAGCATTTTCATTATTATATACAATGAAAACATTGGTGGTTCAGAGATGTGTTACAGGTGGGAAACACTTAGAGGGCCTGTTTCCGTTAGTTGAATGTGCTTGGCTTGGGGGTTATTTGGCAAGCAGACCAGTTTGAGGATTGGGCACATTTTTGATTTGATTCTAATGTTTTCTTCACACTTGTGCTTCAAAATGCTATATTTGGATCCCCTTTTTCAACAATTTGCAGTAAATATGTGGTGTAAAACCCACCATTTTAATCCATTTTTTCCCAAATTTTCTTGCGGGGGGAGAACCCCCCCGCACCCTCCTTTTGCAGTTCGGGCTCGCTCGCTTCGCTCGCTCGCTTATTACATTGGGGTACAACTTTTTCCGCCCCACCACTTTCAAAATCCACCAGCCGCCACTGGTCTGAGTGGAGGGTTGGTCACAGGGACCGGTAATACATTGTGTTAGAAAAACCCTCAAAATTAACCGAAAAAAAACCTAAGGTTAAAGTAATGTTATAGTTAGGTGAAATGTTCATTAATAATGTAATGTTTTAAACTAAAAAAAACACAGAAATTCATAAGTGACATTTATTGCTATCTCAAGTAACTATAAATCATGTCCTAAGGTAACTATAACTCGTGTTCTCCCCATGCATTGTTAATTACCCCACATATTACACCACATTTTCTTTGACATCATTGAAAAACACTTGCAATGACACTAATAATGAGAAAACTGTGCTTTGCGGGGAGCGAGTTATACTTACCTAACGGCACGATTTATAGTTACTTGAGGTAACTATAACTGGTGAATTTCTGTTTTTTTTTGTTTGAAATCTTATGTTGTTACTGAACATTTCACTTAACTAAAACTTTAGTTTAACGTTTGTTTTTTTAGCAAATATATATATATATATCTCGTCAAGATGTATATATGTGGAGTTAAGTGTACAAAATCTATACATACTTACTTGTCGATGATTTCATCTTTGATATTTTAGAGTATTAAGGTCCCTCGATATTACTTATATTACTTATTTGATATTCTGTGCCCACACCTATATTGAGTATATTAAATGAACAGGTAAAATCCTTTGCTTTAAAGCACTAAACTATAGCACAGTGTTTTACGTGTGACAGAGAACTAAAGAAACAGTGGGAAACACCTAGGTGGTATGTAAACTTTTCTGTACATCTATTATACATCTGGCTAAAGTTAACTGCACTTCACCTTCCGTCTGTGTGTTTTTATATGCCTAGGGAAAATGTGACTAGCTGTTCAGGAAGGAATTTAATTTTCAATAATCATTTAAGCATGCACATCCACAGATTTCCTTGTAGGAAACAGATGGATTAGCAGTTTTACATGTAATTAGAAATAACCATTGAAGTACGAAAGTATAGATTTATACTCTGAAGCTAAGGATATACTGTCACCCGCATACCGTTTAAATGGAAAACACTTGTCTGACGTTGACACTCTTATGTTGCTACTTTGCACCAAAGCTTACAATTTCAAACTAGAACTCTGACGGCTCATGCTAGATATCAGCTTTTTTTTTTTTTTTAAGAATCTACAATCTGTATAGCAGGGTTGTCCAATGTAGTCTCGAAGGGGAGGATCCATGCCATATTTTTAGGATATCCACATATGATATATGAATTGAATATCTATATATCATTTGGAAAACATCGATGTGTCAAAATTTCTTAGCCTAAATTTCGAGGACCAACATATTAAGAAAGTAAGTATTGTGGTTAAAATAGGTTTACCTTGAAGATATGTCTGTGTGTGCCTGTGTGTATGTGTGTGTGCGTGTATATATATAAATATATATATATCCAAACCAAGCGACCCTTCCAACTAGAAGGATGAGAGACCACACATGTAAGCTAATCCAATCTCCTTTAATTGCAGTTAAAAACGAGCGGCATAATGCATTTCGGCACTCCGTGTCTTCCTCAGATGCCTTAGCTCATTGGAAGATTTACTGTCCACTTCAAGGAAACGAAGCGTCTCACTGGATTAGTGGAGACACTCCTTCCACCTTTTGTAGGGAAGATTTTCCGGACTCGCTGCCCCGAGTCCACTTGCTGCAGCGACACATGTGGAAGTCCTTGCCCCAGTGGGCGGTGTCTGCAGCTCCCTCTGCATTGTGGATCCTGTAGTGTGAGGGGCTGGAATAGCTGACCTTCACCCAACCGACAATACCCCCAGCGCGCCGGTATGCTTTTGCCTAAGTAAGCAGAGGCATCTTTATGCAGTCATAACCCAGTTATTTACCGGCCCGGCAATGCGTTGAAAGTTGCGGTGTTTCGGCGTTTCCCAAGCGCCTTGAGACAATCCACCTTTTGCCACAGTCCGCCAAACTCCTGAGGGTGGGGGCTCGAGTGCGAGTGGCCACAACATCCAAACCAAGCGACCCTTCCAACTAGAAGGACGAGAGACCACACAGGTAAGCTAATCCAATCTCCTTTAATTGCAGTTAAAAACGAGCGGCATAATGCAACATCGATGTGTCAAAATTTCTTAGCCTAAATTTCGAGGACCAACATATTAAGAAAGTAAGTATTGTGATTAAAATAGGTTTACCTTGAAGATATGTCTGTGTGTGCCTGTGTGTATGTGTGTGTGCGTGTATATATATATATATATATATATCACTGAAAAAACCATAGGTTTTAGGGACAGTTATAGTTAGTTGGACATTTCACTCGTACAAAACCCGTGAAATTCCCCCGTTATAGTTAGTTCAGCTAACTATAACTCGCGCCCCCGCAATGCACTGCTGATGACGTCACATATTACATCACTCATGACATGGTCAGTGACATCACTGATGACATCACTGATGACATCTCAAATGACATCACTGATGACATCATCCAGTGACTGTGTGTTTCTGTAAAGTTTAAATATTTTTAATATATATAGGAAAAGACGTATTGAAGAATGAGTGGGTGTGTAAGTGTCTGTATGGATGATTTAGTAGGTGCGTGACTGACTCTATAAGTGAGTGATTTAACGTATCTTACTGAATGCATGGGTTAGTGACTAAACTGGGTGAATGTCTGTATCCGTCTGTCTGTTGCTGTGTAAGTGGCTGCATGGGTTTGTGAATAGCTACATGAGTGTCTATATGAGTTATTGATTGGTTGTCTGAGTATCTGTATGGGTGCCTGAGTGTTTGTGTGGGTGGGGTGTGTGCGACTCTGTGCATAGATGTGTGAGTGGGTGATTCACTGGGTGGATGGTTTCAAGAGTGCATCTGTGATAGACTGTATGGGTGGGTAAGTGTGTGTAAGAGTGTGTTAGTGAGTGAATGTATGTCCCAGTGGTACATGTGTGAGTAACTACATATGTGAAAGCCAGTATATATGTGTGTTGGAGTATATAAATAGCTATAAGCAAGAGTGAGTGATTGTGATAGTGGCTGTATGGATGAGTGTGTGCTTGTATCAGTGATTGTATAAGAGCGTAACAATGTGCTAGTATTTGTATGATTAAGTGAGCTGGTGTGTGTATAACTGTATAGGTGAGTAAATGGCAGTGTGTTTAATTATTTGCATGACTGACTAGGTGTGTGAGTACCTCTTTGGATGAGTGGCGGTGTTTGAGTGTCTATATAGGAGTAAGAGTGCATATGATAGTCCTGTACTGAGTGACCATAAGTATGAGTGACTGTACGGGTGAGTGAGTGGATGTGTGTGTGTAGACCTAAGAATCAGTGAGTGGGTATGTAGTTATTGGTGTTGGAGTGTCTATAGTTTTGCGAATGGCAGTCTGTAATTTAGATTGGGTGTATCAAAGGTTATATTAGGGTGTGAGGAGCTGCATCAGATTATCACGTGGATGATGTCATCAGTGATGTCATTTGAGATGTCATCAGTGATGTCATCAGTGATGTCACTGACCATGTCATGAGTGATGTAATATGTGACGTCATCAGCAGTGCATTGCGGGGCGCGAGTTATAGTTAGCTGAACTAACTATAACGGGGGAATTTCACGGGTTTTGTACGAGTGAAATGTCCAACTAACTATAACTGTCCCTAAAACCTATGGTTTTTTCAGTGAATTTCAAAGGTTTTTTAAATGCTAATTTGTAACTATAACATATCTGAAACCTATGGTTTTTCAGTGAATTTCAAAGGTTTTTTAAATGCTAATTTGTAACTATAACTGTCCCTAAAACCTATGGTTTTTTCAGTGAATTTCAAAGGTTTTTTAAATGCTAATTTCTAACTATAACGTGTCTGAAACCTATGGTTTTTTCAGTGAATTTCAAAGGTTTTTTAAATTCTAATTTGTAACTATAACGTGCCTGAAACCTACGTTTTTTTCAGTGAATTTCAAAGGTTTTTTAAATGTATTAATTTTTATATTATTTTTTTCATACTGATTTACTACATTTTTAGAAACAATTTCTTTTACATATTTTATTTTTTAAATTACATTGTAATTACATTATACATTACATTACAAAAAATACTTTCTCAGAATGAATTACTTTAGTTTAAATACTTAGCACATAGGCAATAGACTTTTAAGTACAGTAGTTACAGTTGTTGCAATGGGCAACACATTTTCAAACACAATGCAACATTCAGCTCAATGTGAATTTCTAGTTAAATGCAATTAGTTACTTTATGGATTACTTTTCTAACCACAGGACTGGATCCTAGATTCAGTCCTGGGACATCTCCTGTAAACAGTTGAGTAAAAGCGTTTTGGTTACAGTCGTGATTTTTAAGGAATATTATTGTATTTTAAAAGTTGACACTTAGAAACTTTTCCTCATAGAATCACCAATGTTATCCTATGGAAGGAAATTCACTTAGCAGGTAAAAACTGTTATCGTTACTTTTTCTTACTCAGTGTTGGATCCTGGATCCAGCACTGGTGCATCTCCTGTAAACAGTTGAAAAAATGCGTTTAAGTCATACAGGCGATTTTTAAGGAATATTTGTAGTTTGTGAAAATCGACACTTTGAAACTTTTCTGCTGAAAACCAGACAATGGATTCCTATGGAAGAAAAGATAAGTTACTGGTAAGTACGGTTAAAATTACTTTTCAGGGTCAGTGCTGGGCTAAAAGATGCAGCACTGGGTTCTCTCCTGATAACAGGTGAGTAAATCGGAATTCGTATTTCGGCTGATTTTAGAGGAATATTTGTATGTTTCAAAAATCAACACTTAGAAACTTTTTCAGCAAAAAGCAGGCAATGATATCCTATGGAAGGAAATTCAAGTTACTGGTAAGTACGGTTAAAATTACTTTTGAGGATCAGTACTGGGCTGAAAGATGCAGCACTGAGGTCTCTCCTGATAACAGGTGAGTAAATCGTAATTCGTATTTCGGCTGATTTTAGAGGAATATTTTAAAGTTCCAAAACTCCACACTTAGAAGAATTTCCAAGTGAAACCAGTCAATGTTAGCCTATGGAAGGAAATTCAAGTTACTGGTAAGTACGGTTAAAATTACTTTTCAGGACCAGTACTGGGCTGAAAGATACAGCACTGAGGTCTCTCCTGATAACAGGTGAGTAAATCGGAATTTGTATTTCGGCTGATTTTAGAGGAATATTTGTATGTTTCAAAAATCAACACTTAGAAACTTTTTCAGAAAAAAGCAGGCAATGATATCCTATGGAAGGAAATTCAAGTTACTGGTAAGTACGGTTAAAATTACTTTTGAGGATCAGTACTGGGCTGAAAGATGCAGCACTGAGGTCTCTCCTGATAACAGGTGAATAAATCGGAATTCGTATTTCGGCTGATTTTAGAGGAATATTTTAAAGTTCCAAAACTCCACACTTAGAAGAATTTCCAAGTGAAACCAGTCAATGTTAGCCTATGGAAGGAAATTCAAGTTACTGGTAAGTACGGTTAAAATTACTTTTCAGGACCAGTACTGGGCTGAAAGATACAGCACTGAGGTCTCTCCTGATAACAGGTGAGTAAATCGGAATTCGTATTTCGGCTGATTTTAGAGGAATATTTGCACAATGGTGAAGGGAGGGGCGGGGCCTGAGGTGACATTCTGTGCAAACGCGCCCGTGGCGCGTTTTAAGTACGGGGATTAAGTCCCCTTGAATCATGAGGGTCCCTACGGGCCAACTAGCCCACCAGGAACCTCCAGTATGCGCCAGGAGGCTGCGTTGCAGAGACATGTACAGAGGCCACACCCCTTTTACACCTCTCTGCAACGCAGCTCTGTGGCGCTTTCTGGACGTACCTGTTGGGCTAGTTGGCCCCCAGGGACCCTCAGGATTGAAGGGGATTTAATTCCCCATCTTAAAACGCGCCACGGGGCCTGTTTGCACACATGTCACCTGAAGCCCCGCCCCTCCCTTCACCACTGTGCAAACGCGCCCGTGGCGCGTTTTAAGTCGGGGGATTAACTCCCTTGAATCCTGAGGGTCCCTGGGGTGCAACTAGCCCACCATATACCTCCAAAAGCGCCACAGAGCTGCGTTGCAGAGAGGTGTAAAAGGGGCGTGGCCTCTGTACACCTCTCTGCAAGGCAGCCTCCTGGCGCATACTGGAGGTTCCTGGTGGGCTAGTTGGCCCCCAGGGACCCCCAGTATTCAAGGGGAATTCGTCCTCTCTGCAAACGCGCCAGGGGGCGCGTTTGCAGAGTGGTGAAGGAAGGGGGCGGGCCTGCGGGGCCGATCGTTTTTTTTTTTTTTTCCCTGAAGGGGGGCTGTGTGGCCCCCCTTCCTTTTTCCTATTTTTAGGCCCTGGGGACCCCATCCCCTGGGCCTTACCCCTTTTTTTTTATTAAAATTTTAAAGAAACGGGAAGGGGGCCGCGTGGCCCCCTTCCCTGGGCCTGTATTGGCCCCGGGGACCCCATCCCCGGGGCATGGCCTCTTTTTTTTTATTTGGAGGGGGCTGCGTGGCCCCCTCCTCAGGCCATTTAAGGCCCCGGGGACCCCATCCCCGGGGCCGGCCTTGCACTTTTTTTTTTTTTTTTAACTTTTTTACCTTTGAGGAGGGGGCTGCGTGGCCCCCTCCGTGGCCACTTATGGCCCCGGGGACCCCATCCCCGGGGCCTGGCCTCTCGTTGGGGACTGTGGGGGTCCCCAAACCCCCACAGTCCCGCCGGCTCCCCGTGTCCTACGGGAGCCGGCATTGCTTTACACATGGGGAGCAGCTAACATGCTGCTCCCCATGTGGAAAGCAATCAGCTTTGGATATTGGAAGAGAGAGCAGGTTTCCTGCTCTCTCTTCCAATATCCAAAGCAGTTTGCAATGACAGGACGGGAGCCGCGAGGCTCCCGTCCTGTCATTACAAACAGCAGTGTCCCGGGGTAGGCACCCGGGACACTGCAGGAGCCGGCCCTGGGGGTGGCGGTCCCCAGGGCCATCAAGGGCTCCAGGAGGGGGCCGCGCGGCCCCCTCCCATTCAGTGCACAGCCCCGGGGAGGTGGTGGTCCTCGGGGCTTGGGGGTCCAAAACGGACCCCCATTGTAATTTTCTTAGTGCCCCGGGAGGTGGTGGTCCTCGGGCGTGTGGGGGCTGGAGCCCCCACACAGGTTTTTCAAAAATAAAAAGAAGCCCCGGGGAGGTGGCGGTCCTCGGGGCTGCGGGAGGGCTCAGAGCCCTCCCGCACCATTCTACATAAAGCCCCGGGGGTGGTGGTCCCCGGGCTTGGGGGCCCTTAGAGGCCCCCACACATAAAATTAACCCCCCCAGCATGCCCCCGGGACTTGGCCCACCCGGGGGCCAATTAACATCGAAGCGCGGAGACCGCGCTCGATTTTTCCGGCAGGATTCGCGCACCCTGAGCGCATCCTGCCGATTTTAAAAAAAAATAAAAAAATTTTGCCCAGGGGGTCCTTGTGGGACCCCCTGAGCAGACCTAGGGGTCAGGGTGTTTCTACCCTGCTCCCTTTGTGCGCTTTGCGCACTTGTTTCTGTCCCTCGGTTCTACCGAGGGATAAAATGGCTGCCAACACTTCCTGATTTGGAGTGTTGACAGCCAATTAGCATGCAGCTCGTGATCGGGAGGGTGCGCGAATCCGACGCGGCCATAGATATCACTATCTTTTTACTTTTGATTTTCTCAGCAACTACTGAACGGATTTACACCATTTAACAAAAAGGGTTCTTTCTGAACCAAGAACTACCTCTTTGCCAAATTTGGTGTAATTCCGTTCAGCAGTTCGGGCTGTAGCCGTGTCTAAAGTTTCCTATGGAAAATTGCATGGGGAAAACGCGTTTTGGGACCCCCTTTTTCTCGGCCCCCGCTTGACGAATCCCCCGAGACTTTCAGGGTAGGAGCGGACCGGAGCGGGCCACAAAGTTTGAAAATTTTGCGAAGATACGTCAACCGGCAAGAGAGTTATTTCAAATAGAATGTCGCGGATTTCCTATGGATAATAGGTTGTAACTATAACTATCTACTGGCGACCGCCAGTAGATAATATATATATATATATATATTTATATCTTCAAGGTACTTGATGTGGAGTTAATAATAGCAAACGTATACTAATCACAATATTTACAAATACATGTCCATTTAGTGAATCTAAATGGGCATCTGTTCCATATTCTGTAGTTGTCATGAAAGTCTGGCATGGACCTTTGGGCCTAGACTGTGCACCAATGAGTCACAGAGGTATTCTGGTTAGAGAGGTTGATCAAAGGCATCAAATCAAAACCAAACATTTGAGTGCTCTCTATTGCTTATATTCAAGTGATAGTAGGCAGTTCAGTGTGCTCTACAGATAGTCAATACAATGCAGTTCCCTTATTAAGGAAAAATCTACGGTCAATACATTTGGATCCACAGACTCATTTTCATTCCCGAGTAAAAGTCAATGTCATTATTTTCTGTCAAGGTGGATGTTTGCATTTAAACAATGTGTCGAGAGACCGGTGTAGCGGTGGAAGGCGCAAGACGCGTGCTGTTATCTACCTCCCTATTTATGCCTGCACCAGTGCTGGAGATAGTCCATTAGGGGTAAAACTACCCTTACAATGTCAATTTTGAGTCAGATCTTCTATCCAAGATGTGTCCCGGCTTGTAGTATCCAATCACGGGAAGTAGGCACCAGGGAAGATTGGTAACTCATCACAAATAGTGCCTGGTACTACGCCAAATGTTGAGCCTTTCAACTCTTTGAATAAAGGCTAGAGCAGACCATAAAAGATGAAGATCTCTGAAGTAATGGTTTCAAGTTATGACTTGTATACAGAAGTAGCAATGCAGGAAGGGTATTGGGAATGTTTCTCAGTTGCACCATCAGTTCTCCAGAAACATAAAGGCATCACTTACTTACTGTTGCTGGTAGTGATGTGGATGTTAAAGATGTGTATATCAAAAGAAAGTTCTGAAAACAGAACTATTCCTTGAGAAGCGTAAATACAAAGGAATCTGTGTTGTAAGGCATGACTGGGTGTACCTGTTCAAGAACTACACAGGAACCATATTGCTAATACAATCAGTTTGCTGAGAGTTAAAGGAACATCTCTCCTAAGCGGCAGGGAGAATAGTTTTAAAATAAGTTGAATGAGAGAATTATCCACCTCATAAAACAGTGAACAGAAGCTGGCTACATGGTGTGAACACGCTAGCCGGTCCTGTATGCCTCAATGAATGTTATGAACATATCAGAGTATTTTCCACCTAAAGGAAGGTACCACTCCATTTGGCACAGCATGGAGCTTCCTGCTCACTATGCAATTGTGCTTACCTTTATGTTAACATTGAGGCACACATGGTTTATCTGCATCAATCTCTCTAATTTGGATTTGGATCACATCCCCTTTTTCATGAGCTGGATCCATTGTTTATGTGTGAGGAGATGTTAGGAAGGAATAGTTATTTTTTTAAGGAGACCCCCTTTCTCTCTCTCTTGTGTGCCCTCACTCATCTTTTCTAACAGAGCAAAGATGAAACCCTTGAAGAATTGTGTAGAAGCAAAACTCTGCTGGCCCACTGTGGTCAGAAATCCCTTTCCCAAATCTCTAGGCTTCTGATCACTTGGAATGTTTTCTCTGAGAGAAACAGAAGGTTTCATCTTCTCCCAACAATCCACACAGGTTAGCATTTCTCTTTTTCTATGTCATTGATATGCCTCTGTGTACTACTGTTTATTTTCAGAGTTTTCCTATTAGAAGACTCCATCTGTGCACAACAGTGGCCTGGTGAAGGACAACCAAGGACCTTCTTTAGCATGCAGTTAGAGCATCCCATTAGAAAGAAGCATACACTTCTTCTACGCACCATCAACTCCTCTGATTTCCATGTTCGGTATCAGCATCCTTTGATGGAGGACCTTTGACTGGCAGTGATCATGGTGAAAAGTGTTTTGACCTATCCCTGCATCTTTAGAGGCAGTATGATAGCTAAGTCCAGTTACTGCACATGAATAACTTATTAAATCTCATTTTGCATCACTGGTTGGCTTGTTTTGTGGTTCATAGTTACAGGAAAATACCCTCTAACAGTAGCTGAGGGGACGCTCTCATGATTTGGACTGTAGCCTTCCAAAGACAGATTGGTATGGAACAAAAGTGGTATTATAGAAAAGAATGACATTTTATACAACCCTGATGTGGATAGAAACTGCACACAACAAACTATGTACAATGTACATCTGAAACACATAGTAGATTGTTGGAATTCTGATTCGAGTGGGTCGTAGATCTCGAATTGTCTCCCTCATACATACGTGGAGACTGACAGATCCATTCCGAGTGCCCTAGTGAGTGTAAAGTTTGGTGTAGTTTTACACTTAACCCAAATCACAAGTGTGTTCAAGTTTTGTGCAAATTGCTCTAACCCCGGATTTTTATGACAGTGGTTTATTTTAGGTGCTCCTTTCAGGAAATTGTACAGCCAAAGGAGAGCTGTAAGTGGGCTACCATGTGAGAAAAATGGTTCCTCAAATTCATCTCCTTTCCCTTTTTACAAAATATAGATTTTCAAGAAAATTTCATACTTTAAACATCTATTGTGCAGTTTCGTTCTGCCTCATGAAATCAGTTCATGGCGTGCATGTGTAAGTGTTCATTCCTAATGTCCCTCACACAGCAAGAGAACGTTTTGCCCCTGCTAATGGAGTGATGATCATTAAGCCAACCTACCATCCTTAAATATTTAAATGGACTTTGGTTGGTAAATTTAATCTGTCAAAACAAAACTTTTCTGAATGGGTAATAGGTCAAATATTTTACATGTATAAAAACATCCGATAGTGGTCAATGGACCTAGAAATGCTACCAAAGCACCCTCACCGTTAATTACCCTTATTGTATTTTGTTGTTGGATAATATTTAGTTTATCCTTGCGTGCACCGTTCTGTATGCACC
Source organism: Calotriton arnoldi (assembly GCA_963921515.1). Classification (NCBI taxonomy): domain Eukaryota; kingdom Metazoa; phylum Chordata; class Amphibia; order Caudata; family Salamandridae; genus Calotriton; species Calotriton arnoldi. The sequence continues at coordinate 1,856,082 of CAWUFW010002399.1, read as the reverse complement.
TCCTGCCCGAAGATGCCTTCCTCACCAGGAAGATATAATACACAAAATCAGAACAGAGCTGCACCACATACGAAATAAAGAGGCAATGTATTACAATAAGGTATAAGACAATTTTTAAATGACAACTTCTGGCAAATCCAGTTGCTTTTCTTCACTTTATTGTAGAATCATTTGAAATTCATAAAAAATCAGCCAACATGTTTCGTCCATTAAAACCTTGGACTTCTTCAGGGCAGAAATAATTTGATGTATTAGTGTCAAAAACTTCCAAAGGTCAGGAAACATTCCTTGAAGTATTACGTCAAAGATTGGTATCTGTATGTTCTCACCAAGAGTAAATAATTTAGTCGCAGTGTCCAGGTCAAGTAGAACTCAAGCAGAATTAAGAGAGACTACAACCCATGCAGCTAGCAAACTCCTGGAAAGATCCCAGTTCTTTAAATCGATTTTCCAATGATAAGTGACCTCAGAATAGATGGAAAATTAACCACCCTGCCGTGTGCACTTTGATAGGTGTCCACGGGGTCGATCTGCCAGCTGCACAGCATGGCGTCCTCCTCGTTATGATGAGCCAAACACAATTTTTTTTTTTACACTAATACATCAAATTATTTCCGCCCTGAAGAAGTCCAAGATTTTAATGGATGAAACGCGTTGGCTGATGTTTTATGAATTTCAATTGATTTTACAATAGAGGGAAGAAACGCGACTGGATTCGCCAGAAGTTGTCATTTACAAATTGTCTTATACCTTATTGTAATACATTGCCTTTTTACTTCATATGTGGTGCAGCTCTGTTTTTGCTTTTGTATTTGACATGTATGTTGTGAATGTGCCTGTGACACTGTTGGCGTTTATGAAGTAATAGAGAATGCCAATGGTGCTTCCTTTTAGGGTTCCAGTTTATTGTTTTTCATAGGGTCTGTCCTAATTCCCAATCTAGAAGCCCTGGTTCGATCCTGGTTAGTTCACTCATTTTGAGACTAGAGGCATTCAGAATACGATTCAATGCAGCGGTGGCCCCTCCGTTAAGACAGAGGAGCTCTGCCCCACCTGCTGTGAGCGCAGCAGGTACACACAGAATAATAAAATGGTCATTAGCATTTTATTACTGTGTGTGCCACCATCCACGTTAGCACAAGTGTGATGGTTGGGGTGGGGCCAACATATTTATGTGTATTGCAGGACGACTGCTTCAAGTGCTAATGTGCATGACAGATTGCCTACACTCTACAGCCAGCCAATCTGTCATGCACACTTCAGAGTCTGCAATCCCAGTGCTATAAAACAGCTGAGGGATTGCATGCACAGGCCCCAGCCTTAAAATGAGCGCTGAGTTAGCCTGCTCCAACCAATCCTGGAGCTGTTAACAGCATGAGACCAACTCCAGGATTGGTTGGATTCGCGTGCAGGAAGTAAACCACCTTGCTTTTCTGCTCGTCGTCGAGAGAGGAGAAAGGCAACATATCGGTGCCCCACCGATTTTTAAAGTTGCTAGTTGCCCCTGATTCAATATTATCTCCCCCTCCAGGCCCCCAAAAGGCATTAACTAATCACTTCATCCGCCAATGGAGCCATGCCTGACAACTATCATATTACACATGTTGCGTTTGTCATCTACGTTACAAAATGTAACATTTTGTAAGGACAAAAATGCTCTTCCAGCTAAGCAGTTTTGCTGGTAAATCGAAGGCTGCAAACTGTTTGACGACCCTACTAAAGATGGCTCCGCCTTGTTCAACATGGATGAGCATAAGGAGGTTTCCACTTGAACGAGGATGGGTCGGGATCAGAACCCACAGTAGCCTTCATTTTTTAAAATATGAAATACAAGCGCCAATCACCTTAAAATGCAGGGTGTTATTAGTGCTATGTTAATAAATGTGGAGCGCGTTCACTTCCAATGACATGTTTCCAGTGTAGATATTGTTTGGAACTATATGAAAGGCAATATTTTTATCAACATTACTTCTAAATAGAGAGCAGTGCCAGAAAAATGTGACCAATAAGTGGATTTAAATTTAAGAAATGTAGATTTGTGTGAGCATCATATAGCTTGTGCTATACATAGCTAATGCTTCCATCGACCAAGTTGGTTCCAGATATTTAATACACTATCTAGGACCCTTATCGGAACGGTATACTTTATTAATATTGCATCATATAGCACCTAGAGAGCAATAGTGGAAGCTCACCAATTTAAAATCAGCTAAGATGAGGAGTGAGTCAGGAGGGAGGTGAACAGACGGAGGCTGATATCCTAAAACATGGCAATGTACAGCCGGCAAGAGTAGTAATGTCGCTGACACCTTCTATAATGACAACGGACACAGCATGAGAATATGCCTATTACCGAAGGGCGCATCAGGTATGAAGCGTTGGATTTCAGAAAGCCGTATGGTGGAGAAAGCTAATGGAATAACAAGAAAGAAACTGGCCCGGGTTAGGATGGATAACACTGTCCATGCCTCTTCCATTGGCAGGCGTAGAAACACATCTTTCTGTCAAGGAAGAGGTCAAGTCTTTTTCTTGATCTGAGTCAAATTTTGTGGCATTTCTGTTTCACTTCTGGAAAACTTCACAATCTGCTTCAACTCTCATCATTTAGACTTAAAATAAAACAGATAGTGGAAAGAGTGGCATCAGAACATATTTAGTTTCGATATGGAGGGAGTAAGTTGACTTCTGGAGCTTAACACTTTTTTATCAACATCCAATAAATGGATTATAATTTATAAAGTGGTGCTAGAGCAGAAAAACACCTCAACAAGTTAGGCACTTCATTTCTGAAGTGTGAAGTATAGCACAGCGACAGAATGGGAGTTGAAATAGGCAGATGTCATGAATGCAGAACAACAACAGTTGGAAATTACTGACATGCAAGCTAGGTCCTCAATGTTGCTGCATTCAGAGATGAAAGCTGTTTTTTGCAGGCTGTATGTTTGGATCACAAAATGTTAATTGCAACTAAAAAATCTTGTTTTACATTCCAGGCTTTCACTAAGTTAAGGAAAGGCCCTATGTCTACTGGTAGTCAGGATAAGCGTTGATCCCCAGCCAAAATGATCGCTGTAGTTGTAGCAAGATATGGATGTTTCCCAGTAGTTAATCCTATAATGAGGTGGTCTAGTTGAATTTGGTCGTCACCAAAGATGGACACCTTACTTCTCACACACTTTGATTCCTGAATTGCAGTCTTAGAGTGTCTTTTGTGTTTTTTTCTGTAGTTTTTGATGCTTCTAAATTGCTCTGAATCATGATGAAGATGATTGCCCAGTGCTGAGAAAAATGGATGCCTCTAACACCCAGCAAACAACCAGTGCTAGTCTCAGGAGAGTGCCACAACGAGAAATCGTTACTAAATGATTCCAAATCCACAAAATGCACTCCAGTTAATCGAAAGATTAGTTCAAATTAATCAGTCCTATATATGCAGTCCTGGTGTGTCTTCCGCCCCAAGAACACTACATCAATTAGAGAAATCTGCTGATTGTGTGAACCTGCAAATCAGTCCTAAGGCGCACTGTGTGCCACAATCCCTGAAGACTCAATCACATTTAAACAGTTCAACGCCCAATTATTTTCAAAATTATTCACAATTCTATAATAATACATCAACGATCATCTGCTGACATCAATACGTTCATATCGATCTGCAACCACTCGCTGCTTTTCCATGAAATCAAAATCCTTCTACAGTGATGTCTTAATTTAACAATATTCCATCAGCGAACAAATTTCAAATCCCAATGCATTTCGGGTCATAGAGACCGTTCATCAGGGGCATGCTGTGACAAAGAGAGACACCAAGCTTTTGCTGTGACAAAGAGAGACACCAATATTTTGCTGTAACAAAGAGAGACACCAATCTTCACTTGATATAAACCACGACAAACTGACAGTATGCACTCCATCAAACTCTTCGCTATCAACCATACTACACCATCTAGATCACCACCTCCAGGGAGCTCACCCAGGTATCAGCATAATGGATAAAAACCACAGGCTATGCAGAACATTCAGATGTGGCATTAATGGGCCAGGTCCATGCCAAGCAATGGGCATCCGGGGAAGGAAATGCTTCAAGACAGGATGGCACAACAGGAATTGCAGCAACATGATAGGGGTCTGTGGCTATTAGATATAGTGTTTGCATGCCAGGGGGTGAAGACCAGTTCCATTATGCTTCTCAGAACACAGATACTGACCCTACTAATGATCAGTCTTAGAGTTTCTGCACCGCATTGCACTCAGTCCTAGCGCCATGATGTCCCTCGGGATGAATGTCGCGCTTTACAAATACCCAAAAATAACAACAACAAAAAAATGTCTGCTAGTAGATGCAGTGACTCAACAGAGACTGTTGGAAACAGATAATTGGCTGCAGATCATTGGAGTACGACCGGGATGTAGCATCCCGCAGGTCATCGGTCTGTGGAAGGACAATTAAGTAAGCCTAGTGGGGGAGGGGGTGGTTTAAGCTGCAGGAGTAGTTAAAAGTTGGAAATGGAGGCCAAAGTGACTCTAAGTAGAGGGAGAATCTTGGCCTCTGTGGAAAAAGGTATGAGTGGTGGATACCTCAATGGCATCCAGATGTTGAGTGCCTTGAAGAGCTGTGTGGGGGCAATCCTAGTCATCTGCGAGATGTGAGAACACAATATGCACTATAAGAAGTGAATCAGTTACATAATATCAAACTCCATGTCACTAAGATACTCGAGATGATCTTCGAGAGGCCACACACAGGACATTTGTAGGTGAAATGCCTGTTTACAGTGCAGTGTGTGAAAGCCTTCTGTTTCAAGAACAATGTCTCACTGACCTTCCAATAGGATCAGGTTCATTTTTACCTGCTTTAGATGCATGATGATGGTCAGGGATTATTAAACAGGCTCTTCATAAACACAGAACCCAGCGTTCTGCATTTCCCTGGAAATAACAGTCAATTCACTAATTTTCGTTCGAAGCATGTCTTAGATAAAACATTATTGAATCCTAAATTACAATTTGATGAATGCAGTTAATGTCTTATTGTTTCCCATTTTGGATAAACTTATGAATTATATTGCTGCTGATGCAGCGGATACAATGAAAACTATTTCCTCCTAGGTCACTTATCGGTCATCCAGGCGCGACTTATATTTCTCACATCCACATGACGATGGGGCCCATGACATCGCCTAACAATCACACACACACACCTGGATTTCCTCTACACCTTTACGAATCTATATTCCTAGGAGAAAGAAAAACTAAATGAAAATCATCATGATGTACCGCTGGAAGGAGCCGGGATACCTTATTACCTTAACCTATCGCTTTCTTAGTTATTTCTTAAGATATTCCTGCTCATTGTTTGTCGATGGATCATCTAGTAAAAATCAGTTGATAGTGATCAAGACCAGCTAAATCACAATAACTAATTACTAATTTCACAACCATTTAGTAAATAATAACTGAGTCGTTTGATTTAAGAATTTCAAAATTTATATAATTTTAAAGGCATGGAAAAGAATTTAGACTTTGTTATTCAATTATTCATACATTATTAAATCAAATATTTATTAAGCAAAATCAATTTTATTGCAGAAAGGAAATTTTGTCATGAGGGAAAAATCCTAATTAACCTGCCTATCTTCCTAATTTAGCCTAATGATTTCTAACCTAAGTTTAAAGTTGAAAAATAACCTAATTCTCATACTCAACTGGAAAAATAAGACAGCAACAGAAACTTCAGCTCGTCAGCATCAGCTACCGCAACCCGTCTCATCTAACAGTCTTTCAGCATCTCCCGCTCAGTAAATGGATCGATCTGGAACTCCAAGCACTGGAAGCCATCAACTCCCCCTCCCACTAAGAGTAGGCCTACTTATACCCTAATTCTAAATTTGCTAACTAAATTGTTGCAACATTAATAACGCGCTTTTCTTTCATTGGTCCACTCAGTTCATTTATTCAGTTTTAATCAAATTCTCCCGGATCCAGCTTGTTCTTCTGGAATGCATATGTTCATTTCCTTTCTCACAGTTCAAGACATGTTTCCATCAGCTTCGATCAGTACATTTGTAACTTCTTTCGATACATTCGAGAACTCTGCAGGCATTGTCCTTTCTCTTAAAACTGTTTCCCACGATTCTCTGCTGATCACCACTGCACACTATCAGTTCAAATAGGTCACATCAGCCTTGACCATTCTTGCATCCTAGCCTTTCAGCACCATCACGTGGTCAGTCTTTCTCCAACTTTTTCTCCCTTGTCATGTGTTTTCTCAGCGCATGCGTACTCTAATAAACGGCAGCCATTTTATATCGCCACTCGATTAGACTTAGAAGCACTATTTAGAAATAAACAAAACATAATTAAAATAGAGAAACATAGCCTTTTCGTTTCCCTCCCGTCATCTACGTACCCCAATTAGTTATTACCTAGCAGAAAGCAACATTTAAGCTGTTCCTTACTTACCATCACTATTGTTTTTGCAACGTCACGTTTTATATTCTATGAAGCACGAATCATGCATTTATTATTTATTTAGTACGCAATTATTTTTATGTTATAATTAGACACACAGACATTTGTAAATAGATTATTCAGCACACATACTTGCGTGTTACCCTTCCCTCACATACATTGTTGATTAATACATTTAAACGAACATATTTATTAATTATTTATAAAATTTGTTAGGGTTTACATTTTTTCATTTACTCTGCTCCATCACTGCCTTACAAAGATCACGCTTAAATGTCTTATTATTGTCAGTACGGATATATTGGGAAATCTGGGGCTCAGTGAAATTGGGGCTCACACTTTTGAGAAGGGGTGCAGACAGCTTTTATTAACAGTTATGCCTGGGCCTTATGCAACACTCTAAGATGGTGGCATGCTGAGTTTGCACTTTTGCCCCATTTCTTTTTCATTCCCTGGCTTGAGATGGGCTGCTTTGTACACAGCTTACCAGTGCTTAATTTGAGATGGTGGTTTCTGGTGCTCTGCACCGGCACTTAATTGCCAACACCGGTACTTATGAAAATCTGTACATGGTGGCGTCTGTTTGTCTAAAACATGAACACACAACAGTTGTTTATTAGGTAAATAAACATTTAAAAGGACTAATACCTGCTGCCCAAGCCATTCTCATATCTTTGGCGGCATGGAATAGCCTGCATTGTCACTCTTGTACGGGTGCGATGGTAAGTAGCTGTGTTTGTACTGTCACTGGCGACGCTGGCAGGGGCAATGGGTGGTGCAAGCTGCAGTGGTCCCCCGAGGAGGGCCCTGGCACTTCTGTTTTTTACAAATTAAGCACTGCAGCTTACAGTGACAATGGCACTCCAGTCAGAATTCTCCCTTGAGAAAGGTTGGGGCTGTGAACAAGAGTCAAATGGGTTTTGACCATAAAGTCGTAGTTTCACGAGTTCAACAAATATTTTTATTCTGAAAGACCCATATTATCCACCCCCCTCCTACTCTACCCCCCTTCCAACTTTGTAAACTAAATGTAAGGGATAGAGGCTTTCTCCACAGATGGGTTCTGTCATGTCTCGGTTGGAGCACGTAGGCCAAGTCCTGTCTGCCTCATCGTATCTCATGACCCTACACTGTCTAGTCTGAGGAGAGATTATAGAAAGGCTTTCTTTTTGCCATCAAGATCACAAAGTGCTCAATGGGACAACAAGGAACTAGAGAGCTTCCACTGAAGGAATATCGCATATATTTAATGAAATTAACGTTCACTTGCAGCAAACCAGAAAAGATGTATTTATTTCCTCTATTGCACTTTAGAGACGTAATGGGCCTTCTACACTCAAAATGCCATGTCTGTGGGAATTCCAAAATGGCTCTCTGTCAATGATTAATGTGTAAAAGGTTGCCTAGTTTCAATTCCACCTTTTGCCTCTTTCTTCCACCACCCTACACGTTCTGTTACTCTTACAGGTTTTTTTCATCCCTCCCATTCTTTTTTTCTCTCTCTTTGCTACCTTTCTCTCGCTTACTTTCGGTTAAAGTCTAATAATGAGCAATACGCACGTGTCCTCAACGAGTGCCGGTACCCACCACCTGCAACCATAATGAGCAATACGCGCATGTCCTCAACGAGTGCCGGTACCCACCACCTGCAACCATTGGCACATATGCTTAGATACAAGGGTTGCTGAAATGAGACAAGGAGGATTGAAGTATGAATGATGTATCTAATATGTGAGTCATGTCAAGGTATCTTTAAGTACCTACCTGCTTTGTGCTAAAAGTGCATCCCTCCACTGGTGTGAATACTGCTTTCTTTTTACAAAAAGACTAAGAACACAGGCCGATTTTTTAAAAATAAATATTATTAATGTTACCCTGAAAGTATATCTTTAGGTATAAGCTTACCTAGAAACGTATAGACTTGCTACACCAAATGGTTACTAGGCCCCAAGACTGGGATCACAATGGTGAAAACAACTCTGTGCAGCCTAGGGGCTACAAGGGGCCTTCCAGCTGTACGTGTTGCTTCCAAGGTAAACGGATATCATGTTTCCATTCAGACCATTCATTGCACCAGGGCTTTGAGTGTGTGAATAGTTCTTTTGTTATCAATATCTAGAGCACAATTTAGCTCTTTACACAATCATGGGCTTTGCAGCTATAATTAAAGCTTATCTCTATGCAAGGTTCTTTTAAATGCCCACAGGGGAGAAAAAACTGCAGAATCCATAAAACGATTAACATACTTGGCTAGATTTCTTCAGAATGATGTATATGCAGAAAAACTAACCTTCAGAAGACGGGGAAGGGACGCAGGGGGAGACAGAGGGATTATGATATTGCGAATACTCTCCCCTCCCACCCCCCACACACAGACAACTAGTAGCCGTCTCCATTGCAGCCTCCAGCTATATTCTGGGTAGATTGCTCACTGGCCAGGTTTACACAAAGGGCAAACTTCTCCTTTTTTGCAGTGTTGACATTGATCAAACCCATCGGAAAGCCCTTGAGGGAGAAGAGAATTTGATTTTTGTGCGACAGGTTGAAAAGGGCTTAACAGAGGACGCGCCTTCCTGCCTGCCTGTCATTCTGACACCTCGCAGAGAGGTGTATCCTGCACGTGGGAGTTCGGCTTTTGCAGTGTACATAAGACTTTTTGACCTGCCAAGGTGATTGTTTTAGACTGGTGGAGGTGCTGGAACAGAATGCATGATGTTCATTGAGGTACTGATATTAAACACAATCCACTAATTTACTAGCATCCACATAAGAGGCGTATTGCTCTTATTATGTAGCTCATGCGTTTGAGAAATTAAAAAGCAGCTTTTAAAACTCTTGACATGTTGATTATCATTGGCATATTAATTACAGGTGATTTGTGAAAGTAAGAGTGGCTTGTAAAAAGTCATTGGATCAGCAACATTGCCATAATTGCACATGTATATGGCTAGCTAGGGCAGGTGATGTGAATGAGTATTACACCTATGAATGAATAAAATGAATTAATTATTAAATCCAACATTTGAAGGTTTACAAAGCAGGCGAAAAAAGATTGCCAATTTTTCTTGGTGATGCATTACATTTGTTCAAATTTTGTGAATTCTACAATACAACAAGTTTGATACTCCAAAGATTCTTCAAATGTTAGCCCATATATTGGCAGTGCTTAATTTGAGCCGGTGGTTGGCGGAGAAGCTCAGATTTGGCAACCGGCACTTATTTTTCCACAGCAGACATTTACCAAGAGCAAGAGAGAAAAACGTGCATAGTGGAAAGATGGAGGAAACTGTGACAAAGGAAGGAAGTAGGAACTGCAAGTGTGAGATAAAGGGGCAGAGAGTGTTTGGTAGTGGATTCACGAGGCGGATATTCAAGACTAAGTGCACCAACATTTGATAGCACTAACAGCGAGCTTCTGAGCAGAGCTTTGGACACCGGCACTCATTCTTCTACAAATTAAGCACTGTGAATATTGGCATACAGGCAAACCCTACTCACCATTGAGACTAGTTTCCGTTTTACCCTCACCCAAGGGAGTGGCATGTCTTATCAATGGGTCCACTCCTTACTCTGGATAATTTAGTTTATATCCAGTAGGAGCTCTTGATAGGGGTCTTGTCGAATTTTTAACCTCTAACAAAGGCTTTAATACCTTAGGTTCAACCTTTCACAGATGATCCAGTTCTCAAAAATTCCTATGAATAAGTGGGATACCCCTAACTGTATCTTAAAATTACCTAATGGTAGAAAAGTAGCTATTTATTATAGTTTCCTTTTGATAAGATTAAAAAGATGTCGTACAATAGGCATATCCAAGAGATAATACTTTTCAAAGGCAAGGTGGCTGCCAAAGTCATGTTTGATGGAGGCATTTTGTACTTCCAGGAAGCCCAGGCAGAGCGCCTATGTACCCCTTTTGAAAGAATGAAGGGCATAACTTCTCTCCTAGATTTGACACTTTGGTTTGTCTTGTGACTCAGTAGATTTGTGTGAGGGTCTTTACAGGAGATGTAACACCTGGAAATGTCAGGGGAAGACAATGGACCAAAGAGGGGTGGAAGGTGTTTGATCGCACAACGATTCAAGCTATTTTGTATCTCTTAAAACAGTTGGTGACACCATATCTCTGGAAGTAAATACATGTACCCCTTCAACAGCCCAATGTGAATTGCATATGTTTGGAGGGCCCAAAAAAGTGACCATCTGACATAGCCAAATCCTGGAATATGTCATTACCTTAAATTGAACACTTCAGCTTGCCTTGAACCAGTGGAGTTCATGGAGTAAGTGTGGCATATGCGTGTGCTGGGCAACTTTCAAAGAAAATGCTGCTCAAAACCATTATTACCACAAATCATGACCTATGTATACACATCAAATGCTGATAGTTATTCCAACATATTTAGCTTCCTGGTTCTCCATGGTGCTAAAAGGAGGTACCATAGTCTGTTTTATCTAATTGATTAGGTTGGTTTCCTCCAAACTATGGCATGGTTCAAGATTACAGTAATGCCCATTACTTCTGTGTTGTCCAGCTTATAATGCAAATGGTTTTGCCATACTAGCTGCAATCTCAAAAGTCATATACGACACCAGACATGGCTGCAATTGCAAATTGCTATGTTCGCCCTAGGTTGGCGGGGTATGCCCAGACGTGGGTCCCTTGCTCACTTTGCCACTGGATTCAAGATAGCCTGGCTGATGACGGCTGTAAGCCAGAAACCGGTCCCAGGATGCTTGTTTCCGGTCCAGGGAAGACATGGCTTGGCAGTTCGGGCTGGACTGTTCCCATGAGGCACAGGGTCAGACTGATTTGCATATGGCCATGTCTGAACTGGGGTGGCGGAGTGAGCTAAAGAATGATGATGGATTAAACCCAGATCAGTTGACTGGGGGTGAGTGCTTGCAATGTTCAACACTCCGTCCATCATCCCCTTTGGTTTTGCAATTGATGGACTAATCAGTAACAGATGATGGAATATGCTGCTGTTAGCCCTGCAACTAATATTTATTTTTTCTTTAGAAATCACCCCATCGCTGCATCTTCTCCCATCCCTGATCCAGACACTTTGAGTTTACTCAACACAGCACCTTAGTCTAATTTATCTTTTCAATGCTTCAGTAAATAAATAAAACTCAGAGTAAAAAACCAACAAAATCAGATCAGTGACCTTACATATATGTGAGGGCAACAAGAGTGATACTGTGAGTCCTAAGTAGCAATTCCAGGAGGCAGCAAGGTAAAAGGAAGCACAATTGTTTCTATTGTGCAGGACAGAGGTGCTCCCTGTCTCCTCAATATGTCAAAGTAACCAAAATGGTATCCTGGATTCAGTGCTTAATTTGTGCCTGTAGTTGCAAGTGGTGGGAGCCAACAGTAAGTTTTGGTAACCGGGTTTCATCTTCCGACTTTGACCAGAGACAGAGAGAAACAAAGGCAGAAAAAGCTGGAAGGAAGGAGGAAGCCAAATACAGTAAAACAGTGACTCTGGGAGACAACAGAGATGAACCTGCAAGAATGAGATAAAGATGCAGGAATTGTAGGGTACTTGAAGAAATAGGCATAAGCCCACCTTGCCTTTCGGGAACATTGGGTTTTAGCAGCACCTGTGACGGGCTGCTAAGAAAAACTCTGAACGTGCGCTTTTTTGTGAAATTTTTATTTTATTATTTATTTATTTATTTACAAATTAAGTACTGCCTTAAATCAAACTTTAATTTAGAAGAGGTATACCCAGAGTTGAGCAAGGTTAGCTTAATGTTGTAACTTCCATACAAAGAGAGCACCCGTTGTCGCCTAATCTACCCTGGAAGTGTTAGCCAGAAGAAAAAAAAAGCCTTTTAAGAAATGATCGAATTAGCATTATCTGCCGTAGCAGTTAAGGCTAATGGAACATTTCAGTTCCAATTAAACCTCTTAATGTTTGCATGATTATAAAGGGGGCCGCCCTCTCGGTATTTACGAATGACCTTTTTTTTTAGCGGCACTCATTGCAAGCAGAGTGAACCTAATGCTATTTGTCAATTAAAAGTGATAATGTAATTTCAAAATAATTACAGTTCTGCTGCAGACAGCAAGCAATTACAGACAGTGTTTATTAAACTAGACATTAAACCATTAGCTTCGCTGAAAAGTATTGTAACAAGCGAAATGATTTTTGTTCAGACCCAGAGAACCGAAAATGGCAGCAAATGATAATAAAAAACTCCACCCATCTAAAATGTGACAACTGCATTATGCACCAAGGCATTCATATGCTAAAGGATCACCCCGACAGCATTCAAACAGAGCCCTGTCATAAAGACTTGTATTTACTTTCGATATATATTTTTATCGGGTCATTTTATATGAAATGAGCTTTAGAGGAGTACTCAAGTATGCTATTCATTAAACTATAGGAAACATATTTTCATTTAAAAATGCTGCATATTTCCTAAGGAATATTAAAGTTACAGATAACTAGAGAAGCTCAAATTATGTGTGTTACGAATCAAGGCATACATGTCTGTATATATATATATATATATATGGATATATATATAGATATACATATAGAGCAAGACACACACATGCATATACGCACACACACACACACATACAAACACACACGTTACCCAGTGGCAGTCGCCACTGGGTAGTTATAGTTAGGTCTGCGTTTCCATAGAAAAAGCATTTTTTGGTATGTTTATAACGTTGGCACTGTTTGACGAATTTTCACAAAATGTTAAAAAACAAATCCCTTCCACGTCAGCTCCTTCCTGGAAAGTTTTGGGATGATCCGTGAAGTGGGAGCTGAACAGAATTACTCCAAATTTGGCAGAAAACAAGATCTTGGTACAGAAAGTCAGCTTTTTGTGATTTGGTGTAAATCTGTTCACTAATTTTTGAGAAATTAAGGCTCAAAAACTTTTGTATATTTCATTACCCTGAAGATCATGCTGAGCAGACAGAACTTAAGATAAGTTCTGATTGGCTGCCACCAAATTCACAACGATGTGAGGACAGCCATTTTAGAACTTGGAGACTGAAGGCCTGATTTGAATCTCGCCGGATGGGTTACTCTGTCACAGCGGTGATGGATATCCCGTCCACCGAAATATAAATCTCATTGTATCCTATGGGATTTATATTTTGGCGGACGGGATATCTGTCACCGTTGTGACGGATAACACAACCTGTGCCAGTGCTTCCCTCCTAAGGAGTCTGCTGATCTTCCTAATCTTTCTTAACTGAAGGAAGCAGGTGGAAATTACCGACCCAATCTGGGTTTTAATGGCAAGGTCGCTGTTAATTATCACCCCAAGACTCTTAGCTGAGGGGGCTGGAGTGGGGGGAGAACCCAGCTCAGTTGACCAAAAATGTGAGCTCCAAGGGTTATTAGAATAAGTTCGGTCTTGTCCGTAAAAGTTTTAAGTGGTTGCTGTTCATCCAATTACGGATGTGCAGCATAGTAGCTTGAAATTCGGACACAGAATCAGGTGTGTTATTGATAGTAAACATTAATTGTAGGTCGTCTGCGTAGTTGAATGTGCACACCTTCCTTTCTTTCAAGGACCAGATCAGTGGAAGTAGGTAAAGGTTAAACAAATGCGGAGATAATGAGGAACCCTGAGGTACTCCACATGTTGTTTTCATTTTAGATGCAGTGAACTGGGATAAGCGAACTGACTGGGAGCGGTTCTCCAGGAACGACCTTATCCAGCTGAGAGCTGATCCCTGGAGGCCAGCGTCCCGAGCACGGTCAATCAAGATACCATGATCTACTGTGTCAAAAGCCGCGGAAAGATCCAGCAGCACCAGGGCCTGGAAGAGCCTTTATCGGCTTCCTTCCGAAGAGTGTCCAGCACAGTCAATATCACTGCATCTGTTGAGTGGGCTGGGTGAAATCCTGCTTGGTGAGAGTCGAGGAATTCCGGCTGTTCGATAAAGGCGCACAGGCATTTGGCCAAATGGGATTCTAATATCTTGGCCAAGTAGGGAAGCAGAGAGATAGGACGATAGTTGGTCAAATTCTGGGGGTCAGCCCCTGTTTCTTTTAGGATGGGAACAATAAAAAAGCTCTTGGGACACAGCCCTGAGACAGTGAATCGTTTAGGAGAGAAAGGGCAGGCCCGGGGAGTACAGAGAAAACTTCTCTTAAGATGTGGAGCGGACAGCTGTCAGTGGGTGACCCAGATTTTACTTTGGACAGAAGGTCCAGAAATGCCTGACTGTCAATTGCCGAGAACTGATCAAGAGAAGAGGGGTTTTTAGGCGTTGATGGTGCTACCTCGAGGGTGCACCAGGTAGGGATACTGGCTTTAATCGTGGTAATCTTATCGATAAAAAAGGTATTCAGGGAATTGCAAAGTGCTTGAGATGGTTTTGGTTTTACTGTGACTCTAGCAGGGTTGGATAGTTCATTGACAATTGAAAATATTTCCTTTGATCTGTTGGTGGAACTCAAAATTCTGCAGAGAAATAGGCAGCCTTAGTTGTAGAGATTGATTTTTTGTACTCCTTAAGTTGAGCTAAATAAGTCTCTCTTTTATCAGGAGAGTAGCTACATCTCCATTTCCTTTCAGCTTGGCGAAGGGCTAATTTTCGTGTTTTCAGGTCAGCAGAAAACCACCTCTGAGCATCATGGCGCCTTGCTGATCTTATTGTCCTGAGAGGGGCATGTTCGTTGCTGGCTGCTGTTAGCCATGCTGTGAGATTTTCCTCACTGATGTTGATGGACGGCTGGTTAACTGGGACTTTATTTGCCAATGTATCACAAAAAAGTTCTCTATCAATGCTATTCCAATTCCTGGCCAAGGACCCTTTGACAGCTGGAGGTTTGACCATTGTTATATTGTTGATAACAAACTGTATTAAGTAGTGGTCAGACCATGTGCAAGGAGAGACTGTCAATGCAGACACTGTGAGATTGGCTGTCCAAACATAATCTAGTATGTGTCCCTTAACGTGTGTAGCAGAAGTAACCTGCTGAGTAAAGTTTAACCCATTGAGTAGGTCAGTCAGTTCTGCAGATTGAGGTCCACCCAGTGTATCATTAACCCAGTAATTGAAGTCGCCAATTAACAAGATTTTTGCATGGTAAGTTATTAAATGGGCTATCTGTTCACCCAAAGAATGGGGGAAAGGGGCATGTTGTGGGGGGGCTTGTATAGTAATACACAAATTAAGTGAGCTGAGACCGACTCCAGTTTGATAACTAGATTGTCTACCGAAAATAAATCTAATGAAATTAGCGAGGTAAATTTTAGTTCCTGGCGTATAATGGCAGCTACTCCTCCGCCAATTTTTCCTGGTGGGCGATTCGCCTGAAGGATATAGTAATTGTTGGGAAGCGCAGCCAGAATATCAGGGGTGGATTCCTGTGAAAGCCAAATTTCTGTTGTAAAGAGAACATCTGGTCGAGTAGAATCCAGTAATTGAAATATATCAAGCTTGTGTTTTGCCAGGGAGCGAGTGTTTAAATAGAGGATTGTTAACTCGGGGGGCCTATGTTTATTCTGTATCTGGTTAAGTCCTGTTTCATGGGAGAAATGAACAATTTCTGGGAAGGAAGTCCTTGCTTCCATAAACCCCTGCCTAGTCAGTCTAGGGCCAATAGAGGAGTTGAGTG